>JAJEOU010002102.1:310385-498447 GCA_021534815.1 Acrocephalus arundinaceus
GTGTCCCTCTCAGCCCTGGGGTGACCGCCCCGAGCACCGCCCAGTGTGACACGGACAGAGACCGCCCCAGCCCCGATCGTGCCCCGCCAGGAGAGGACTGAAGCCCCCCAGCACAGCCCAGGACGGAGGGGGACGGAGACAAGCCCGGGCCATCCGTGCTCCTCGGCCCGAATCGTGGCCAGGGGTCCCCGTCCTCCTCTGCCGTGGCCAGGGGGGGGCTTTGCGGTTCGAAAAGGGGCGGGGCTCGGGCCCGAGCTGGGCGGGCGGGTGCGAGGGCCGGGCGGGGGAGGGGCCGGGCTCACCCCGGGATTTTGGGAGCAGCTCCCGGGGCTCCCAGTCCCTCTCCAGCTCTCCTGGAGCCCCTCCAGGCCCTGCAAGGGGCTCTGAGCGCTCCCCGGAGCCTTCCCTGCTCCAGGTGAACATTCCCAGCTCTCCCAGCCCAGCTCCAGAGGGTCTCCGGTTCCTCTGGGCTGGCCCCAGCAGCTCCCCATTCTCCGGGTGGGGTCCCAGCTCTGCGGGTGGGGTCTCACCTGAGCGGGGCCGAGGGGCAGAATCCCCCGGAGCCGCTGCCCACGCTGGGGGTCAGCCCAGGGCACCTTTGGGGTCATGTCCAGCCTCTCAGCCCCCCACACGGTGCCCATTGCGGGAGCTGTGGAGGTGACATCAATTAAACCAAAATAACCAACCTTGTGGTGTTCGTGTTATTTTTCAACCCGTTTGGAGCTGCCGCGGTCGCTCCCAGGTCACAAATTCCCGTTTCCGCTCAGGACCAGCCGCTCTTCCGGAGCCGCAGGAGCCGCGCAGGTGCCGGAAGGTGAAAACCTGCCCGAGTCCTTTTGGCACGGAACGCCATTGGCTGCCGCGGGGGGCGGGGCTTACCGGTTTATATAAACATGGGAGCCGCGCTCCCTCAGCGCCGTTCTCGTCGCCCGTGAGGCTCAGCTCCGACATGTCCGCCGCGCTCCGGCCTCTCCTCGCCTTCAGCCGCGCCGCGCTGGAGCCCCGCGCCCGCCGCCTGCACCTCAGCGCCGCCCGGTACGTCCCAGGATATCGGGGTTGTGTGGGGATGGTTGGGAGGGAGGTGGGAGTGGCGCCCGCCCCGCTCCGCCTGGTCCCGGCGCGCTGTGGGGTGTGCAGGAGGAGGCCCGGCCCGGTTCGGGCGCCCTCTGGGCCGGGGTCGCGGCCCGTTTGGCCTCTGCGGTTACGGGGTGAGCGGGCGGGCCCCCAGCGGCCGCACCGGGACCTACAGGCTGATGAAATCACGCGGCTGCCTTGCGTGGGAGTGCGGGGCTGCCCCGGGGTGAGGGGGACAGAGACACCCCGGGGTGAGGAAGATGGAGACACCCCCGATCATTCTCCAGAATGAGAGGGACAGAGACTTCCCCACACCGGAGCTTCTCCGGTGCCAGGGGGACAGAGACACCCTCAGGCATCCCCCGGGGTAGGAGGCAGGGAGACCCCCGATCATCCCCCAGAACGAAAGAGACAGAGACTCCCCGGGCACTGGGGTGAGAGGGACAGAGACGCCCTGAATGAGAAGGAAGGAGACCCCCCCCCCTTCCTGATTATTCCTTGGCATGAGGGGAACAGAGATCCAGAGCATTCCTTGGTGTGACAGGGACCACCCTGAGCACTCTGCAGGCACTGGAGTGACAGGGATAGAGACCCCCGAGCATCCCACCCTGCTCCAGACTGTTCTGAGCTCACTCTTTGCCCCAGAGAGTCTCCGGTGCTTCTCCCTCTTCCTGGGAGCCCAGGGCAGCCCACTCTCGGTCTCAGGGGAAGATCCTGGTGAGTTTTGGAGCAGTCCCCAGGGAATGGGCACAGCCCCGAGGCTCCCAGAGCTCAGGGAATGTTTGGACAATGCTCCCAGGGAGGCACAAGGTGGGATTTTGGGATGTAGTGCCAGGATCAATGGTCCTAGTGGGTCCCTTCCAGCTCAGGATATTCGGATTCTGCCTTATTTGGTCCCAGCTTTGATGCTGTAACCGAGGCTCAAATGTGCTGCTGGATGTGGCAGAGCACAAAGGTGCCAAAGGCCCCGACAAAGCACAAAGGACGGAGCCTTTTCCCCCTGGTTTTCCCTGCTCGATCCTGCCCGAGGCTGGCAGCTGATGGTCCTGAGGCTGTGGTGACACTTTCTCCGCTGCTGCAGGGGGACGCCGTGGTGATCTCGGGGAGGAAGCTGGCCCGGCAGATCCGGCAGGAAGCACGGCACGAGGTGCAGCAGTGGGTGGCTGCAGGGAACAGGAGGCCCCACCTGAGCGTGGTGCTGGTGGGGGAGAACCCGGCCAGCCACTCCTACGTCCTCAACAAAACCAAAGCAGCGGCTGATGTGGGTGAGTGTGAGCTTTCCTTCCCCCCAAGCGTTTGGTTGGGAATCCTCGATGCTGGAAGCTTTTTGGGATGCACCCACCTGTTGGCTCTTGACCTTCAGCCATAGTTTGGGTTCTCGTGGCTGCCCAGTTGTACTGGGATGTGGTTAAATGTGATCCATTGGATCCTTCAGGGCAACTCAAGCTCTGTGGTTGGGGTTTTTCAGCTTTCCCAGAGCCATAAAAAGTGCAGGAGAGGATTTTGGCCTCCTTTTCCCATCTGCTGGGGCGCAGCCCCTGTTCAGCAGCCTCACTGCCCTGACTCCTTCCCATCCTGCTTGGGGTCAGGGACTGTAAATGGTGTCATTTAACCTGGCACTGAGCAGCTGAAGCTGCTTTTGGAGCTGGGATTTTTAGGCAGACATCCCTTTTTTACTGTGTCCAGAGGCTTCTCAGGCCATGTGGTTTTATTTTCATGGTAGCAGCCTTTGCTTGGGTTCTCCCTGCTCTGGATGGTCCCAAACACCCTTTCCCAGGCCACCAGCCCCATGTAATTGTCCTCAACAATAAATCCCAAGACTTGTGAAGGTCCCTCCAGCCTGAGGCTGCACAAACCCTTCCACTCTCAGCATGCATCTCTCAGATTTAGCCAGGCAGCGAAACAGGACAGTTTAAATCCTCAAAATCTGGGGAAATCGCTCTTTTGTGCCTCACTGATGCTGTGGGTTTGGCGATTCCAGGGATCAGCAGCGGAGACCATCCTCAGGCCGGCCTCCATCACCGAAAGGAGCTGCTGGAGCTGATCCGGGAAACTCAACAACGACATGGCGGTGGATGGGCTGCTGGTGCAGCTTCCCCTGCCTGGTGAGCATTCAGTTCTCCCCCTGCATTCCCAGGAAGCTCCAAGGGTTGCAGGATGGGGCAGCACAGGGGGGATCCTGCCCTGATCCTCCCCTCAGCACCAGCTGCCTGCAGGGGCTCAGTCTCTGCAGTCAGGAATCTATTCCTGTGTGGGAGTATCAGCTTCCCAAGCTGGGAGCTTGAGCTGGGTGTGGCCTTGGGCTCCTGAAAATACCCTCAGTATCAGCAGGCTGGGATTACAGAGTGTTCCAGTGCCCTGTGCTGGCAGCCTGCAACTGGGAGTGCTGGGAAACTTCAGGCCCAAACTGTAAAGGGCTCCAGGGTCAGAATTCCAGCTCAGGGTTCAAGGTCAGAGCTCCAGCTTGGGGTCACATTCCGGCTCAGGGTGGGTGCTCAGGGCTTTGGATCATAATTCCAGCTTAGGGTCACAATTCCAGCTCAGAGCTTAGGGTTGCAATTCCAGCTCAGGACCTGGAGTCAGATATCCAGCTTGGGCCACAATTCCAGCTCAAGGCTCAGGGTCGAGCTCAGGCTTGGGATCATAATTCCAGTTCAGGGTCCCAATTCATTTGGGGTCCCAATTCCAGCTCAGGCTCAGCATCACAACTTGGGCTCAAGGTCACAATTCCAGCTCAAGGTTTGGGGTCCCAATTCCAGTTTGGGGTTGCAATTCCAGTTTGGGGTCCCAATTCCAGCTCAGGGTCACAACTTGGGCTCAAGGACAAAATCCCAATTTAAGCATGGGGTCAGAGCTCCAGTTTGGGGTCAAAACTCCAGCCTGTGCCTTGGGGTCAGAGTTCAGCTGAGGATCAGGGCTGCAGAGACCAGCCAGCATTGGGCTGGCCCTGAGAGCTCCCTGCCCTCTGCAGAGCACATTGACGAGGCAGGGTCTGCAACGCTGTGAGCCCGCACAAGGACGTGGACGGGTTCCACGTGCTCAACGTGGGCCGAATGTGCCTGGACCAGGACTCCATGCTGCCTGCCACGCCCTGGGGCGTCTGGGAGATCATCCAGAGAACAGGTGAGAGCTGCTGCTGCAGCGTTTGCCTGATTCCTGGGAATTCCTGAAGGATTCCCGGCTAGAGAACTCATGGGTCCAGCACAAAGGGTGACAGGGGTGACACCAGGCTGGGGACAGGGCACTGCTGGGTTCTGCAGGGCTCCACTCTCGGCCCTGACCTCCTCAGCATCCCTTGGGCTCAGGGCTGGAAGCAGCACTGGCTGTGCTGAACTGGGAGCAGCTGTGGCTCCCTGCAGGGGGACCTGGACAGAGCAGGGAGGGACAATCCCAGACTGATGGAGTTTAACCAGGAAAGGGCTGGATTCTGCCCCAGGATGGGCACCCCTGGGTGGGTGGATGGGCTGGAAAGGGGAGGCTGGAGAGCAACTGGAAAGGGCTGGGGGTGCTGGTCCAGGGCCACTTGGAGCCCAGTCAGCTGTGCCTGCCCTGGGGCCCACAGGGACATCCCTGTGCTGGGACAGCAGGCACAGCATGGCCAGGGAGGGATTGTCCTGTTCTGGGCTGGAGTGGCCTCAGCTCAAAACCCACCCAGTTTTGGGTGATGCAATGTGGAAAAGACAATAAATTATTGGAGAGAGTCCAAAGGAAGGACGGAGGGTGGGGAAGGTTCTGGAGGGGCCACACAAGGAGTGGCTGAGGCACTTGGGGTGTTCAGCTGGAGAGGCTGAGGGAGACTGATCCCAGCTCCAGCTTCCTTGGGAGGGAGGGAGATGGGGCAGGCCCTGAGCTCTGTGTGACAGGGACAGGACCCAGGGAACAGCTGGAGCTGTGCCAGGGCAGGTCAGGCTGGATTTTGGGAAAGTTCTTCCCCCAGAAGGTGCTGAGCACTGCCCAGGGAATGGGCACAGCTCTGAGGCTGCCAGAGCTCCAGGTTTGGAGCGTTTGGATTTTGGGGTGTCTGTGCAGGGCCCAGGGTTAGATCAGCGATCCCTGCGGGTCCCTCCCGGCTCAGGACAGCGTGTGACTGTGTGATTTGTCCCCTGCAGGAATCCCGACACTGGGCAGGAACGTGGTGGTGGCGGGCAGGTCCAAGAACGTGGGGATGCCGATCGCCATGCTGCTCCACACTGACGGCAGCCACGAGCGCCCCGGAGGTACGAGCAGGTTGGCCTCAGGGAGGGACCCTCACAACTCTCCTCTTCAGCATCTGAAAGCACTCCTAGCAGTTCCCTGGTTGGGGATCTTGCCCAGGGTGAAATAATCCTCAACATGATCTTAGAATCACAGAATTGTTCAGGTTGGGAGAGGTCTCTAAGGTCATTAAATGCAGCCATCACTCAGCCGTGGGCTTCACCAGCCCACAGCCTCAAGTGCCACATCCACACGTGGTTTGAACACTTCTGGGCCTGGGGGCCTCCCCCTTTCCCTGGGCGGCCTCTTCCAATATTTTACAACCTTTCCATGATGAATTTTTTCCTGATATCCAACCTAAACATCCCCTGACATAGCTTGAGGCTGTTTTGTATCATCCTGGCCCTGTTCCCTGGGAGCAGAGCTGACCCTGCCCTGGCTGCCCTTTCCTGTCATCACAGAGTTGTGCAGAGCCAGAAGGTTCCCCCTGAGCCTCCTTCAGCAACTCCTTGTCCTGTTCCACCCCAGATCCCTGCCTCTCCCTCCATAGGCTGATCCCTGGGGTTCACCTGATGTTCCTGAGGAACACAAGGGTGGCTTTGAAGGTGAAGATGCAGAGAAACGGCTGGGTTTGGGTGTTGTGTGTGAATTCCTGTCCCCTTTCACTGCAGGTGATGCCACGGTGACGATCTCGCACCGCTACACGCCCAAGGAGCAGCTAAAGCAGCACACGATCCGCGCCGACATCGTGGTGGCAGCCGCAGGTGAGGGAGCCTCAGCAGGGCTGGTATAGGGGTTTTTATCTTCTTTTCTTCTGTTAGAGCCGGGATGAAATGCTCAAGAGACGCAGTTTTGTGTGTTTGCACTCAGGTGTTTATTAATTCATATCTATGGTACAGTCTCACAAGCTGTGAGTTCTAGCTAACAAAGGGAAAAATGGCTCTGTCTCTATCTCTGTACAAGATCTTTTAAGCACAAACTGTCCAATTAAGAAATGACACCTAAATTATTTTTACTTTTAACTCAATAACCAACTACCTGTGGCCTGCAATGCGGATTATTCTATCCAATTAAAGATGCTACCCAAACCCATGAAGAAGAAGATGAAAAGAAGGACTGGCCTATGCTCTAAATCCTCCATCTTGCTTTATATATATTACTATATTTTAAACCCTTAAACTCTAAGTTTTCCACTGTGATATCACACACTTCTATTCAAACTACACACCCATAGTCCCAGTGCTGTCACTCAGTTTTTCCACTTTCCACGGCCTCAGGTTGAACACAGTGTTTGCTTGGGGGTCAGTGCCTGTCAGCACAGAGAGCCTGAAATTCTCAGTGCCCAGAGTTCCAGCAGGCTGGGGATGTTCCTGCTGGGAATCCTGGGCATGGAATGTCCTAAGGCCTCTCTGGGAGGGTCTTGGGGCTGATGATGTGGGGCTCTTGGAGCTGGGATTTCCTGTGGTTGAGCCAAAAAGCCATGGGTTTGGTGTTCCCAGTTTGGGGTTCTTCCTTTGGAATGGGGGACAGCACCTGGCAGGGAGCACCTGATCACACCTGAACAGCCATGGAAAATCATGGAATGGGTTTGGGTGGGAGGGAACCCACCAGGATCATGGATCTAGCCCCTGGCTCTGCATAGACACCCCAAATTCCCACCCTGGGAGCCCTGCACAGACACCCCAAATTCCCACCCTGGCAGCGCTGTCCAAGCTCTCCTGAAGCTCTGGCAGCCGCGGGGCCATGCCTGCTCCCTGGGCAGTGCCCAACACCCTCTGGGGGAAGAACCTTTCCCCAAACCCAGCCTGAGCCTGCCCTGGCACAGCTGGAAATGGGGTATGGAGGGAAAGTGCTGGGAAGCTGAGGAGGGGTGGGAGAGGCTCAGGACAGAGGTGGGTGGGAGTGACCATGGGAAGTGTGAGCAGAGCAGAGGGAGACTCGAGTGACGGAGATAAAGCCAGGCTGGGAGTGGATCCCCCCGATATCTGGCAGAACCAGACACTCAGCCCACCCTGACCAGCTGGGTTAGCCCCAGGAAGTTTCTCCCAGCCCTCTCTCCCTCCCTGGCACAGCCAGAGCTGTGCCCAGCTGGGCTGGGGTGGGTTTGGGCACTGCCCCAGCTCCTCCTGCCTCGGTGCAGGTGGAAAATGTGCAGCAAAGAGCTGCAGAGCAGAAATGTTTGAAGGTTCCCCCTTGCAGAGGGGGTGTGGTCCTGGCTGCTCTACCAGAACTCCCTAAGGAGGATTCCTGTTCTGTGCTCAGAGATTATCAGGGAACATGGAATTCAGGCTGCAAAGACCTTGAAGATCATCCTGTTCCAATCCCCTGGACACTTTCCACCAGATCAGGTTGTCCCACGCCCCATCCAGCCTGGCCTCGGACACTGCCAGGGATGGGGCAGCCACAGCTGCTCTGCCCAGGGCCTCCCGCCCTCCCAGGGAGAGATTCCTCTCATAAATCCAATCTAAATTTACCCTCTTCCAATTGAAATAGCTGAGCTGAACACCAGTAGCTGGTTGTGCCACCATGGGGCGATTTGCATTTCTTAGGGTGGTTTAGTGTTGCTGTAGGACACGAAATAGATTGACTCCACTCAGTTATCAGAAGACAAATGAAGGCTTTATTTACAATTTCCATAGTTTCTTTTATAGCATACTGCACTACAGAAGGGACCCTATTGGTCCATAGGATTGACACCTCTCTCCATTGGTTAAGTAACAGAAATAGGAAACAAAAGACCTGGGAGAGGTTTTGTTATGGGAAAAGTACGTAGTTTACATAAAGATGTTTTGAGAGAAGAGCAGCTATTTACAAAAGCCGTTTTAGGAAGAGAGAGAGCTGCTGAAAGGTTTCCTTTAGGAAAACTAGCACTGCTAAAATTCTCTCAAGCTCAGCAAATCACATCTACAGTTTAGGTTGGAAAAAAACCGTAAGATTCTTGAATCCAATTATTCTGGGAGGCAGGGAAGCCCACGTGGGTTGGAACATCCTGGGAACATGGGATGAGAGGGATCAGAGGGATGTGGAGCAGCTCTGAGGGTGTGGTTGTGTTTTCCAGGCATCCCCAACCTGATCACGGCTGACATGATCAAGGAAGGAGCGGTGGTGATTGATGTGGGCATCACTAGGGTGCAGGATCCCGTCACGGCCAAGCCCAGGCTGGTTGGGGACGTGGATTTTGAAGGTGAGGAAAGGCTCAGGACCAGCTTTTGTGGGCACTGAGGGGCGGGAGACAAAGCCTGGTTTGTGTCACTGAGCTCGGGGTGCATCTGTGTCCCGGATATTATATCCCGGGGTATTCTGTGGTGGTGCTCCAGAGGAGCTTCCTGAGCCTCAGCAGTTGAGTCTCTACCTCTGCTCCAACCCTGGTCTTGGATTTGACATTTCTGTGCTAAAAATCAGCTTTTAGGCCTGGCTTTTATGCCTTGGTGCTTTCTGGCCCAGCTTTTTGCTGTATTTGGGCCTGGTTTTGGGGAGGCTTGCACATCTTAGTACTTTTAGGCCTGGCTTGGCACTTTTAGGCCTGACTTTTTGGGGCTCCCAGGTGTGGCTTTTTATGCTTTTTGGCCTCACTACTTGTTCTTTTAGGCCCAGCTTTTTGATAATTTATGGCCTGGCTTTTGGTGTTTTCGGAGCTTTGTGCTTTTAGGCCTGGCTTGGTGCTTTTGGGCCCTTGTGCTTCAAGGCCTGGCTTTTTGGTGCTTTTGGGCCTGGCTTTTTGCTGTTTTGGACCCTTGTGTTCCAGGCCTGGCTTGGCACTTTTAGGCCTGGCTTGGCACTTTTTCCCACCTTGGCCTTTGCAGTTAAGCTGCTTTCACATCCAGACTGGACACACACTGGGCCGTGCCTCCCTGGCCAACAGGGAAAAACTGCCTGGACCCCATTCCTAAAGTTAATCCTGACAGAACCTGTGTGGCTTTAGGCTGGGAAGCCTTGCCTGGCCCTTAAGCCAAGCTTTTCCCCTCAGGGGTGAAGAAGAAGGCGAGTTACATCACCCCAGTGCCTGGCGGCGTGGGGCCCATGACTGTGGCCATGCTGATGAAGAACACCATCATTGCTGCCAAGAAACTGCTGAAACCCAAAGAGCTCGAGGCTCTGCCTGCCTAGCCAGGGCCCCCGGGAGCCGGGCCTAGCCAGGGCCCCTGGGAGCCGGGCCTAGCCAGGGCCCCTCAGAGCTGGGCCTAACCAGGGCCTCTCCAGCCCACAACATTCCAGACTGACTCCCAAACAGGCCGATAGAAAATGCAATATTTTTTATTTATTGTCTCGCATGTGGGGCTTTTCCCCACTCGGAGGTCACAGGTATTTATTGGAAGCGTGGCTGAGCTGGGAATATCCAGACTCCTCCTGCTTTGTGTGTGAGCTGGGATTATCCAGACTCCTCCTGGTTTATGTTAGAGCTGGGATTATCCAGACTCCTCCTGCTTTGTGTGTGAGCTGGGATTATCCACACTCCTCCTGGTTTATGTTAGAGCTGGGATTATCCACACTCCTGGTTTGTGTTTGAGCTGGGATTATCCACATTCCTGGTTTGTGTGTGAGCTGGGATTATCCAGACTCCTCCTGGTTTATGTTAGAGCTGGGATTATCCACACTCCTGGTTTGTGTTTGAGCCAGGAATATCCACACTCCTCCTGCTTTCTGTTTGAACTGGGATTATCCACACTCCTCCTGCTTTGTGTTTGAACTGGGAATATCCACACTCCTCCTGCTTTGTGTTTGAACTGGGATTATCCACACTCCTGGTTTGTGTTTGAACTGGGAATATCCACACTCCTGAGCCAGCCCTGCTCCTGCAGGAGCTGCTTGGGATCCTGGCAATTCCAGCAATCCCATGAGATGCACACCTCAATGGCTCTGTTCTCCAAGTGCTGGCATTCCCAGTTTCCTCCTTAGTGCTGGATATTTAGTTTAAGATCTTCTGTAGATGAATTACTTGAAAAAAAATTAAAATTAAAGCCATATTTGTGTCCTGGGCCTGTGCAGGCCCTGGGCTGGTGTAACATGTTCTAGAGTGCAGCTAGGTTGGGCTTTTTTGCTCTTTGAATGGTGAATTTTTTAAAAGCCTTTTTTTCTAACCAAAGAACACCTTTGGGCTGGGGGGAGGTCTCCTGCACTGTGTTGTGAAGTGTGAGTGCTCAGTGAGTAGTGCAGGCTGGCTAAATAAAGTGTGAGAAGACAAAAAAGAAATCCTCTTTGTGCCCTGGAATTATTACAGAGCAATTATTTCACTTCTGGAAAGAGCAGGGTTGTTTTTAAAGCCTTTGTGAGCTGTCTCTCAGCAGGGCAGGGTCTGGCTCCCACCCAGAGAGACAAAACTGCTCTTC
Organism: Acrocephalus arundinaceus; assembly: GCA_021534815.1. Lineage (NCBI taxonomy): Eukaryota > Metazoa > Chordata > Aves > Passeriformes > Sylviidae > Acrocephalus > Acrocephalus arundinaceus. The sequence goes on from JAJEOU010002102.1 coordinate 320,981, forward strand.
CTGGGCTGAAAAGTGGGAAAATATCATCCTTTCCTGCCTGGATAAATCCTGTCCAGCTTCCTGAGTGTAAATCCACAGGGTGGGGATGAAGGAATTGGTTTGCAGGCTCTGATTATCTCTGATGAACCTCAGGAGAAGCTTCCTTGCAGGATTATTCAGGTGAATCTTGGGCTCTCCTCTTCCTGGAGTGGCTGGAGCATTCTCAGAGCAGGAAAGGTTTGTTGTGATACCAGACTCAATGATCTCGGTGGTTTTATTCCAATTTCTCGGGTTCCAAAAGGCTGGAGGTGCTGCTGGTGCTGCAGCCCCAGTGCTGACCCCTTCCTGCCAAAGCCCCGCGGGGAGGGAAATTTGGGATTCCTGGATGTGCCCCAGAGACACACAGAGAGCTGGGACTCGTGGAAATGAGGTTTTTATTAGGTTGCATCACCAAGAAATACAAAATGGTTCAAGTGGTGCCGTGCTGGAGGCGGCCGAGCTGAGACTGCTGTGCTTTGTACAAAAAAACCCAAAAACCTCGTGGGAAACCTCACCAAAAAAGGGACAAACTGAGCCCAAAGCAGCCTGGAGGGGCTTCAGCTCTGCCCTACGGACCAGCTCCCAGAGCCCACAGGCCCAGGAAGCAGAGAAAGCAAATTAAACCTGCTCAATTAAAACCTTAAAGCCTACCTGGAGCACGCTGCAGCTACCACAGGGTGGGGACAAAAAGCTACAAAAGGAGCTACGGTGCCCTCGAGTTCTGGGTGTTCCTGGCAAGGTTTAAACACTGCCAGGGCAAGGCTGGGGCACTGCCAATGTGTCCCCAGGAGCTGCACCTGAACCAGAACACAAAACTGCTATAAATAGGAAATGGCCTTCAAGTCTTTGTCGGATTTGAGTATTTACAGAGATCTGTCCCGCGCCAAGGTTCACACCAGTTTGCATTGTTTAACTGGTGTCCCAGTTGCAATGTGTGACTGGTGTCCCAGAAGAACCCCAGTGCTGCTGGTGTAAGTGTCAGGTCGGTTCTGCTCGCAGGAAGGGCCTGGGGGCTCTGGGAGGGAAAAAAACCTAAAGGATTCATCTAGGAAAAATGAGGGAAACAATTGGTTCCAGGGGTGCTTTGGACCACTGTTCCTAAACCACGGCTGGGCCTGGGCCATGGGTGGAAAAAAATCCTTTAAAGCCTTGGCACTGCTGGAAGAAAGGTGGAGGGAGCCTGGCAGAACCAACCCCAGCTCAGATCCTGCCTGGATCCCTGGAGCATGCCTGCTCCTTTCCCGGGTGGGAAGAGCCCCTTGGGGACCCCAAAATGCTGCTGGGCACTGGGAGGAGCTGCTGGGTGGAACTGGGAGCACTGGGGGGCAGGGGCTGCTCTCCTCTTCTGCTCCCAGTGCCGGGAATGGCCGGGAGCAAAGGGCTGGAATGGGAGCGAAGCTCCTGGGCAGCAGAGCCAGAGGGAATCCTCAGATTCTCACAGCCAGGGGATTCCCCCAGCCAGGGGATTCCTCCATGGAGAATCCTCGGATTCCCCCAGCCAGGGGATCCCTCCATGGAGAATCCTCGGAATTCTCACAGCCAGGGGGTTCCTCCAGGGAGAGAAGGGCTGGAGGAGGGATGGGGCTGTTCCCGGGCCTGGGAGAGGTCAGGGTGAGGAAGTGGGGTTGGGTGACCAAACGACTTTGCTGCAACCACTCATCCCACTTCCCTGTGGAAACCAGCCTGGATTCCATAAGAAACCATTCCCAACTCCCTGCACAAACCATTCCTGACTCCCTGAACAAACCATTCCTGACTCCCACAGGAACCATTCCTGCCTCCCACAGGAACCATTCCTGATTCCCTCAGGAACCATTCCCAACTCCCTGCACGAACCATTCCCGATTCCCTACAGAAACCATCCTAAACTTTGTCAGAAACCCATCCTGTCTCCTTCAGGAGCCATTCCTGATTCCCTGCAGAAACCATTCCCAGTTCCTTCAGGAACCATTCCTGACTCCCTGCAGGAGCCAAGGCCGCATTCCTGGCCTGGTTGTCGCCCTTTGTTGCCCTCAACAAAGTGACAAAATTCTTCACCCTGAGCTGCTCCTCCTCCTTCCCTTCCTTCCCTGGCACCTGCTCCTCTCCATCCTGCCGTGTCTCCTCCTCCTCATCCCAGGAGCCTTCTCCTCCTCATCCCCATCCCAGGAGCTTCCTCTTCATCATACCCATCCTGCCATGCCTCCTCCTGTTCATGCCCATCCCAGGTGCTTCCTCCTCTTCATGGGCCCCTCCTCCTCTTCCTCCTGCTGCTCCTCAGCTCACACCATCCCTAGCACCCCATTCCCTCCCCAGAAGCCAGAAGTGATTCCAGGGATTTGGGAGCTGGGACATGCTCTGCCCATCCCTCTCGGCCCCACAAACCTCTTCCTACCCCAGAAGTACCCCCCTGGCACATGCCCTTTTTCCATTGGAACATCCCGGCTGCTCCCACAGCCCTGACCACCTGCAGCTCCTCCACGTCAACACCAGAGCAAGGCCAAAATCACCAATTCAACCTTACTTGGGCCAAAATCACCAATCCCACCTTTCTATGGCTAAAATCACTAATCCTACCTTTCTTGGGACAAAATCACCAATCCCAGCTTTCTGGGGCTGTAATCATCAATTCACCTTTCTGGATCCAAAATTACCAGTTCCACCTTTTTGGGGCCAAAATCACCAATTCCACCTTTCTGGGGCTGAAATCACCCATCCCACTTTCTGGGGCTGAAATCACCAATCCCATCTTTCTGTGGAGCCAAAATCACGACTCCCACCTTTCTGTGGTGTCAAAATCACCAGTTCCACCTTTCTGGGCCAAAATCACCAATCCCACCTTTCTGTGGAGCCAAAATCACCAATCCCATATTTCTGGAGCCAACATCACCGATTCCTCCTTTCTGGGGCCAAAATCTCAAATTCTGCCTTTCTGGGGCTAAAATCACCAATTCCACTTTTACAGGGCTAAAATCACCAATCCAACCTTTCTGGGGCCAAAATGGCCAATTCTACCTTTCTGGATGCAATATCACCAATCCCACCTTTCTAGGGCTGAAATCACTGATTCCACCTTTCTGGGGCCAAAATCACCGATTCCTCCTTTCTGGGGCCAAAATCTCAAATTCCACCTTTCTAGGGCTGAAATCACCAATCCCATCTTTCAGGGGCCAAAATCACCAATCCCACCTTTCTGAGGCCAAAATCACCGATTCCACCTTTCAAGGGCCAAAATCTCAATTGCCACCTTTCTGGGGCTAAAATCACTGATTCCACCTTTCCAGGGCCAAAATCACTGATTCCACCTTTCCAGGGCCAAAATCACCCATTCCTCCTTTCTGGGGCCAAAATCACTGATTCCACCTTTCCAGGGCCAAAATCACCATTCCTCCTTTCTGGGGCCAAAATCACCGATTCCACCTTTCCAGGGCCAAAATCACCATTCCTCCTTTCTGGGGCCAAAATCACTGATTCCACCTTTCCAGGGCCAAAATCACCATTCCTCCTTTCTGGGGCCAAAATCACTGATTCCACCTTTCCAGGGCCAAAATCACCATTCCTCCTTTCTGGGGCCAAAGTCACTGATTCCACCTTTCCAGGGCCAAAATCACCCATTCCTCCTTTCTGGGGCCAAAATCACTGATTCCACCTTTCCAGGGCCAAAATCACCCATTCCTCCTTTCCGGCCCCGTTTCGCCGCCAGCAGCGATGCCTTCACCCAGCGGGAGGAGAGGGAATTCCACAGCGCGATACCCTAAAAATCTACCGGGGCCTCCTGCGTCCGGCAGAGAGAAATAAAACCAATTTCCTTTATATATATATATGAATGTGGTGATATCGATATATATATATAAATTAAATTCTCGATAGCGCAGGGGGGCGCTGCGGGGCTATAGCGTGGTCTCACTGCCCATGTCCCGGGGAGCCTTTTCCGTGTCGGTGTCCTCGTAGTCCGACTCCATCTCGATCTTCACCTGGGGCACGGCACAGATGGGGTTTCGGGAGTAGTTAAAGGCGGGAGACGACGGGCACGAGATCTTCAGGTGAAGGGTGATACTGGGGGGGCAGGAGGGGAGAGGGGGTGAGCAGCCAGGGCTGCTGCCCCCACCCCAAACCTGCCCCGGGGAAACGCTCCAGGGGATGCTGGTGCCTGAAGATTTTGAGCTTTTTATATCGTTCTCACAGGTTTTTCATGTATTTTCCATATATGTTTTCATTTTCTAATCTCTATTTTTCATATGTTTTTCATGTATTTTTTCATATATTCATATATTATCCTATATATTTTCCATATATTTTTCTTATATATTTTATATATTTCCCATATATTTTTAATATATTTCCCATCTATTTTTCATATGTTATCCATATATTTTAACATATATTTTTAATATAAAAATTTCATGGTTTTTTCATCTATTTTTCATATATTCATATATTTGGTAAACTGTCCATACATGGTTATATTTTCAGCATTTTTCCTACCCTTTCTCTTAGATTTTAGAATAATAAATTAACCCTTCTAATGCATAATGGAATTCTGTTTAGTCTTAAGGAGAAGAAGAAGCCGGACAAGGATATTTTGTTTTCCACCAGAAATCAAAAGACAAAGAAGCCCCATTGGAACAACTCCGGTGGGGCAGAACCTGGGGGAAATTGCTTCACCAGCTGCTCTTCTAATTGGACAATATTTGTTAGATTTATTATTTATAGATTTAAGGTTATTAATCAACTTATAAAAAACTGTAGAAATTCTGTGCCCCTGAAAGCTTTCCTTTAAAGACTTTCTTTTATATCACCATTTTAGCACTGTTTGGAAAAGTTTTTGTGTTTTATTCCAGGCTACCGCTGAGAAGTTAATGAAAATCTGACTTTTTTCCATCAATCTGCAGAATTTGCAGAGGATATTCCCAAAATTTCAGGATTCGGAGTAGGAAAAATCCCCATGCCTGTCACTGAGCAGAACTTTTATAGCTCCAAACCCTCTAGACAGCTCCAACCCCACAGCGGGGACAACAAAGTCACCCCAAATCCAGAGGGACGCTGCAAAAATCTGCCTGGATATTTGGGAATTGCTCAGGGATGGTGGAGCCAGGAGAATCAACTGGGAGGATCCCCAGATTTTTCCCCCAGGGATGAGGAGGGGGATCCCGGTTACCTGCGATCCATATCCGAACCGTTCGGGGAGGAGTCAGAACGCAAAGCTCCAGGTGGAGGCCCTCTTTCCTGGGGGGACACGGAGCTGAAACACTCCCTAAGTGACCCCAAAAAACCCCCTGGTCCCCCACTCCCCACTGCATCCTGGGGCCAAAATCACCAATCCCACTTTTCCTGGGCCAAAATCTCCAGTTCCACCTTTCTGCAGAGCCAAAATCACCAGTTCTACCTTTACGGGCCAAAATCACCAATTCCACCCTTATGGGGCTGAAGTCACCAATCCCACCTTTCTGGGCCAAAATCACAAATTCCACCTTTCTGGGGCTAAAATTGCCAATCTCACATTTCTGGGCTGTGGGAGGAGGAGGAAAGCTCCTGGGAATTGCAGATTTCGGGGGTGATCAGTGAGAGGAAAGGCCCTGCCAGCTGTGCCAGCAGCGGTTCAGGAGTTAAAAACTGAGCTGAAACCCACTGGGATTGTGGTGCAGCCTGGAATGAATCCCCCCGAGTTTATCCCGAGGGTTTTTGGTGAAGGTGGAGCCAAATCTGATCTTTCCCCAACACGAGAGGCTTTTGGGGCCTCCAAACACAGATATTTTTCACAAACCCCCATCAGCACCAGCTCAGGGGTGACAAAACCCAGGAGATTCCTGGATTTTTTTTTTTTTTTTTTTGAAATTTAAGGAAATCTTGGCGGTCCCAGGCCTTGGGATGAGCAGTGCTCTGGCAGCTCCCGCTCCTGCGCCTCTCCCATCCTGGATTTCCCCTGATCCTGGTGATCCAGAGGGGCTCCAGGGTGCGTGCCCAGCGGGGTTAGTGCCGAGCGGAGCCCATGGGAGGGGTTAGGAGGAGGCTCCTGGGCTCTTTACTTACGGCTGAGGCAATGGGGGCCCCCGTTTCGGGGCTGCGCGGGCAGGGGCTCCATGGGGATCTTAATGACTGAGGGAGGTGGGAACTGGGGAAGAAACGGGGAAATTCCTGGTGAAGTCAGTGCCTGGGGGGGGCTCTGAGACCGCCTGGAGCTCCCAAAGTGACCCAAAACCTCCAGAGGAGGAGGAAGAGGAGTCTTTGCCTTCCTCTTCCCAAATCCCTGGGCAAGAGTTGCACGGAGGCTTTGAGTAATGGGTGCTGTGCCCTAATCCAGGGGATTTGGGCTTTTCTCCCTGAGGATTTCCTTTTTTTGCCATGATTTTCCAGCTTTCGGGACATTCCCTGGAGCCTCCTGCCAGCCCCTGAGCCTCTCACTCAGCTGGTTCTGTCCGTGCAGTTGAACAGCTCCAGGAATCCCAGACCTTCATCCCAGACCCAGAGGTTTCAGTGGGAATTTTCCCTCCCGAGCTCTGGGATGTCCCCATTGTCCTCAGGAGCCCCCGGTGACCCCGTACCCACCTCCTCATCGCTGCTGCTGTCGCCTTTGTTGCCTTTTTTCTTCTTCTTCTTGTCGTCCTCCTTTTTCTTCTCCTTCTCGGGGATGATGTTGTCGATCCAGGCCAGGTCGTGTTGGGAGAAGACAAAATCCAGGAGCCGCCTCACCAGGATCAGGGCCAAGATCTGACAGGGGAGAGGTCCGAGAGCATCTCAACCCAAGATCTGGTGACCACCAAGCCAAAAATCCCTTAAATCCCAAAAACCCCTTTGGATCAAAGATGGGATTACCCATGATGCAGAAGATGATGGCAGCTGTGGTGGAACCATGCCATAAGTTCCATTAAATCCCAGAAAACCCTTTGGATCAAGGATGGGATTACCATGACAGTGAAGATGATGGTGGCTGTGGTGAGACCACACCAAAATTTTTGTTAAATCCCAAAAAAACCCCTTTGGATCAAGGAGGGGATTACCATGACAGGGAAGATGATGGCAGCTGTGGCAGGACCATACCAAAATCTCCTTAAATCCCAAAAACCTCCTTTGGGCAAGGTTGGAATTTCCGTGACAGGGGAGATGATGGTGGCCATGGTGGGACCACAACACAAACTTCCTTTAATCCCAAAAAACTCCTTTGGAGAGAGGATTGGATTACCATGACAGGGAAGATGATGGTGGCCATGGTGGGACCACGCCAAAAATCAAACAAAAACCCTTCCAAGGTAGGATGGGATGACCATGACGGGGAGGATGATGGTGGCTACAGTGAGACCACACCAAAAATTCCATTAAATCCCAAAAAACCCCTTTGGATCAAGGATGGGATTACCATGACAGGGAAGATGATGGCGGCCACAGTGGATTTGAGGATCCAGAGCACGGCCAGGCAGACGATCTGCACCAGGGTGAAGAGGTGGATGCGGCGCAGCGGGACGTGCCGCAGGAACACGTAGTCAGGCTGGTGCTTGGCTGGCATCAGGAAGAGTTTGCAGCGCTCCCAAAACTGCCCAGGGAGAAAGGCCTGAGTTAATCCTCAGCCCAGACCCACAGAAAAACCCTCTTTTAGTCCCCAAAATGGAGGAAGAGCTTCAGTGATCCCAAAAGTGCCAGGGAAGGAAGGCCTGAGGTTAATCCTCAGCCCCACCCCACAGGCTGCCCAGGAAAAGCCTCTTTTATTCCACCCAAATGGGGAATTTGTGGGTTTTTGGTGTTTCCTGGAGGATTTTGGGTATCTGCTGTCTCATGCATGGAAATTTTGGAGTAAAAATTCTCCTGTTGGAGCCAATGTGGGACAGACAGTGGCCAGTGAGGAGGAGGAGGACAAGGAGGACGAGGACAAGGAAGACAAGGATGAGGACAACAAGGAAGAGGAGGACGAGGAGGAGGACAAAGATGAGGACAAGGAGGACAATTAGGAGGAGGACGAGGATGAGGAGGATGAGAAGGAGGAGGAAAAGGAGGACGAGGATGGAGGACAAGGATGATGAGGAGGAAGGACACTCACCTGGATGCCGTTTAGCGATGCCACACCCATGTAGAGGAAGACACCGTAGAGCACCGGCATGGGAATGTACTGGGAACAGGGAAAAACCACAGCCCTGACCCCAGGGAAGGCAGCAGCTCCTCCCCAGGGACACAAGGACAGGGCAGGATCCAGGTTTTTTATCCCCATGTCCCCAGATCTCTTCAGGGAGTGGGGAACGGGAATGATTTACCTTCAGGATAGGAGCCAGGAAAACTGAAATCCCCGTCAGCACGAAGACGATGATGCCGGTCACCCTCTGCTCCCTGGAGTGGGGACAGGAGCAGGATCAGCCCGTGCTGGGCTCCCCACCCCAAGGAAACACAGAATCACAAGTGGAAATGGGATTGATCCACTGGGATCATGGATCCAACCCCAACCCCCAAAAATATCCCTGGGAGCGGTGTCCAAATCTGGGAGCTCCAAACCTGGAGCTCCGGCAGCCTCGGGACCATGCCCGCTCCCTGGGCAGTGCCCAGCACCCTCTGGGGGAAGAACCCTTCCCCAAACCCAGCCTGAGCCTGCCCTGGCACAGCTCCAGCCGTTCCCTGGGTCCTGTCCCTGTCCCAGGGAGCAGAGATCAGAGCTGTCCCTCAGGGGGAGGTTGAAGAACTCAATGAGCCTCCCTCAGCCTCTCCAGCTGAACACCCCAAGTGCCCTCAGCCATTCCCTGTGGGTCCCCTCAAGACCCTTCCCCACCCCCATGTCCTTCCTTTGGACTTTCCAATAATTCCACATCCTTCTCATGTTGTGTCACCCAAAACTGCTCATGATATTTGAGCTGAGGCCGCCCCAGCACAGAGTAGAGCAGAACAATCCCTCACTGTCCATGCTGTCTCCAGGACAGGGATGTCCCCCCAGCTCCAGGACACTTCTCAGACCCACCTAAGCCCCCCAGGACCCACCTGACCCCCAGGAACTGGGGCTGCTCCCCTGGGGCGCTGGTCTCGGTCTCCATCTTGAGGCTGTCGATGTGGGCGATGGAGATGACGGTGGCGGCCACGTACCAGGGCAGCCCCATGAAGGAGCACACAGCCATCAGGATGCCCACCCAGAAGAGGTCCAGGTGGTACCCGGCTGCTTTCTGCAACACAGCACGGGAGGCTCGGGGGGGCTTTGCATTTTGGTGTCCCCCCAGCCCAGCGCTGCGGGGTGCCCCCCAGGCGCCCCCTGAGGCCTCTGGCATGGCCTTGGTGTGCCCCAAACGGCCTTGGGGCACCCTGTGCCACCCTGCTGCACACCACATGGACATGGGGCACCCCACATCATCCCAATGCCATCCTGCTGCACCCCAGATGGGCATGAAGCACCCTGTGCCACCCCAAAACACCCTGTGTCACCATGATGTCCCCACATGGACATGACCCTGTGTCACCCCACGTCATCCTAAAGCACCTGGTGTCACCCTGCTGCACCCCCCATGGGCATGGGGCACCCTGTGCCACCCTGTATCTCCCCACATCACCCCACAATGCCCTGTGTCCCCCATCTTGTGCATCTTACCCCCTGTGCCCCCTTACCCATAGAACTTCACCCCCCAGGTCCTCCAGCACACCAAAACCACAGCTGGCCAAGGCCAGGGGCAGCCCCAACCAGAGCTAAGGCAAACCCCCAACCCCACCCCAAACCTGGGTGCAGTGGGGGATCCCGGGGTGCTGTGGGGGATCCATGGGGTGCCCTGGGTGCTTTGGGAAGATCCTGGGGTGCCCTGGGTGCTGTGGGGGATCTATGGGATGCCCTGGGTACTGAGGGGGATCTTGGGATGCCTTGGCTGCTGTGGGGAGTCTATGGGATGCCCTGGCTGCTTTGGGGGATCCCTCAGGGGTCTCACCCTTAGCTTGTGCTCCTTCCTGTTGACGATGACGGCCGTGATCTGCTGGTCCATGAAGATGAGGATGGTGACAAGCAGGGCGGGCAGGGCGCTAGCCAGGTACACCCACCACGGGTTCTTCCCGAAGGGGAACACGAACCAGCCCCGGTCCACGCGGGTGGGCTGGGGAGGACAATGGGGTTGGAACCTCGGGAATGCGGCATGGATTGGGAAAACCCAAGGCTTGGTGGTTGGGGACAACTCCATTGCCCTATCCCAGGTCCATCCTAAATCCTGTGCCCCAAACCGCCCCCAAATTCACATTGGAACCCCCACTGGGATCTACATTGGGATCTTAATTGGAATCCTCATTGAGATTCCTAATAGGATCCTCATTGGGAACCCCCATTGGGATCCCCAGTGGGATTGTCATTGGGATCCCCACATCACCCCCTGGATGAGGGAGGAGAAATCCTTCCAGAAATGATTTTTATGGAGTTTTGGGTTTTTACCTTGAAATCGGTAGGCACTTGGAGCTTTGGGGTGTTGAGTCCGAAAAGCACATCCAGCCCCACAAACATTAGTATGGACATAAAGATAGAGAAATCGCTAATGAGCTTACGGAGCTGCCGGGAGAGAGAGGGAGAGAGAGAGAAAAAAGGGAAGGAAAATGGCAAAATAGGGAGGAAAAATGGCAAAAAAGGGAGAAAGAAAAAAAGGAGGGAAAACAAAAAAGGAGGGAAAACAAAAAAGGAGGAAAAAAGAGAGGAAAATGAAAAAAAGCCCAAGGAAAAGCAACAGAAAATAAGAGGGGAAAAAAGGAGGGAGAACCATAAATAAAGGAGGAAAAGCCATAAAAAGGGGAGGAAAACCAACAAAATAGAGGGAAAACAAAAAAAAAAAAAAAAGGGAAGGGAAACAATAAAAAGGGAGGAAAATTACAAAAAAAAAAAGGAGAAAAAACAACAAAAAAAGAGAGGAAAGCAAGTCAGAAAATTAGAATCTTGTTAGAAAAGACAAAGTAGCTTTTCAGAAGGTTCCTGGAGCTGTGATATTCCCAAAAAAACCTGGTGAGGAGCTGGAAAAAGAGCAGGGGAGAGGAGGCCGAACCTTGATGATACTGGGGATGTGGAGTTTGGGGGTGTCCAGTCCAAAACAGGCGTCCACTCCACAGAAGAGCAGGATGGAGAAGACATTGGAAAAATCAGCAATGAAAGCCCTGACCTGGAAGCAAGACAGGGAAATGGGGTTGGAAAGGGCAAACATCAGGGTTGGAAAGGGTAATTATCAGGGTAGGAAGGAAATTAATGGGGTGGGAAGGGAATTAATAAGGTGGGAAGGGCAATTAGCAGGGTTGGAAGGGCAATTAACAGGGTGGGAAGAGAACTAGTGAGGTGGGAAGGGGAACTAGTGGGATGGGAAGGGGAATTAACAGGGTGGGAAGGGGAATTAATGGGGTGGGAAGATGAATTAGTGGGATGGGAAGGGGAATTACACAGGATGGGAAGGGGAATTAGTGGGGTGGGAAGGGAATTAATGGGGTGGGAAGTGAAATTGGAATGGAGAGGTTTGCTCCTGCTTTGGGATCTTTCCAGCTCTGCTCAGCCACAGATGACCTGTGAATAACCCCCAAAATCCTCATTTTCTCACCTTTCTTCCATGAGGTGAGGGGTTACTGGGATTGTGAGAGGCAAGGGAGAGAATCCTGGAATGGTTTGGGTTGGATGGAATCTCAAACCCCATCCAGTGCCACCCCTGCCATGGGCAGGGACACCTCCCACTGTCCCAAGCGGCCTCAGCCTGGCCTTGGACATTCCCAGGGATTCAGGGGCAGCCACAGCTGCTCTGGGAATTCCAGCCCAGCCCCTCCCCACCCTCATTCCATCCCAAATCCCATTTCAATCTCCCCTTCCCAACGGGAAGCCATTCCCTGTGTCCTGTCCCTCCATCCCTTGTCCCCAGTCCCTCTCCAGCTCTCCTGGAGCCCCTCCAGGCCCTGCAAGGGGCTCTGAGCGCTCCCCGGAGCCTTCCCTGCTCCAGGTGAACATTCCCAGCTCTCCCAGCCCAGCTCCAGAGGGGCTCCGGTTCCTCTGGGCTGGCCCCAGCAGCTCCCCATCCTCCGGGTGGGGTCCCAGCTCTGCGGGTGGGGTCTCACCTGAGCGGGGCCGAGGGGCAGAATCCCCCCGGAGCCGCTGCCCACGCTGGGGGTCAGCCCAGGGCACCTTTGGGGTCATGTCCAGCCTCAGCCACCCCAAAACCCCTCTCCCAACGCTCCTCTCCATCCCTTCATCCCCAGCCTGGATCCATCCCGGGCATGGCCCCATCCCAGGGGCACCTCCAGCGCTTGGAATGGTCAAACCCCATGAGATCCCCTGGAGCTTGTCCAGCTCCCTCTGGATGCCCCCATCCTTCGGGATTGTCCCTTGGTGTCATCTGCAAACCTCCCAAGGATGCCCTTGACCCCTTCATTTCCATTGTTAATGAACACATTAATTAACTCTGGCCCCGACAGGGACCCCTGGACATCACTGGTCACTGATGTCCATCGGACTCTGGGTCAATGACCACTTCCCTGTGGATGGGATCATCCCACCCATTCGTCATCCATCATCCCACCAATTAGTTAATTAATTGTCCACTCTTCAATTGTCCCCCCATTAACCCAACTCCAGTTTGGAGAGGAAGATGTCATCAAAAGCCTCACAGAATTCCAAAAATCAGGGCCCAAAACCTTGGGAAGGATCCCAGTGGTGGCCAAAACCTCCTAAAAACAGGGATTTATTTCCCTGGAGTTCTTTGCCTCCACCAAAATCTCCTGGCAGCTGCCATTTTCCCTCATTTTTGGGAAAGAGGTTGGCAGGACCTGCTTCTTTCCTTACCTTGGTGGGGAAATAGCGGCTGAATTTGAATTTTTTCAGGGTCAGGGTCATGGAGTAGGTGCCGAAGAAGAGGATGAAGGACATGAGGGCCAGGTCGGGCACGAATTTGCAGGATTTTCCCACTAAGCTGCCGCCGTATTTGAGACATTCTTTCTTACTCAGCTGGGTCCAGTCCAGAGCTGTGAGGTTGATAGGATTGGACTGGCGAGAGACCCCGAAAAAAACCAAAATTAGCAAAATTTGAAATTATTGCAGTGTGCAGGGAAAGGGGGAGTTTCAGCCCAAATCGAGCAGAATCGGCATTTGTAAGGTGCAGCATGGGAAGAAAGAGAAATTTCCTGTCCAAATCCCCAAATTTTCTACTTAAAGGGATTGCATTGTGCAAGAAAAGGGGGCTTTCATGAGTGAATTGAGCAAAACCCTTGTTTTTAGCAACTGCAGCTTGCAAAAAAAAGGAAATTTCCTGGTCGAACCCCCAAAAAGAGCAGCTTGAGCCACTTCAGCACGCAAGGAAAGGCAAATTTCCAGAGCTGCTGCCACTGTGGTACCCAAACCCACGAGAAAACCACAGAGCTGATATAAATTTCAGGGGGAAAAGCGTGGATTTGGTGCTGCTGAGCCCTGCTGGGAACCCAAACCAGCCGAAATTTGAGTTTCCCTCGCTCCAAACTGGCCCATCCCGCTCCCTGGGTGCTGAAATCCCTCAGATCCACCCTCCCTGATCCCAAATTTCCCGCTGGGATGAGCAGATCCCATTTCTTACCAGAGAAACATTAGTGGTGTTCGGTGCCACTGGAGCTGAAGCATCAAACAAGGTCGCGTTGGCTGCAGGAAAGGAGTCGGTTATTGAGGTTTTGGGGCTAAACCCGAGCTTTTGGGCATTCACACCAGCTGGGCTTCACCTGCTGAGCCCGGCAGGGATCGGCAGCCCGAGATTTTGGGGGGAAATCCCCCTTTTCTAACCCCACAGCGACTTCTCCCTGATTAATCCCCCGCGCCGGGGAGGACGCGGCGGCTCCCGCTGCAGCTTCTCCCTCTGGGACTGGTGAGGGCCCGGGCCAGAGGGGATTCTTTAGGAACTTCCCAGTTCCTAAAATTTCCAGGACCTTCCCAGGGAAGCCACCAGGAGTGCGGTGGACTTTAAACCACAGGGGTGGAAGGCTGGGAAAGCAGCCTGGGGTTTTTGATTTTGGGGTTGTTTTCTTTTTTCGGAGAGGCAGCGCCCAAATCACACCCAATTTGCCTTGTTTTAATTATTATTCATTTTTTAAAAATCGGTTGGGGGGGTGTTTTGGTGTCATCAGTGCAAAATTCCGTCTTTTTGAGCCCCCGGCACCTTCTCCTCCTCGGCTCTTCAGGCGACGCAGCTCCGCAGCTCCAGGAGCACCCCCCGGGTTCTCTAGGGGTGCACCTAAAAGGGAATTCGGGAATTCCGGGACCGCTTTGCCGCCCCCCTCTTCCGTCCTCTTCGCCAAGCGGGAATTTCGGCCGCCGCCTCCATCCCCGGCGCCAGGGATTAATGAAGGAGAAGCTGGGTTAGGACAGAGACCCCGGGGCTGCCGGGACCGAACCCTGGGGAACAAACCCGGCCCTAAAATCATCAGCTTTGTTCTCGTTTTTCTCCTCCACAACCTTTTCTTTTTCCACAAACCCTATTTTGGGATTTCTACGCCTTTAAAGGGCAGCATGGTTCCAGTGGGATTAAAGAGAAGCCCTAAGGGTTCTACACAAACCTTTTTAGAGAGAAAGAAAAGTCAAATAGATGGAAAAAAAAAAATAACAACGGAACCCCCCCGTGGGGGGAAGAGTATCAAATATTAAAATAGTTTTAATATTTAGAAGGCGATACTCACTTGAGATTGAAATCAGCCCCAATTGATGTGTGCAGCAGAGACAAATATGGGACAAATCAGTTATAATAATCAAAAATCAGCACGGATGAAAAAAAAGGGAATTTAAAAAAAAAAAAGGATGGAGGGAGGAATAAACATCATTTCTAGAGGAATTTTAAATCCAGCGTGGACACTGCTGCCTTTGGCAGCCGGGGTGAGGAATGGGATCGGGAATTGGGGTGCGGATGCCTCTCGGCTTCTCAGGGTTTGCTCGGGATGGGGGCTTGGAAAAGGGGAGACCTCCCTGGAGGCTGAAGGCTCCTCCTGCAGGAGCTGCCGGGCGGATCCCGGGGGGTGCTCACGGTTCCGTCCAGGAATTCCAGTTCTGGAGGTTCCGTCTTCACTCTCCCGCAGGTCGGATTTTGGGAAGAGTTGGGTTGGTTCCAGCTGCTGCTCTGGGCTCTCGGATCCCAGCAGGATCGCGGTTCTCATGGAGAGGTGGATGAGCAGGAATTGGGGAAAAAAGCAAAATTAAACCCAATCACTGTGGGAACAATTCCCTTTGGGTGAGAGCTCTCCTTGGAATGGCAGACGTGTTGGGAATGCGTTGGGTGGAGGGTCTTGGATGCTTTTCTTGAAGGAAATGGGAGAACTTCACTGTGACCTTCATCCATTGTCACCTTCATCCATCATCATATTCATCCATCATCATATTCACTCACCTTCACCTTCATCCACCATCATCTTCATCCACCATCATATTCACCCACCTTCATCTTCATCCATCATCATCTTCATCCACCATCATTTTCATCCACTGTTGCCTTTATCCACCATAACTATCCATCATCATCTTCATCCACCGTCACCTTCATCCACTGTCAGTCTCCTCTGGGTGCAGCTGATGCTCCCCAAAATTTAGATTTTCGCCATAAATTCAGCTCCTGGGAGAGCAGGCGGTCACTGCCATGAGCCCAAAGCTGTCTCCACTGCCTTCCAGAAGCATCTAAGCTTCAATTCAGATCTGGTATGATCCAGGATGTCTATCCAAGAGCAAAACCATGGAAGGATGACCTGCTTGATGGCCTGATGGCATCTCCTTTTGGAAAAGGAGTGGAAAAAGAGGAGTAGAAACAGTCCATGGAGGTTTCCACACCCAGTTGGGACAGCCCAGGGTGTTCCAGACACTGGAGAGCACAAAATAACCACTCTGGGTATTTTCTGGAGATTCAGTTTCCATCAGCAGCAGGCTGGAACGACCTGAAATGTCCTTTTATTTCTTCCATATTTCCTTCTAATCCATCCAGGTCTGGCTGCTCCAGGCTGAGATCCCGACTCTCCGTCCGCTGCGTCCCGGGAAGCACTGAGTCATTCATCCAAGGGGGACAAGGCTCTTCCTCCATCTTCAAAACCCCCTCAGAGGAGGACGATGAGGACGAGGTCTCTCCACCCCAGGCAGCTGCCTCCTCCCACATCCAGTGATCCCGTGGGATTCATCCACACCAGGACCCTCCCACCCCCGGCTCCTGCCCGGGCAGCCCCGGGATGAACTCACCTGGGTCGGGGGCGACGCACTCGCACTTGTACATGGTCACATAGTCGGGCTTGAAGTCGGAGTTGATGGGGTAGTACTTGAAGGCCCCGATCATCTTTTTGATGGCGTCATAGATGAAGATGAAGCTGATGAGGGTGGAGAAGCCCTCCTCGGTGAAGCGTGTGATGTACTTTATAATGAAGCTGGCGTCGGTGGCCACCAGGATAAGGCACTGCAGGGCCGAGTGCAGCCCGATCCACAGCCGGAACTCCATGTAGTCAATCCCATTGCCTCTGGAAGAGGGGACACGTGGCCTTGTGAGAACGGCCGGGGGGGGGGACACATCCCACCGACGCAGGGACAGGCCCTGGTGTCCCCTGGGGTGGCCCAGCACTCACTTGCTGAAGTCAAAGAGCAGCTTCTCGAAGATGAGGATGGGGCCGGTGCTGCTGAGGATGATGAGGGGCTGCCCGGCGAAGAGGCAGAACATGGAGCCGGCCATGGCCGTGCCCAGGAAGCTCTCCATGACTCCCTGGGGATGGAGCAGAGGCAGCATGATGGGGGTGCCGGGCTGCTCTGTGTCCCCACAGATGCCTCGATGGAGATGGGGGTGAGACCTCAGGTTGGACCCTCTCAAGATGGTTGGGACTGTGTCCCATTGCTCCTGGCACTGGGATTCCAGGATTCCAGGGTTCCAGGGCTGCCAGCCCCACCTGGCAGTGAATGTCCAACCCCAGAAGCTTGGCATGGCACAAGTAGGGTTAAATCCATCCCATCCCATCCCATGGATCCCATCCCATGGATCCCATCCCATCCTATCCCATCTCATGGACCCTGTCCCATCCCATCCCACAGATCCCATCCCATGGATCCCATCCCATGAATCCCATCTCACAGATCCCATCCCATAGATCCCTTCCCATGGATCCCATCCCATCCCATCCCATCCCATCCCATCCCATCCCATCCCATCCCATCCCATCCCATCCCATCCCATCCCATCCCATCCCATCCCATCCCATCCCTGCCTGTCCCCAAGCCGGTGACACCCCAGGCCACACCTGGTAGTTGTCGGTGGCATCCCCCAGCAGCCCCCCAAAGGTGATGGCATTGGTGATGCAGCCCAGGTAGATGAAGAGGATGGCGGAGATGGACTGGATATGGAAACCTTCATAGAAGTCACTCGGGAACCAGGGCAGCTTCCTCTTGATATCCAGATAGAGGCCACCACAAAACCTGTGGAGACACCACCAAGGACCTGGTGACTCCCAGCAAAACAGAATCGTAGAATCCTGGGTTGGGTTGGGAGGCGCCTTAAATCCCATCCCATTCCACCTCTGCCATGGGCAGGGACACCTCCCACTGTCCCAGGGTGCTACAGACTGGCCTTGGACATTCCCAGAGATCCAGGGGCAGCCACAGCTCCTCTGGGAATTCCATCCCAGCCCCTCCACACCTTCCCAGCCAGGAATTCCTTCCCAAAATCCCATCTCACCCTGCCCTCTGGCAGTGGGAAGCCATTCTCTGTGTCCTGTCCCTCCATCCCTTGCCCCCAGTCCTTCTCCAGCTCTCCTGGAGCCCCTTTAGGCCCTGGACTCTGAGGTCTCCCTGGATCCTTCCCTTCTCCAGGTGAACATTCCCAGCTCTCCCAGACTGGCTCCAGAGCAGAGGCTGAAGCCTCCCAGAATCCTGGAATGATTTGGGTTGGAAGGAGTCCTAAAGACCCCTCAGTCCCACCCAGGGACATGTCCCACTATTCCAGGGTGCTCCAACCTGGCCTTGAACACTTCCAGGGATCCAGGGGCAGCCACAGCTTCTCTGGCCAGTTGGGAGATTTATAAATATGGATACATAAATAGAATATTATATGTATACACATAAATAGATCTGGTGCTGACAAAAACCCTTTCCCACCAGGATTTCATCCCTCTGTTCCCCAGGACACCCCAGGATGAGCCCACAGGAGACGCTGACGGATCCCGGCACCCTCTGGAGGTTTTTGGGGGATGGCTCCTGGCTCACCTGCCAGTCCAGGCCAGCTCCTCCCCAATCTCGTGGACTTCAGGCATCTCCCCATCATCGCTGCCACCGCCGCCGCCCCCGGCGCCCGCCCCGCCGGCTGCGCCATTCATCTGCCCCACCTCGTTCAGCGAGAACACCGACTTCCTGTGGGACACCGACACCACCTCGGACCCGCACTGGCACCCCCGGATCGGTACCGCCAGATCACAGAATTCACAGAATCTCCAGGTTGGAAGAGACCTTCAAAATCATTGAGTCCAACCCCGCCCTAACACCTCTAACCTTGGCACCAAGTGCCACATCCAGGCTTTCTTTAAACACATCCAGGGATGGTGACTGCACCACCTCCCTGGGCAGGCCATTCCAATAATCTATCACTCTTTCTGTAAAAAACTTTTTCCTAATATCCAACCTAAATGTCCCTTGGCGCAACTTGAAGCTGTGTCCTCTGGTTCTGTCAGTGCTGCCTGGAGAAAGAGCCCAAGCCCAGCTGGGCACAGCCACCTTTCAGGGAGCTGTGGAGAGTGACGAGGTCACCCCTGAGTCTCCTTTTTGGCACTGCTGAGCCCCGTGTGAGGACCATGGCCAAGGCCATGGTGCAGCTCTGAGCCTGAACCAAGTGTGGGTTTTGGGGTGAATTTGGACAGATCCAGAGCTGCAGTTCATGGACTCATGGCATGGGTTGGGTTGAGAGGCACCTCAAGGATCACCCAGTTCAACTCCTGCCCTGGGCAAGATCATCTCCCACTAAAAGTTGGTCCTGGAGAGTGGAAATGGCTCTGAGCCAACCTGGGAACAAAACCTGCTGCAAATCCAGCATTTCTGGAACATCTGGAGGGGTTATTTCCAGGGATGAAGCCAAGCAAGGCTCTTGCCCCCCAGAACTGGGCAAGCAGGAGTGGCCAGAGGGCTGGCTCCAGCCCCACGGCCCCCACCCACCTCTTCTCAGCTGAGGGCACTTTCTTGGGAGGCTCAATCCGAATGTTGGGGTCCCACTCGCCGGGTGGGAGGACGATGACCTCGTCCAGGAACTCATCGATGCCAGCGATCAGGTCCTCCCTGTCCCGGGCTTTGTAGGCAACGTCGCTGAAGAGCTGGGGGTGGACACAAGACAGGGGTCAGCCTGGCCATGGCCTCCAGTCTCACATCCTCTTGGGAGTTTAAATCTTGCTTTTTGAGATGGTGAAAAGGTGGAAATTGCTTTTTTTTGCTTGGTTCTGAGCCAGGGGGTCTCGAACAAGGGCTGGGGGTGGCCTCTACTCACATCATCCACCATGAGAGTGGCGATGGCCCTGCCGATCTCGTTGTAGGACTTGGCTTTCCCCGCTGGACCGAGGAGGATGAAGAGGAATCTGGGGAGGGAAAGGAGCCACGTTGGACACCTCAGTGCTCCGGTGTCACCAAACCGCTCAGTCCCCAGGGGACGGCACCCACCTGGTGGGGACGGGCACCTCCGTCACCCCCCCCAGCATGGTGGCCTGGAGCAGCCGCACGAAGGCCACAAAGGGCTTCTCCAGGAACTCCACCTCCCCCACCAGCACGTTGGAGGCCTCGGCGTCCTTAGGGATCTTCTTGATGAACTTGTTCTTGAGCTGTCAGGAAAGACAAGACCGAGGAAGGGAGCGGTTGCTACAATTTGGCTCCTCCCACTTTTTTTTCCACCGAAGTTGAAGCCTCAGGCTCCAAGATTTCACCTCTGGTTGTCCCAGGGCTCCCAGAGGTGGGGACTGAGGAGTCACATCTGGGAATCAGCCAGGAAAAATTCCCAAAGCTGGATTTCTTCAGAAACGTGGCTAAAACTGAGACTGGCTCTAAAGTGCCCCCCCAGGGCTCTGCAACCCAATCAGCAACGTTTGGTTTTGCTCTCCTGGGTTCTCTGCAAGGAAAACTCCCTGAAATCTCCCTGTGGAAAAGCTGTGCCAAGCCCCAGGGATGCTGGAGTGATCCAGGAACGTTTCTGGAGTTTATTTGCAGCCCCAAGCCCCTGCACAGCACAGAACCCTCCTCAAACCCTGCATGGGGGAGGTTTTTGTGCCTTGTTCTTCCCCAGCCCCGTTCCCGGAGCTGGAACAAACAGTGGGAGTAGGAAAACCTCATCCATGGATTTGTTCCCCAGGTCTCTTCTCCCCTGCAGCTCTTTTCATTACAAGCCTAAAAGGGTTCAATACCAAGCCGAGCAGGGAGTTATGATAATCTATATGGCAGCATGAGGGGAGGCATGTGAGCTGGGCAGCCACCTCTCCCTGTCCTAATCTTTTAAATCCAAATGGAAAAAAAAATCATAATAATAAAGCAACTCCTCCAGTGCAGCTCACAATAAGAGCAGGAGTTACCAGTGGCCACTAAGCTTCATGTAACACTTAAAAAGTCCCTTTGTAGTGGACCTATTAGGGCGATTAAACCTAAATGCTTTGCATATTTTGGGATTAACCCACAGAACCCCATTGCTGGAGGGGATATTTGGGGTTCCTGAGTGGGCACTGGGTTGGATTCATTTCGGGAGGTGGCTTGGAAACCTTTGTGGTGTCCCTGTCTTGTGGCTCCCAGCAGTACGTGGGTTTCCACCCATGAAATCCAAGGAAATTAAACATTATTTATTGTATTTGGACTTGCCCTAAAGTGCATCACCCAGGTAAGCCCAGTGAGGACATCCCGGGGGAAAAGCAAGTTGTTATCCCATCCCATTCCCTAAAAACCCCCAGCAAGTTTATCCCATTCCCTAAAAACCCACCGGGTCAGTGATTCTGCCTTTGGTTTAAGTTGAAATCATGAGCAGAGGCAAAGCAAAGCTCATACAATGAACCAACCATTCCCAGACAAAGTCTGGGATGGGAACGGGACAAAATCCTGCTGATCCATCCCATCCCCAGCCTGGGACCTGCCGGAGCTGGAGCTGCTTCCCAGCTCCCTCCTAAAAGCAATCCCAGAAGGAAAAGGCCCCTATGGCCTCTCAGCTGAGCTTCGCATTGAGAAACCCCAGGAAAAACAGATCCCACCCCAAATTCCAGCCCCTCATCCCCAGAGCCGAATCCCTGTGTGCAAACCCAAGCTGGGATGGGATTTACTGCCCTCTCCCAGCCAATCCTTTAGGATTCCTACACTTCCAAGCACCTTTCCTGTCCTCCCTGAAGATCTGGAGGGAATTTTTGCCCTGCCCTGCCCAGAGCGCAGGTGTCACCTCTGGGGCAGCTTCCCTGCGGATCCACAGGGATCAATACAGCCATTAACTCCCCTAATTAGGAATTTGTGTGGATATCAGCCAAGCCAGGGCTCACGTGGACCCGAACAACCCCAGAGCCCAGCAGGGATCATGTTGGGATGTTCGTCCCAGCGGGATTTTGGGATGGGTACCTGGTCAGTGCTCGGCGTGTCGGAGATGTCATTCATGCTCCGGCTCTGGGCGTGACCTGGTGGAGGGAAGGGAAGGGATATGAGGAAAAGGCACCCCTGGCACCAGGAGAAAACCCAGTGGGGAGAATCTGTGCAAAGAAATAAAATACTGTTTATAATATTTGGGCTTGCAAAGCAGCAGCACCATGAAACCTTGGGAATTAGGGAAAATTCCTTCTCTGAGAGAGCGGAAAGGCTGGCATGGGGCAGTGATGGAGTCCCCATCCCTGGAAGGGTCCAGAAACTGTCTGGATGTGGCACTGGGGACATTGTGGCAGTGCTGGTGTTCTGTGATCTCAGAGGGCTTTTCCAACCCTAATGATCCCGAAACCTTACAAACCTGCACAAACCAAGCCCCCAGGTTTGGATGGGATTTCCCACCTGCCCTCTCCCAGCCAAACAACCTTTTAGATTCCCTCCCTCTTCCCGTTCCTTCTCTTCCTAAAGATTTCAAGGAATTTTTCCTCCACCCTAAGGATTTTGAGCTACACCAGCATCCCGAGTTCCGCGCCACACTTCTGGCACAGTGGCCATGGTAGGGCCTCATTTCAACCTCCCACTCTGCCCTTAGGACTGGGAATTTGGTTTTCCGGGGAGTTTGGTTTTCCAGGGAATTTGGTTTTCCAGGGAATTTGGTGTTCCTGGGGTGTTTTGGAGCAGCTGATGTCCCCACTCACGCAGGCGGCCGTAGCTGGTGCTCTGCCGCATCCGCAGGTCCTCGGTGGAGCGGTGGAAGGCGGTGCCGGCAGCCGGGCCCCGCGCAGGGCTGCGGGCTGGGGGAGAGCAGAGAGGGGCTGTGAGACCAGATCCCACTGGGAATGTGAGGGGAGGATCCCATTGGGGAATGTTGGGGCAGGATCCCATTGGGAATGGCAGGGCAGGATCCCATTGGGAATGTCGGGGCAGGATCCTGTGGGGAATGTCAGGACAGCATCCCATTGGGAATGTCAGGGGAGGAGACCATTGGGAATGTTGGAGGTAGGATCCCATTGGGAATGTCAGGGGCAGGCGAGAAAATTGAGCTGTCCAGCACAGGAGACACCAGAAATTTGCTTTTCTCTCCTGTGCTCTTATCCCACCCATGGGAATATTCCCGTTGGCAATGAGGGGATATTGATGAAAACGTCCCACCCCAAATCCTCCTGCCCCACACAGGAGCCACCTGCCCCACCCCAGCGCTCCCTTCGGGGCTGTCAGTGGCTCCAGAGGGGACATTTCTGCTCCTTGGGAAGACCTAACACTTGATTTGGGTTTTTAATCCCATAATTCTCCCACAAAACCGACGTTTGGGATCTGCCATGGACTCCACACTCCAAAATATTCCCATTTTCCTCCATCAAGCTCCACGTTTCTCCTCCCTAAATGAGCAAAAAATCCCACTTTTCATCTCAGGTATGGACGCTGAACTACTTCGCTCTAAACATTCCCTTTTCCTTCCCATATTTTCTGTCTTAAGCCCAACATTTTCTCGGGAATCCTCCTAAATTCCCAAAATTCATTTTGGAAAACACTCCGGGCCATTTTGCATTAGCTGCTCCACATCTCCGCAGGGCCCCGGCTGCCACCACAGAGTCTCTCCCAGGATTTTTATCATTAAACCAAATCAAACCAGCCACGAAATTCCCATTGGATTCCCATGTGGGCAGGATTTATGCTGATATCCACCACCAGTGTCACAAGAAAAAGGAGGGACTCCCCTTTCTCCACCATTCCCTCTTCGGAATGTCCCTCTTTGGGAACTCAGAGCGATCCCATTGCCTCCATTCCATTTTTAGGGACTAAACCCAACATTCCCAAGCTGGGTTTGTTTTGGTGGATTCTGGGCAAATCCTGGCTCGGATATCCGGTCCCGGACACGAGAATGGGAATATTGGTCACTGACGGTCTCTCCCAGGAGCTGCTGACCCCGGGAACAGACGGAGCCCGGCAAATCCCAGGCTCCACCGAGTGACCTCCTGCTAAACCCCAGTGAATAATTGGGAAGACAACCAAATCCCCTTTTGTAAGGGCTGGGAAAAGGCAGGATCAGCCGGGAGCAGACCGGATTTGTCTGTGGCGGCCGCGCCAGGAAACCCCCGCTCCAAGCCACAGTCCCCACACTGCGCCATTGTCCTCGTGTGATGTCATCACACGGTGATGTTATCATCACACAGCACCGTTGTCCCCACTGTGATGTCATCACATGGCGACATTGACCCCACACAGTGACATTGACCCCACACTATGCCATTGTCCTCATGTGATGTCATCACACAGTGACATTGCCATCACATGGTGACATTATCCTCACAGTGATGTCATCACAGTGACATTGTCCCCACAGTGATGTCATTACATGGTGACATTGACCCCACACAGTGATATTGACCCCAAACTGCGCCATTGTCCTCGTGTGATGTCATCACACCGTGACATTATCATCACACAGTGACATTGTCCCCACTGTGATATCATCACGCAGTGATGTCCTCACACAGAGCTATAATCTCCATGGTGACATCATCACACAGTGACGTTGCCCTTACGATGATGTCATCATACAGTGACATTGACCCCACACAGTGACATTGTCCCCATGGTGGCACCATTACACAGTGACGTTGTCATCACACAGCGCCACTGTCCCCCTGGTGAAGCCATCGCATGGTGCCATTGTCCTCACTGTGACATCATTGCACAGTGCCATTGTCATCCCATAGAGCCATTATCCTCATGGTGATGTTGTCACACTGCCATTGTCCTCACACAGCGCCATTATCCCCACAATGACACCATCAAACTGCCATTGCCATTGCACAGTGCCACCGTCCTGGCAGTGATGACATCACACTGTGATGTCATTACATGTTGCCATTGTCCCCAGTGTGACATCATCACAAAATGTCATTGTCATCACACAATGATGTCATTGTACAGTGATGTTGTCCTCATGGTGATGTCATCACTCTACCATTGTCCTCACACAGTGACATGTCCCCACTGTGATGTCATCACAGCACCATTGTCCTCACACAATGATGTCACAATATAATGGCATTGTTACCACACAATGTAATTGTCATCATGTAGTGATGTCACCACACAATGACATCATCATACGATGACGTAATCACATAATAATGTCATCGCACTGTGACACTATCATACTATGATGTCATCATACTATGTGTCATCACACTATGGTGTCATCACATATGTCATCACATTTCATTCTCTCTTGAACAATGATGTCATCACACAATGATGTCATCACACAATGACATTCTCCCTCAAATAATGATGTCACCACACACTGACATAGTCACCACACTGTGGTCTTGTCCCTCACACAACAATGTCATCACACAGTGATGTCACCAAACGGTGACCCTGCCCTCTCATACCCCTACCCCCTCGGACAACACTGTCCCTGTCCCAAACACCCCCTTGGCTCCCATCTCCCGGTCCCCCTAAACTCACCAGGCAGAATTCCAGGGTCCTTCCCCACAACAAACACGCGGGTGTCCCAAACCCTTGGGTGCCTCTTTCCCTTCTCCTGAGATGTCACCCGTAGCACCCGAGGGTGCCACCAGTGGACTGGGCCCCGGGGACTCACCCGTGTTGGAGGACACAGATTTGCCGATGTCGGCCAGGGAGCGGTGGATCGGCTTCTTGGTCTGGTGGCGGTGCTTGCGCAGCAGGACGTAGCTGAGCTTCTCCCGCAGCTCCGGCTTCAGCAGCCTGTCCTCGATCTGCTTCTCGATGACATCGTCTGCAACACGCAGCCATGGGGACATAGGGGTGACCTCCAGAACCCCTGAAACCTGCTACTTCAGCAGTGACCCCAAAAAAACCCCAAAACCTGCTGCTTCAGCAGTGACCCCCAGAACACCCCAAAATCTGCTCCTTGAGCAGCCTGTCCTCAATCTGCTCCATGATGACATTGTCTGCAACACCTAGAGATGAACCAGAACCCCCTAAAATATTCCGTCTCAGTCTGCTTCTCAATGACATCATCTGCAACACGTGGCCGTGGGGACACAGGGGTGACCCCCAGAACCCCCAAAATCTGCTGCTCCATCACTGACCCCCAGAACACCCCTTGAGCAGCCCATTCTTGCCTGTGGTGACCCGAGAGCCCCCCAAAATCTCCCATCCTCAATCTGCTTCTTGAGGACATCGTCTGCAACCCCCACCTAGGAGTGACCTCCAGAACCCCCAAAATCTGCTCCTTGAGCAGCCTGTCCTCAATCTGCTTCTCGATGACATCATCTGCAAGCACCCATCCACAGTGACCCAAGGGTGACCCCGAAAACCTCCCCAAAATCTGCTGCTTTGGGCAGTGACCCCCAGATCCTCCCCAAAATCTCAACACAATGATTTCTGGAAGCAGCCAATGGCTCCCAACCCCTTCCTTTGCTCATTCCTGGACAAATTCAGAATATGGAACAAGCAAATGTGTTAAAATCCATTCCCAGCATTTTAGGACATGGGGCTCCTGTTGGAACCCCAGGCACTGAGAATTCCAGGCTCTCTGTGCTGACAGGCACTGACCCCCAAGCAAACACTGCACTGACCTGAGGCAGTGGAAAAGGCTTCCAAAATTGAGTGACAGCACTGGGATTGTGGGTGTGGTGTTTGAATAGAAGTGTGTGATATCACAGGGTGGAAAATGTAGAGTTTAAGGGTTCAGAATATAGTAATATATATAAAGCAAGATGGAGGATTTAGGGCAGAGGCCAGTCCTTCTTTTTCACCTTCCTCTTCATGGCTCTGGGTGGTGTTTTGTAATTGGATAGAAAAGTCCACATTGCGGGCCACGAGTGGTTGTTTATTGGGTTAAAAATAAAATAATTTAGATGTAATTTCTTAATTGGACAGTTTATCCTTAAAAGGCCTTGTAGAGAGAGATGGACTCCATTTTTACTTTGTTAGCAGAAGTGCTGTAGAACTCATGATTTGTGAGACTGTAACATAGGTAAGAATTAATAAACATCTGATTTTGAACAGGAAACACCACCTGGCGCATTCAATCCTGACCCTGGCAAAAAGATTAACCACAGCAGGCTCCTACCTATGATCTGGGGCAAGGAGTATCCATCCAGGTCCAGGAGCACCGTTCCTGTCTGGAGACACGTCCGCAGCTCAAAGAGGCTGTGCAGGGACAGCGTGGACACGTGGGGCTTGCTCCACCTCTCGCCACCTTCCTCCACCTTCTCCTCGAACTTGATCCACCTGGAACGAGAGCGGGATGGGCCTGGAATGGGCTGGGCATGAGGATGTGGGAATGGCTCTTCCTGGGGAGTGCCCCCACTTGGAAATGCTGGATTAATTCATTTCATGAAATTCTCGCTCATTACCCGGGCTGGGAAGGGAGGACCTGGTGGAGTCATTCCCAAAAGTGCTGCTTCCAGGATTGTAGAGGGGAGGAAAAACTCCAAATCCCAATGGGAAACCCAACTCCATGGATTTCCCCATCCTTGAATTGCTCCCAAGGGATTTGGGAATTGTGGAGTGGAGGAAAAACTCCCAATCCCATCAGGAAACCCAAATCCAGATTTCTCCCTCCTCAAATTGCTCCTGCAAGGTTTGGGAACTGTGAAGTGCAGGAAAACCTCCCAGTCCCATCAGGAAACCCAAATCCATGGATTTCACCCTCCTCAAATCACTCCTGATAGGTCTGGGAGCTTTTTCCATGGAGGTGGCCTGGATCTGCTCCTGCCTGGAGCAGCCGGTGGGAGAGCAGGTCCCAGAGCATTCCCAGTGTCCCAATTCCTCATGAATGCTCAGACCCCACCCTGGGCACTCCATCCCTGCCCTGGGAGATGGGAGGATTTGCAAACCCTTGGAATTCAGCCCTTCCCTTCCTTGATTTTACAACAAAAACTCCAGAGAAACTTCTGGAGTGGGGTGGATGATTCCTCCCAAATTCCTGGGAACAGGGTTAGGACTCTGGAAGGGCAGCTCTTGGTTTTGAAGAAAAAATCTGCTTTTCTTCCATGGATTTTCCTTCCTGGAGTTTAACCTGACCCATCTGAGCAGGCACCACCAGGATCCGGGCTCCTGGTGCCCCAGGTGGGAAGGACCGAGGAGGAGAAGGGATTTTGGGAACACCTGATGGCCCTGGAATGCTGAGGGGGAAGGATGGAGAAAGGCCAGGATGGGATCAGCTGCTGCAAAGAGAAAACCTTAGTTGTCCCCAAAAAAACCCTCCCAAAATATTATCTGGGAGCACCAGGAATGCCCCAACAGAACCCTGACAGCCCCCAAAACACATCCCACGGCTCCCTTCCCTGATTTATCTGGAGAATCCCTTTCCTTGACCCTGTGGCTTTCCCTGGGATGGAATTCAAGCTTCCCGCTGCGGCTCCGCCAAGTGCCGGCGCCGCTCTCCCAAAGCCGATTAGGCCTCTTTTCCTCTCCTTTCTGCCCCGTTTTCCTGAGGAATTTGGGTTATTAGGGAGCTCGGGCCGCACTGTGGGTTTCGAGGCACAATTCCAGCTGCACCTTTGCCCCGGTGTCGGCATCCCAGGATCCTTTCACTGAGGTTACGGCGAATTCCCACCTGCCTGCTGCTCCCAGCATCCCAAATTCCCATTTTTTCCCCATTTATTGTGGATTTAGGTGCTCACATCATGGACCTGTTCCTCTGAGGATAAAGAATCCCAACGTGGCCGGAGAGTGGGAATTGGGACTTGGAAAATGTCCATGATCCTAGAAAAAAATCTCATTGTTCCCCATTTATTGTGGATTTAGGTGCAGGTGGAGCTGCTCCCCTGAGGATAAGGAGGCTCAGCTGGCTGGAGAGCAGGAATTGGGACTTGGAAAATCAGGAGAAATTTGGAAATTTCCACCCTCAGCCCTCCCTGATGAAAACCCCAATGCAAACATGGACTTTTTGCCTTCCAAGCTTTTCAGGGAGTGGGAAGGCAGA
The DNA here is from genome assembly GCA_021534815.1 of Acrocephalus arundinaceus. Classification (NCBI taxonomy): domain Eukaryota; kingdom Metazoa; phylum Chordata; class Aves; order Passeriformes; family Sylviidae; genus Acrocephalus; species Acrocephalus arundinaceus. The sequence continues at coordinate 349,405 of JAJEOU010002102.1, forward strand.
AATAAACCTGGATTTATGGAAAATTAAAGATTTTTGCAGTAGAATCCAGACACTGCAGAGTCGGAGCAAGGTTTGGAACCAGAGGGATCCTGAGGAGCTTCCCAAATTTCGGCTGATGCAAAAAACCAGCCCAAAATTTGGGATGGGCATCCACAGGGCCTGATCCCCATCTATCCCAATCCCTGGGGTCAGAATTCTTCACCCAAACCAGGAAATCCCATAGGAGAGGGTTTGGGGTAACACCTGGACGCCCTTCCCAAAATCCTTCTCAAAAAACCCCAACCTACTGGTCCTAACACAGCTCCAGGGAAGGGAAGGGAAAATCTCACTTGGATTTGGGATCTTCCCATGGAAAATTTTCAAGTTCAATGAAGCAAATTCCACCTGCAGCTCCTTTGATAATTTTATTAAGGATGGAGCACGTGGAGTGGGGTTTTTATGGATCAGGGATGAGAAAAGTTCACTCTTGGCCTGGCTAGAAAAAGGGTGGAGGGGAAAAAAACCTGGGAAAATGTTCTTTATTCCCATTTCCCGGCTGGAATTCTCCAGTTTCCTGGCAGCTTATCCCATTTTTTTCACCCTCCCAACCCTTCCTGCAGGACTCTGGTGACTGGGAGGGGGAAAAGCTCCAGCTCTGCAATTGACCCAATTTGAGGAAATTTGGGATAACCTGGGAAATCTTCTGGCTCGTTCCCAGGATGCAGCTGAGGTGCACATCCCTCTAAAATCTTATTTTTCCTGCATTTCCCTGATTCAGGAATGTCCTTTTGCAATGTTATTAAAACTGACACTCATTCTCTAATATTCCATTTCCACTTCTCCTCCCAAATCCCGTTTTTCCCTCATTTCCCTGAATTGGGAATGTCCTTTTTTTAACACCATTATAAACAACGCTCATTCACTGACATTCCATTTTCAAACCCAAAATCCCATTTTTCCAGCATTTCCTTGATTCAGGAATGTCCTTTTTTCCCAATGTTCATTCCCTGATATTCCATTTTCAAACCCTCCCCAAATCCCATTTTCCCAGCATTTCTCTAATTCTGGAACGTCCTTTTTTACCGCCACTGAAACCAACCCGTTCCCTGATCCTGTTTCCACGCGGGGATGTTTTGGGATGGGATTTTTTCCCTCGACACATTCCCAAATCCCGGCTGACCTGGCGGATTCCTTCCACTCCATCTCGTCGCCGTCGTGCTGCAGGGTGTCCATCTCCGTGAACAGTGTGGGATTGGGGGGTTCATCGTCCTCCCCCAGGATGTAACGGAGCCGTTCGGCGGCCGGGGACACTGCCGGGGGAAAAAAGAGCTTTAATTCCATGGAAAACAGGATGATCCCCCTCCATTCCTGCAGGGAAAGGCCCTGGGGGTGGTTTGGGATCACAGAAAAGGGATAAAAATGGAGGGAAATTGGAGCAAATGTTTAAAGGGGAGGAATGAGGGAACGCCAAATGATCCCATCCTGAATTCCCTGTGGGAAGAGATGTGGGATGCTGGGGAAAGGAGGGGTGGGATAAAGGTCCAGGAACCGATTCCCATTGAATTCCCCTTTCCAGGAGTTTCCTGTGCCCAGTTTCCAGGGCTATCCCACATTTTTCCCTCCCACAGATCCCGTTTTTCCAGGCTCCATCCCAACTGAAACCTTCCAGCATGGCACATTGGGATTTCCCACTTTTCCCACTTTTCCTTCCAAGGGGAAGTGGGGAATAACACAAATCCCTCATTCCTGCAGGAAAAATTCTATTTTCTCCCTGCCAACAGTTGGAAGGGGCATTTATGGTCTCCTGTTCCCTGTGGAGCAATCCGGGAATGGGATTGGGATCATGGCACTCTCCGAGCTCCTGCACATTCCATCCCAGCACATTCCCAGTGCCCACGAGAGGGTGACAAACTCCCAGGAAAGAAAAAAAGTTGGATTTGCTCTTAACCCTCTCCATCCTCAGGGTTCTTTTCCAGCAAAACTTCCCAGTTTTGGCGGATTTGGGGAGAAATCCAAGCCCTGGGTGTGGCAGGGCTGGGGATGAGCCCCAGATGCTCCAAGGAAATGGTGAAAATCCACCTGAAATCCATGGAAAGGGGGTGTTTGGAATTAAATCCCGTATTTCCTAATTCAGGAATGATCCAGGCTTGGGAAATGTGAATCTTGGAGCAAAATCCTCCTTTTCTCCAAGCTGGGAATAACAAAGTTGGGTAATGCAGCACTTAAAAACCAGGGAATTGAATTGCCATGGATAAATGGAGGGAAAAATGGGAATTTTGCCTTTTCCTGCACAAAGCAGACGAGCCCAGGCCCCAGAAGAAGAGGATGTCCCTTTAGGCTGAGCCTGCTTAAACCACTTAAGCCCTTCTAAGCTGAGCCCAAAGCCCTGCAGTCCAGCCCTGCTGCCATTCCCATAAATCCCTTTTTATGGTTATTAATATTCCCGGGAATTTTGGAGCCGGGCTCCATGCCTGCAGGGTTTCAGGCTCCCTAAGCCTGGCGGTTGTTCTCGGAAAAGGGATAAAATGGGTGAAATTCTGATCAACCCTCTTCCCCGCCAAGCCCGAAATTCCCAAAAACCCCAACTTTGATGAGCTAAACAAACAAACAAAAATCAGGATTTTGCTGGAATCCCTGTCCTGGGCAGGATCTCTGGCAGAAAAAAGAGGATTTGGGATTCTCGCCCTCGATTTTGGGGTGCTGCTCCTGGCTCTGCCCGAATTCCCTCTTTGGGGGTTTAAAAATGGATCCTTCCTTCCTCGCCCTCTCCCAGAGCCTCATTTTGGGGTCTCGGGGCTGCATCACCCCTGAAACCCCAAAATCCGAAGGAAATCTTGTACAGAAAGAGCTTTTTTTAGCTTCTGTTCCTTATCCCAGATTTTAGGGAATAAATCCAACTTCCAGCTCCCAACTTGTGCTTCCCTCCCTCCCGAGGTGCTCAACCAACCCCGCCGGGGCTCGGCCAGGCAACCAAAATTCCTGGGATTTGTTCACCTGGAGAACCCTTTCACACCCAGGAGAGCACCCAGCTCTCCCTGCTTTGGGGTTTTTTCATTCCTGGGAATTTGATCCAGCACAGAAAATCTTGGGAAGCAGCAGGCATTTGTTGGAGAGGGGGAAAGTGGCGGGGAAGAGGCCAAACCCCACCACCCCAAAATCAGCCCCTGCTCCTTGAGAGGGATCCACATCTCCCTGAACCAGGTTTTAGGATGGGAAAGCTCTGGGGTTTCAGCCACTGTGGATTCTGAGGGAATATTTAGGATCATTTCCATGGGAAACAGGACAGGAATGATTTAAATCTCCTTTGTCCGAGGCGCAGCTGCCGCTTCACATCCCAACCCCAACCCAGCAACAAAACCTTGCCTTGGGATCCTTTTTCAAACTGAAATTCCCGCTCTGGCATTGGTTAGAGAGAATAAAATGGGATAAAATTGGAGAATGAGGGAACACGGTGCTGCCGGAGCTCCGCGCTCCGGCTGGGACTAAGCCTGGTTTAAGGTCCAGCATTATCCAGGGGCTGCCGTGGATTCTGCACAGCTTTTCCCTGGATTTTCCTGCCTCAGACGAGTCCCCACCTCCCCAAAAACCAAGAGACCAGGATGCACATCCCATGGGATTCAACACTCCTTCCCTGCTCAAGAAACCCCCAGGTTTGGGACATTTCTGACCCTCTCAAAAATCAACATTTCCGTGAGGACCAGCAGGAGCCGGGAGTTCCCCTGTTTATTTTGGGGCTGAGCTTTGGCTCTCTGTGCCTGGAGCTCATCTGAAAGTTCCCAAGTTGCTTTTCCAAGGGAAAAACAGGAAAAAAAAACCCCATGGAGCTTTCCCCCCTCCCACCACAAGCCACCACGGAGCGCTGGGAAAAAAAACTACCCCAAACCCTACCTGGAGTTGTTTCCATTTCTTCCCCCATTTCTCCCCGGCTTAACCCCAAACCTTCGCTGTGCGATCCCAAAAACTCCAAAGCCCCAGAGTTCCTTTATCCTTTATCCACTGCGGCTCGCTAAACTCCCGCGGCTTAGGGAGCAGATTACTGGGAATAAAAACCTTTCCTCTCCTTTGGCTCCCATGACGGGAAGTTACCAAATCGCTGGGATGCACTTGGAAAAGCAGTGGGAAGCGGGAGAAGGCACAAAAATCCAAGTTTTGGGGTCGTTCCCTGCAAGGTTTTTCTTTCCCACCGGCAGCGGGGTGGGAAAAGCCCCTCCAAAATCAAGGGTTTATTTTTTCAGGGAGGAAAAAAAGGCACCGGGATGAGGGAGATTTCGTGGGGTTTAGTAGGGCTGAGGATGTTGGGGGTGAGTTTTTTCCTCCATTAAATGAATTTTTCTGTCCGAGCCCCAAAGCAGCCCAGAGTTGGCTCCGAGTGGCATTTGGTGCCTGTGGGAAGGAGGGAAAAGGAGGGAAAAAGAGGGAAAAGAAGGGGAAAGGAGGGAAAAACAGGGAAAAGAAGGGGGAAAGAAGGGGAAAAGAAGGGGGAAAGAAGGGGAAAAGAGGGAAAAGGAGGGGGCGTGCTCCCGGTCCCGCCTCCTCCGAGGACATGAAGGAGTTGCCAGCGAGTAAAAAACCTCTTCCCGTGAAAAAAAACTGGAAAACTTCGGCTCTGAAGGGAAAAGCGGAGCCGAGCCCCCTGCCCGCCCCGCTGGGCCTGAACCCGAATGCAAATTTCTAGCGGGGGGGTTGGAAAAATCCCAGCCCACGGAAGGGCTCGGCAGCCGCTTTCCCGTGCGAAATGTTAATCTTCCCTAAGGAGATTTCCCTGGAGCCACAAAACCCGTCGGGAACAAGGCGTGATTCCCGAAAGTTGTCTGGATCCTGAATTCCAGCAGGAAAACCCCTCCAAACCTGCCCCAATCCCATTTCAATGGATTTTCAACGGGAAAAACCTGTCAGGAACAAGATGTGATTCCTGGAGCTTGTCTGGAATCCCAATTCCAGCAGGAAAACCCCATCTGAATCCCATTTAAATGGGAAAAACCTGTCAGGAACAAGGTGTGATGCCCAAAGGTTGTATGGAACCCCAATTCCAGCAGGAAAACCCCATCCAAATCCCATTTAAATAGGAAAAACCCATCGGGAACAAGGTGTGATTCCCAGAGCTTGTCTGGAACCTCAATTCCAGCAGGAAACCCTTTCCAAATCCGATTCCAAGGGGAAAAGCAAACTTGGGAATGGGCGGGAGAAGCGGTGCCAAAACCACGGATCCAATGAATCGGACACGCAATGAATTGAGACGATTCCACCCCGCATCCCAGGTGATCCAACCGCGCACCCCAGGGTGCTCCAAAGCCCTTCCCGGTGTCTTTTGGGAACTCACTGGTCCTGCTGGCATTGTCGTTGCCGCTCTCGGGCCAGCCCTGGCCGCCGTCATCGGTGTCAGAGTGCTCGCGGTGCTCGAAGTGCCGCTCGCTCTCGCTCCGGTCCCGGCTGGAGCCCGGCGACCTCCGGCGGCGCCGCTTCCTGCGGAACCCGCGCGGCATCGGCACCCCGATGTAGATGGAGTGGTAATCTGGGAAAGGGGAGAGGGTCAGGGGGGTTCTGGCTCCCGGTTCAAAAAAATTTCCGTTTTCAGGGAGAACATGATGTGGGCGGGGTGATAATCGCAGGGAAAAAGTCACTCTCGTGGAAGAAAAATTCCTGCTGGAAATGGTGTGGATGGAATAAAAAAATTGGAATAAAAATATTTCACTTTTCCAGGTGGAAAATCTCCAGGTAAAAAGGCAGGGAGGAGTTTTCCCTCTTCCTGCCAGGCCTAGCACACTCCCAGAAGCCTTTTTCAGGGATTTGCCCCTGTAAGCTCGGATGGATCCACAGGCACTGAGACCCCACTGCCATCCGGGAATTCTCGGGAATTCACTCGCCATCCTCATCCTCGAATTTCCACTCTGAGACATTCCCAGGATTTCAGTCACCATCCTCATCCTCGAATTTCCACTCTGGACATTCCCAGCATTTCACTCACCTTCCTCATCCTCGAATCTTCTCCGGGAGCCGCTGAGGCCGCGCTCGCTCATCCCATCCTCATCCTCCAGCATGGTCCCGCTGCTCGGGGGGAGCTGGGGAAGGATTGGGAATGGGGATTTGAGTGGGATTTGGGATTTGAGTGGGATTTGGGATTTTTATGGGATTTGGGAGGGGAAGCTCTCTGCACACCTGACAGGAGCTCCCTGCCATGGAATCCTTCATGAAGGAATGTCCCCACAGGATTCCCGATGGTAGAGGCAGGAGCTGCCCTGGGATCAGTGGGGGTGCCGTGTCCTGTGCCACCCCTACCCTGTCACCCTTGTCCTGTCCTGTGCCATCCCTGCTCTCCTCTCCCCATATTCCTGAAATTCCTGCTGGATTTCCCCAGGATTCCATCCCCAGCCTCCAATTCCTGCTGTTCAGAGGGTCCATGAAGTGAAGGAGAACATTCCAGAGATTTCCTGGCATAATTTTGGACACAAATTTCCCAGAATTCCAGAGCCTGGCAGAATTCCCAACACAAATTCCCAGGAATTTCAGAGTCCCCCGTTTTTCTGGGGTGACCTCGCACATCCCAAGGGATTTCCCAGCATGGGTTTTCCTTTCCCTGTCCCCAATCCCACATTTCCCTGGAATTTCCCAGAATTCCAGAGCCCCCTGTGATTTTGGGGTGACCCCGCACATCCCAAAGGGATTTTCCAGCAGATTTTCCTTTCCCCATCCCCAATCCCAGATTTCCTTTCCACTTCCAGCTGTTTCCTTGTTTGATTCCAGTGGGATTTTTCTGGCGTTTTGCCAGGGGTGTTGATTATTAATTAATTAATGACTCCCTAATTAGCTGACCTCCAGTGATTGCCTTTCACACTCGGCTGCCCGGGCACGGCTGTTTCTATTCCCGGCCACCCGGTCGATGCCTCCCAAAGTCACTTGGAGGGCGATCCTGAGCGGCATTCCCGCATTTTCCATCTATTTCGGGGAGAAAAATCCCAGCTCCAGCCAAAAACCTGGGAAACACCCAGAGCTGTTGGGCCTGGCAGGGTGGGCTCTGCTGGGGGTGAATTCCTGACCCTTTTTCCCTTGGGAAAATCCAGTTTATCCCTGTCCAGTTTATCCCAGTCCAGCTCAGACCCAGTCTTTCCCAGTCCAGTTTATCCCAGTCCAGCTCAAGTCCAGTTTATCCCAGTCCAACTCCAGCCCCACCCCTACTGAGATTTAAATTTGATTTCCAAGATTTGGGGTCTTTTCTGTCAATCCAACGCTTTTGGCAGAAATTGATTTCATTCAGGGGCAAACAAATTTAGGGGTTTTCCTTTGGAGGGAAAACCCAAACTGGGGAGTTGTAGGGATAACGTCATCTACAAGCTTCGGCTTCCCAAAAAGGGAATTCATCTTCCAGGATGAATCCTAAGGATTTTAGGAAGCTGGAAAAGCAGAAAAAGCAGGAAAACACCCCCCAGCCTCAGGCAGGAATATTTTTACTCTAAAAATGACCTTTTAAAAGATGAAGGACCACAGCCCTCAGGAAATTCTGGCAGGTCGGGGGTGCTGTATGATGGATTGGGATACAAACCCTTACAGCTGGGATAATTATGGAAAAAACAGGATTTTTTGGGGAGTCTGGATGAGCTGGGGAGCACAAAGAACCCCTGGGGTAAAGCCAGGCTTTGTTAGACATGGATAAATGAAAGGTCCCGATCGATTCTGGGCTCAGAGAATCTGGGATTTTTCCCTTGGGTGTTTCCCACACAGAGCTTTTCCCCCCTAAATCCCAGAAAACCAACCCGGCACAGAACCACTGGAAAACCCAACTCTAATTCCATGGAAATTCAGGCAGAGAAAGCAAAGCTCTGCCGCTATTCCCATCAAACCCCCAAAACTGAGTTTTCCCCTTCCAAACTCACCTCGAGCTCCCCAAAAATATAATTCGGGAACGGGCTGCGGAGCAGGTTCAGGGAAAGCCGTGATTGCCTGGAGTCAGAGCTGCTCTTCCCAACATCCCATCAACCCCAGTGCCAGCAGCTCCGGCTCTCGATGGATTTTGGGCAGCGCCGATCGACGCCGGGAGCGCGGAGGATCACGGGGCGCTCCGGGAGGGAGGGAACCGATGCGATCCGGCCCTGCACGGGGATGGGTTTGCCACGTGTGATCAATGGGATCTGGAAAATCCACCCCAACCTGCAGGATTTGGGTTTTCTGGGGTTGGGGGGGATTTTTTTCCATGGGTTTTGGCTCGTTTTTGAAGGTGTCAGGAAGAGAACTCCCCTGATTTCCATGCTTTGGGTCTGGATTTTAGGGAATGGCAGGAATTTCCAGCACTGGGATGATCCCGAATCTTGCTCAGTGGGACTATCCCAAGTCCTCAGCACTGGGATGATCCCAAATCCCCCTGAGTGGGATGATCCCAAACCCCCTGAGTGGGATGATCCCAAATCCTCAGCACTGGGATGATCCCAGATTGCCTCAGTCGGATGATCCCAAATTGCCTCAGTCAGATGATCCCAAATTGCCTCAGTCGGATGATCCCAAATTGCCTCAGTGGGATGATCCCAAATCCTCAGCACTGGGATGATCCCACACCCCCTGGAGAGCCGGGATCAGCCTCTAGCAGATCCCCCTAGCCTGGGTGGGTTTAGGGTCAGGATTGCCCCTGGAATTATTCCCAGTTCCACATTTTCCTTTCCACATCCATGAATTCGGGGTCAGGAATCTCGGCCATGGCTCTGCTCCCGTTTCCGCCCGGATTCCTCTGCTCCCTCCAGCCCTTTATGGGGAATATCAGTTAATCCCCATCCAACGGTGCCCGGCCCTTCATTCCAGCGGAAACCGGGATTGGGAAATGGGATTTGGAGCTTTGGACTCCTCCCAGATCGGGGCTTTTCCCTTGGGAATGATCCCATGTCCTGGTCTGGGTGGGATCCCAGCTTTATCCCCACTCCCATTTCCTTCCGGATCCTGTTTAGCAGGAATTTGGGAATATCCTTGGTGCCCTGGTAATGTTGAATTTTGAGGAAAGATTTTGGAATTTCCTGCTTCAATTCGCTTTTCCCATTTTCCAGGCATTTTGTTCTCCGTGAGAATCGCTGAGCTGGGAGCCCGAGCTGAAGGAAAATCCATTTTTCCCAACAATCCCGGGATGAATCCCGGGATGAGAACCCACTCCCATCCCCGCCAGGAAAACGGAATCCAGGTTTTGTCCTGGAAATCATGAGAAAAAAAACGGAATTTTCCTTTTCCCCCTCCAAATCCACGGGAATTTATTGGAATTTATCACCTTGCATCCCTCGAGGTTTTATTAAATTCCCAGTTTTTATTAAATTTCCCAGAGAGAGAGGGGTGAAGGAAGCAAAGGAAAATCCCTGGAGCACACAAGGAAATAATTCCCAAAATATCTGAGTTCATCCTGGGAAAATCCCAGTTCCCTGATCTTCCCAGCTGGCCAAAATATTCCCAAATATTCCGAAGCTGCCCGACCTCTGCTTCCAATGGAAAAATCCCGGATCCAGAGGGTTTTTCAGGCCTTGCTGGGAAGTGGGGCTGGTTCGGATAAAGGGAAAGCCAGGAATGGTCGGGAGAGGGAGACAGAGCCCGGGACTCACAGCCCGAGTTTGGGAATCCAGGGGATCCAGGCCGAGCTCCCGCTTCCCAAATATCCCAGCTAATGAGAATTGCCACAGAATTTCCACAGGATTTCCTTTGCTCTCGGATAAAACTGACTTTGCTCCTCTTTCTTTCACTTTTCCCCCTTTTCCCTCCACCTTTTTTTTTTCCTTTTCCTTTCACATTTTCTCCTTCTACTTTTTCCCTCTTTTTTTTTTTCCCATTCCCATTTTTCCCTTTTCCTGTCCCATTTTTAACTTTTCCTTTCCCTTTTTTCCCTTTCTCTTTGCCTTTCCCTTTTTACTGTTTTCTTTTCACATTTCACCTTTTTACTTTTCCTTTCTTTTTCCTTTTACTTTGATTTTTTCCTTTTCCTTTCACTTTCCCCCTCTTTTATTTCACATTTTTCCCTTTCCCCATTTCCTTTCACTTTTTCCTTTTAATTTCTTTTTTTTTTCTTTTCCTTTTTCCCTTTCCCCTTCCCTTTTTCCCCTTTTCCTTTCCCTTTTTCTGTCCATTCCCAATTTTTGATTTCCAGCTCCCGGGAGAGCTTTGCCATCCCCAGGTCGTGGATGAGGCCCTGGGACCACTGAGGTTTTCTGGGATAAAACCCCACATTTTTGGATAAAACCCCACCTTTTTTGGGGATAAACCCCCACATTTTTTTGGGATAAAACCCCACACTCTTTGGATAGATTTCCTACTTTTGCAATTCCTCTCCTCCAAGGTCACAGCAATCTCTGCCCAGTTTTTAATTCCCACCTGGATCAACCAATCGGGCTAAAACGTAAAACATTGGGAAAGGCAATTCCTTACCTGCTCCTTCCAGGGAATTTCCTCCATCTCGGGAATATCCCAGACAAACTCGTCCTGGTTTTAAAAATTCCTGGGATCTCTTTCAGGATTTCCCAGGAAATCAGCAGGAATCCAAGGCCCCAACCCAACGAGGACCTCCTGCCCCTGACCGGGCGGAAGTGACCTTGGAAAACGCGACAGAAATTCCATTTATTGGGGAAAAAAACCCAAATCCCCTTCACAATTTAGGGAGGGTTCAGGCATTCCGAGAGTTTTTTACAGTTTTCCCCAAGAAACTTCGGGAGCTGAGAAGGAAAATCCCATTTTTTTACAGTTTTCCCAATGGGAGCTGAGAAGAAAAATCCTATTTTTTACAGCTTTCCCAAAAAAGGAAAAAATCTCATTTTTTTCAGTTAAAAAAAAAGAATCCAAACAAAAACCCCACAAAAACCAAAAAACAAAAACCAACTTCAGGAGCTGAGAGGAAAAATCCCATTTTTTACAGTTTTCCCAAAGAAACTTCAGGAGCTAAGAGGAAAAATCCCATTTTTTCCCAGAGAAAGGAAAAATTCCTTTTTTCCCCACAGTTTTCCAAATAAAACCTTCAGACCTGAGGTTTCATTCCTTTTTTTTTTTTTTTTTTTTTTTTTTTTTTTTTTTTTTTTTTCCCCAGTTTTCCCAAAGAAACTTGGGGAGCTGAGAGGAAAAATCCCATCTTTTTCAGTTTTCAAAAAAAACCCCTTTGGGAGCTCAGAGGAAAAATCCCGGTTTTCCATGGTTTTCCCAAAGAAAGGAAAAACCCCATTTTTTCCCCCAGTTTTCAAAAAAACCCTTTAGGAGCTGAGAAGAAAAACCCCATTTTTTTAGTTTTCACAATGGGAGCTGAGAAAAAAAAATCCTATTTTTTACAGTTTTCCCAAAGAAAGGAAAAATCCCATTTTTTCAGTTAAAAAAAAAATTTAAAAAAAACCCAAAACAACAACAAAAAAACAAACCAAACACCACTTCAGGAGCCGAGAGGAAAACTCCCATTTTTTCCACGTTCCTCTCCAAGTCCGAGTCCTCCTCACACTTTGCTGTGGCAGGCGGCTCCTTCCTCCTCCTCCTCGTCGGCATTCCCGGGATTCACCGGGATGTATCCGCCCTCCCTGGGCAGGCACCAGCACCAGCCGGCGCCGCGGAGATCCAGGGAGGCGAAGCTGAAATCCCGCGGCTCCAGGAGCCGGAAATCCACGGAATCCAGGCGGGAATGGATCTCGTTGAGCTGCTGCCAGTGCAGCCAGGCCATGACCAGGCCCAGCACCTGTGGGACAGGGACAGAGGGCTCGGGGACAATTCCCAGCCTGGGAACATCCCAGGCATCCAATATTTCTTCCCAAAATCCCATCTGAACCTGCTCGTGGAATCCTAGATTGGTTTGGGGTGGGAGGGACCCCAAAGCTCATCCATGGGTCCCACACTTCCCAGAGATCCAGGGTGCTCCAGCCTGGCCTTGGACATTCCCAGGGGTCCAGGGGCAGCCACAGCTGCTCTGGGAATTCCAGCCCAGCCCCTCCCCATGCTCCCAGCCAGGAATTCCATCCCAAATCCCATTTAAATCTCCCCTTTCCCAGTGGGAAGCCATTCCCTGTGTCCTGTCCCTCCATCCCTTGTCCCCAGTCCCTCTCCAGCTCTCCTGGAGCCCCTTCAGGCCCTGGAATGTGCTGGAAGCTCTCCCTGGATCCTTCCCTACTCCAGGTGAACATTCCCAGCTCTCCCAGCCCGGCTGCAGAGCAGAGGGGCTCCAGAATTCCAGCTCAATGTCAATTTTTCCTTCCCAAATCCACCTGGAGGCGGATCCCAAGGGGATTTCCACGGATCAACAGCTTCCCCAAGCCAGAAAAAGCAGAAAATCCCATCCCTGGGATTCTCTCCCAGCACTGAGCCCATCCTGGAGCCCTCCATTGGCTCCTGCCTCATTCCCTCTTTCCAAGTCCCTCCCACAGATCCTCAGGGATTCCTGGTTCTCTGATATCCCAGTGGATCCCTGGGATCGGGATCAATCCCAGTCCATGGCTGGCGCGTGGCTCCGGGGCTTTCCCATCTCTGGAAATTCGGGATTCCTGCCCTTGGGCTTGGAAAAAGCACAGCAGGTGCTGAAGGGAAAAGTCTGGAAATCTCTGGGAATCTCCCATTATCCCAATGTCCCAGAATGAGGCTGCCTCATCCTGTGTGGGATGTTTGGGAGCAGCTCTGTCACTCCAGAAACTCCAGGGAGAGCCCGGACACACGGCCGGGATAATGGGATTTGCTGATCCCCACCCAACAGCAAATCCTTCGGAACTGAGGTTTCACAATCCCATTTCCACAGATGTCGAGCTGCAGCCTCATCCCCATTGTTAACCTGTCACTGTTCCCGATTAAAATCCTGCTCCTGATCCCAGAAAAACCCTTTGAAATGAGGGAGTTTTGGGCAAATTTGTCATTTTTCCCTTCCAGAAAGATTTGTGTTTGCATTCCACGGAAACAGAGCCAGGTCAGGGGCAGTGATGCCTCCTGCTCCTCCCACTGAGGAATCCCAGAGAAAATGGGGAATTCTGGAAGGGAATAAAATCATCCAAAGCCTTAAATCAGGATCCCCAGTCCCAGAGAAAATGGGGAATTCTGGGAGGGAATAAAATCATCCAAAGCTTTAAATCAGGATCCCCAATCCCAGAGCTGTCACTGCTGGCTGAGTTATGATCCCATTCCTGGCCCAGCCCGGCCCTAAATTCCCTCTCCCACTTAATGAGAACGGCGGAAGCTGTCAGGAATTATGGATGCATCCAATATCCGAGGGCGCCGCGATTTCCCGGAGCGCCGGCGGATCTGTGGATTTTACGGCACCACAGAGCTCAGCAAGAGTCGCCGTGGGGGGAAAATGGGAACAGAACGGAGCAAAGCTGAGGCTGGAAAAATGAAAAAGTGGGATTTTTTTCTGGGATGGGGACCCGGGAGAACTGCTTGGGAATCGTTGCCATTGGAAGTCAGGGAACTGCCTGCTCTTCCTGGCTGGAATTTGACTCTTCCCAGGTTTTTTGCTGCGGGATTTGAGTGTCCAGGGGGTGCAAATCCATGGAAAAGCTGCTCCTCCAGGGGGAAAATAAATCCCGGGAGCTTTGCACGAAGGAATCCATAAAACTTCCACTGGGAATCATGGGAATTCCTGCCCATGGAATGAGATGGTCCCAAAGGTCCATCCCAACCCAAAGCATTCCATGATTCCTCTAAACTCAATTCCTGTCTCCTGTGTAAAATTCCAAGGCTCAGCTCCATCCCAAAGCCCAGCTTTGCTCATGGTGTCTCCATTGGTTCCTTTGGGTCAGTTTTCCACTTGGAATTGGGGCTGGAATCCTGCCCCAAATCCTCCCTGGAAGTGATGGACAGATCCTCTCTTCTTCCTCTGGGAAAGGGCTTGGGAAGTTCAGGAAGCAACAAAGGAAAAAGCTCAAACTTCCATTTTCACCTCATTTTTCAACAGAAAAAAGACCTGGAAGTCCATGGATGTTTTCCCTTAGGGATGGGCTGTGCCTGACTCCAGCAAGGAGAATTTCCTGCAAAAACCCTTTTCCATGGAAATATGGAAACATTCCCTAGTTCTGGCCGGACCCTGCTCACCTGAGATGCTGAACCATTCCAGGCTTTCCCAGAGTTAACAAAGCCCAAAGTGGGGGGATTTTCCTCCATTTTTGACTTTTCATCCCTAAATTGGGATTTATGGAGAGGTCAGATGGAAAAATCCCGTTCATTCCCTTTTCCCACTCAGTTAAATCCCAGAGCCGCGGGCAGATTGTAGAGCAAACAAATCCCAAATTCATCTTCCAAGGAAACGTTCCCTTGGCACAGGGAACGTTTTCCATCCCTGTCACCGGGAGATGAAGATGCTGGCCTGGAAAACGCCCAGCTCAAGGAAAAGTCTGCATTTTTTATGGAGTGGAGTCATCGATCTCCGGGATTGATGCTCCGGGGAGGGAACGGCCGCCCCCACACAGAGGATCTGGGATGCAGAGTCTGGAGATGGATGGGACAGAGGGAAAAACAATTCACTGGGATGGATGGGAGCCCTCAGCTGGGACCTTCCAGGGATTTCTCTCCTTTGGTTGGGATGCAGCACTTTCTGCTTCTTCAGGATGTGAGAAAATCCCGGTTTTTAAGGGGAAAAACAAGGATTGCAGAGGTTTTCCTGCTCCTGTTTCTGTTCTATTGCAGTGGCTGAGAGGAGCAGGGAACGATCCTGGGGCTGGAGCCCCTCTGGAGCTGGGCTGGGAGAGCTGGAAATGTTCACCTGGAGCAGGGAAGGATCCAGGGAGAGCTTCCAGCACATTCCAGGGTCTGAAGGGGCTCCAGGAGAGCTGGAGAGGGACTGGGGACAAGGGATGGAGGGACAGGACACAGGGAATGGCTTCCCGTTGGGAAGGGGAGATTGAAATGGGATTTGGGATGGAATGAGGGTGGGGAGGGGCTGGGATGGAATTCTCAGATCAGCTGTGGCTGCCCCTGGACCCCTGGGAGTGCCCAAGGCCAGGCTGGAGCACCCTGGACTGGGAAAGGTGTCCCTGTCTGTGGTGGCACTGGATGGGCTTTGAGATCCCTCCAATGCCAAACCATTCCAGGATTCCATGTGGTGGTTTAGATGGGATTTTAGGAAGGAATCCTTTCCTGTGAGGGTGGTGAGGGGCTGGGATGGAATTCCCAGAGGAGCTGTGGCTGCCCCTGGATCCCTGGGAGTGCCCAAGGCCAGGCTGGAGCCACCTGGGACAGTGAGAATTTTCCCTTGAAGGTCCTTCCCAACCTAAACCATTCCAGGATTCTCTGGGATAACATCAGGAAAAAAATCCCTGGAAAGGCCCAGGAAGGAAGGAACTGGAGCCGCAATTCCCTAAAAGCCTCTGGAAGAACAACACTGGAGTTTCTGTGCCTCATTTCCACCCCCAGCACATCTCTGATCCTGTGGAGGATCCTGCTGGGGGCAGGGAAGGACACGGAGGCAGCGGCAGGGAAAGGATGGATGAGCTCAGCTGCTCCCGCTGGAAAATCCGGGGCTGCTTCATGATTTAACGCAGCCAGCCCGATGGCTGTGGGGGTTTGGGAATGAGCAGGTCCTTGGGAATGACAGGGAATGTGTGGGATGAAGGGTGCGGAGCCAGGGTGCGAACACGGGAATTTGGGAAGCTGGGGAATGGGAAAAAAGAGAATTCCAGGGACGGATCGAGGTGAAGTTTGTGACTCACTCTGAATGGAGGGCAAAATGAACACAACCTGTCCCACGGGATTGGGGTTTTCCCTTTAAAAAGGGCTGGGATGTTCCCGGATTTGGGGGATCCTGGATTCCCTGACTCCCCCAGCCTCGGGAGCAGCTCCCGCTCACTTGGCGCTGGATCCAGGTGGGATTTTCCCTGTCCCAACTCTCCCATCACAGCAATTCCCACCAGGATCAGCTGTCCCTGAGCCCCATTCCGGCCTCTCCTGTGCCTCAGGCTCCCACCTGGACACGAGGAAAGAGGAGAAAATCTGGAAATTCCGGCACTTCCCGGGATGGGAGGGTCAGGTGGGATCGTTCCCCACCCCTGAGCCAGGCGGGAAGAGAACACAACAATTCCCACTCTCCAGGGTTGTCCAGAACTTTCCTTGGATCATTTTTGCAGCATCCAAGAGCTAGTGCTCCCCCCACATCCAAGGAAAACCTGGGATGCCGGGATGAGGGACAGGAACCAAGCTGGGATCCTCAGCCTCGGAGCCCTGGGGCTCAGCCAAGGCTGAAGTTTGACTTCAAGGAAGAGGAATAATGGGGAAAAGTGGGAAAACTGCAAAGCTGAGCTCAGGACATGGATCAGAATCCAGGGCACAGATCAGAATCCCAGGACACGGATCAGAATCCGGGACACGGATCAGAATCCCAGGACACGGATCAGAATCCCAGGATGTGGATCAGAATCCCAGGACATGGATCAGAATCCGGGACACGGATCAGAATCCCAGGACACGGATCAGAATCCCAGGATGTGGATCAGAATCCCAGGACATGGATCAGAATCCCAGGACACGGATCAGAATCCCAGGACACGGATCAGAATTCCACCCTTCCCTGCAGCATCCGGGAAGTTTCCACTGAGGGGGTTGGATCCCGTCCAAGGGATGTTTTCCATCTGGGACAAGGAGCAGGGCTGGCACAGCTCAGCTCCTGCGCTCTTCCCGAAATTCCTGGCTCTGTCCCCTCCTCGCATCAACCCCTTCCCGCCTGGACCTGCAGCTCCAGGCCAATCCAACACTCTCCCTACGGATTTCTGGAAATGGAGCTGTCTGAGGGCTGACAGCTCCTGGCAGCACCGTTTCCCACTGAATTCCCTCCAAACCCTGGCAGGATCCAGCCCAATCCATCTTCCAAGTGCTGAAATTCGGGAGCAGATGGGGAGGACGAGCTGCTCCGGCTCTGCGGGAAGAGCTCGTGCTGAGATCCATCAGCATTCCCGCGGATTTCAGAATTAACGGCACCGCTCCGGATCCATCAGCGTTCCCAGGAATTTGCCCCCAGCATTCCCAATTAATGGCACCACTCCAGATCCATCAGGGCTCGGCATTCCCGCGGATTTCTCCCCAGCATTCCCAATTAGCAGCTGGCTGTTAATGGACGAGGCTGTGGGAGGTGGCGCCGATGGATTGGGATGAGATAAATCGGCATTGGCTGTCCAAGACCCATTCTAGCCCTTTTTCCACCCATTCCTGCCTTTCCCGCAGATGCTCGTTTGGAAGGAAACGCTCCCCAAAAATTCGGGAATGACAGCCAGGAATGGCTCTCCTGCCTCAGGATCATGTCTGAACCATCTGCGAGCCCAAAGTCCAGCTCTGATAAATTATCCCAAATTTCCCCCCAGCTGCTGCTTTATCCAAGCCCTTCCTGCCTTCTGGTGCCAGCAGAAAACTGGGAAAAATTTCAAAAATAAAGCCAGGAATCTTTTCATTCCCATTGGGATCCAACCCCACCCCTGGGAAGCGTAACCCCCAGCAATCCCAATGCTGCCCCAAAAGGGAGGTTTTCTGCTTGTGGGCGTCAAAATAAATGCAAAAAAATGTCAAATCCACAGTGAATCCTCACGGTTTGGTCAAGAATAACCCAGGGGAGATCCAAGGCCTGGCAAAACCAGCAGAATTCAGGATTGGGATTTACCCAGATCAGAATTCAGGATTGGGATTTATCCTCAGCGGAATTCAGGATTGGGATTTATCCAGGGTCGCATTCCCACTCCGTTTCCCAAGGGCTGGGAGAACAGACTGGGCAGGATTTGCTGGGCCAGGATTTGCTTCCAGGGGCTGTTGTCGGATCCCAGACTGGGTTCCAGGAGGGATCCCAGCCCGTTTTGCCAGGGATGGCTTTTCCTGCCCCAGCCACAAATCCCAGGTGGAATTGGGATTCCAAAGGATTTATTTCCCATCCTCCAGCACAGGGAAAGGAGCCCAACCCTTGGATCAGCTCCGCTGGCCGGGGATGAAGCTGACCACCCCAAAACCAGGGGCTCATCCCTGATCCTTGGGGGTCTTCCCAATTCAGAATTCCAGGGATCCGGGCGAGGATTCCCGGGGGATCCTGCACGTACCTGAGGCAACAGCAGGGCGCAGACGATGGCCAGGGTGGCCTGGAAGTTGTCCTTGAGCCAGAGCCCCACGGCGTGGATGCAGCCGCGGACGTGGATGGTGCCGAGCAGCTCCAGGCGCTGGGAGAGTGGAGAGAGGATCCCAAATTCCTGCTGGATTCCTGTGGCTTTCCCAGCAGTTTCATCAGGAACAACCTCGAACTGGGGTTTTTTGGCCCAAATCAGCACCCCAGGGGGGGAGATTTTTGTTCTCACGCTTCCAAAGGAAGTTTTGGAGCCGATGTTCGAATGTTGTTGGGATTAAATCCCAACTTTTGGGGCCCTGAGTGGGACCTGGGAGAGATCCTGGAGCATCAAATTCCCTCAGCTGGGGCCTCTCCAAGCTGGGAATTCCCACATTTCTGCAGGGAATTTTGCTGGGAATTCCCACATTTCTGCACTTGGGGGATCCCTGAATGGATCCTGGGCTGATCCCTCCACCCTCGAGCTCCACCCTTCTCCCGCTGGGAAGGTTTAAGGGAATTCCCAGGTGTGATTCCCTGTTCTGGGGTGCTGGGATCTCTGGGCACCAAAAGGGCCCAAAATTCCAGAGAAAAGCCCCAAAAGTGAGCTCAGAGCAGCTGGATCCCAGCCTTGCTTGGGAACAGGAATTCCTGCAGGGAGCGATTGATTTTTGAGATTTGGGGAAGAAGGAGCAGCAAATTCCCAAAAATTCCAAGGTCACCTCCTTGTCCAGGGCACGGTACCCGCACAGGGTGTTCACCACTCCTCCAGGAGCCTGCGGAGAATGGAAGGGATTTATCCCAGGACAACACCAGAAATCCAAAGGAAATCAGGAATTCTGGAGGTGCCCAGCACAGGACAATCAGGGCCCCCCTGGGCCAGCCCAGGACTTTGGGATGTCCCTGGGACTGAGGGGTCTTCAGGGCAAATCTCAACCCAAACCATTTCAGGATTCCAGGATTCTGGAGCTGGGCTGGGAGAGCTGGAATGTTCACCTGGAGCAGGGAAGGATCCAGGGAGAGCTTCCAGCACATTCCAGGGCCTGAAGGGGCTCCAGGAGAGCTGGAGAGGGACTGGGGAGAAGGGATGGAGGGACAGGACACAGAGAATGGCTTCCCACTGGGAAAGGGGAGATTTAAATGGGATTTGGGATGGAATGAGGGTGGGAGGGGCTGGGCTGGAATTCCCAGAGCAGCTGTGGTTGCCCCTGGATCCCTGGGAGTGCCCAAGGCCAGGTTGGAGCACCCTGGGACAGTGGGAATTGTCCCTGTGGGTGGCCCTGGATGGGATTTAAGGTCTGGAAATTCCCAAGGGATTCGGCTCTCCCATTTCTTTTCCTGGAATTCTGGGGTTGTGCTGATTCCTTAATGAATGAGGCCAAATCCATCCCAAGGTTTTGGTGCTTCCCAGGTTCCCCTTTCCCCAGAGATTCTGGAGCCTTTGGTGAGGTCTCACTTCCCAAAAAACCTCTGCAGGCATCAGAGCCACAGCCGAGGCCTTTCCCTCTTGGAAAAAACATGAAGATTCCATGGATTCAGTGGATTTCCTCCTGGAGAATCCTCCAGACCCAGCTCCGGGAGTCCTGGAATGGTTTGGGTGGGAAGTGGCCTTAAATCCCATCCCACATCAGGGACACCTCCCGAAATCCCAGGCTGCTCCAACCTGGCCCTGAGCATTCCTAAGGAGTTTCCCAAATTCTCCCCCTCTGGATTAAGGGGATTTTTACCCTCTCCCTGCTCAGGTTTTGGGGTTTTTTGCAAAACTGTCCCAAAAACCCCACTGGAGTGTAAAAATATCCCAAAAAAGTGCCCTCGGCTCCCTGCAGCCCATCCTCACCGCAGGAATTCCTGATTCCAGCTCCAGGAGCCTTGGGGTTCATTAATCAAGGCCCTGATTAGAGAGGATCTCAAATCTGCATCTCATTTGCATATCAGGCCCATGCTGCTGATTAAACCCCTTCACATTTCCCTCTTTTTCCATTAAAAGCCCCCAGAACAATGAGGGATTGATGAGGAATTTTCCCCGTGCTGGGGCTGGGATCCGGTGCTGACATTCCCGGAGCTCCGGGAGCTTTGGCTGCCGGGACTGAGCTCAGCAGAGCCTTTTTTGGAGTTCTCCAGCCTTGCTGGGATATTTGGAGTTTTTCACAGATCCTGAGGTTTTATCCTCGGATGGATTCTGGGGGTTGGATTAAACAATCCAAGGCCACAAATCCTGGCTTGGTTTGGATTCCTAAATGTGGGAATTCCCCTCCTGGCTCTGGAATTCCACTCCCTCCAGAGCCTGGCTCCATCAGGGGGGTGTTGGAATTCCAGCTTTTCCCAATCCCAAGAATCCAGAGGGCTTCTTGGGCAAAGCCCTCCCAGCCCCGCCAGCAGCAAATTCCTCAAAAATCCCCTCATTCCCCAAAAATCCCCTCAGGGGGAGCCGGGACCAGGAACAGGATCCCAAAAACTTCCAAACCTTGAAGTGTCCGGATGGGAATGGGATTGGGGGAGGATCCAGGCTGGGATGGAGCACAGTCAGATCCCAAATTCCTGGAATGTTTTGGGTTGGGAAGGACCTCAAATCCCATCCAGAGCCACCCTGGGACAATTCCCACTGTCCCAGGGTGCTCCAACCCGGCCTTGGACATTCCCAGGGATCCAGGGGCAGCCACAGCTCCTCTGGGAATTCCAGCCCAGCCCTCCCACCCTCATTCCATCCCAAATCCCATTTAAATCTCCCCTTTCCCAACGGGAAGCCATTCCCTGTGTCCTGTCCCTCCATCCCTTGTCCCCAGTCCCTCTCCAGCTCTCCTGGAGTCCCTTTAGGCCCTGCAAGGGGGCCCAAAATTTCCCTGGAATTTCCCTTCTCCAGGGGAACATTCCCAAGTCTTTCCAAGCTGCTGCCTTTTTTTTTTTTTTTTCCCTAAATAATCCATTTCCAAACCTTTTATATCCCCCAGCTGGAAACCTCGGCATTTCCAACAATTCCCCCATTATCCCAGGATTTGGCCTCCGTGATCCCAGAAAATTCCAGACTAATCCATAAATAAAGATTCCTATCCCAGCTCCTTCATCCTCTCCCCATGAAATTCCCTCAAACCTTTTTCCAGGTGGGAATGCCGCAAACCAGAAGCCCTTTGGCATGGGAAAAGTGGTGGGAAGAGGGAATTTCCCGGGAATCTTGGCGTTTTCCATAAATTAGGATTCCTATTCCAGTTCCTTCACCCTCTCACGCCGTAATTCCCTCAAACCTTTTCCAGGTGGGAATGACAAAGCAGAAACTCCTTGGAGCAGAAAAACCAGTGGGAGGAGGGAATTTCCCTGGAATTTTGGCACTTTGCATAAATAAAGATTCCTATTCTATCTCCTTCACTCTCTCACGCTGTATTTCCCTCAAACCTTTTTCCGGGTGGAAATTACATTAAGCAGAAACAGGAAGAGGGAATTTCCTGGGAATTTTGGCATTTTCCATAAATAAACATTCCCATTCCATCTCCTTCATCCTCTCCCCGTGAAATTCCCTCAGACCTTTTTCCAGATGGGAATACCGCGAACCACAAGCCCTTTGGCGTGGGAAAAGCAGTGGGAAGAGAAATTTCCCAGGGATTTTGGGATGCTGGGCTCACCCCGCGGACGCAGCAGGAATGGGGCACCCCGCAGGCCAGGGCGCCGCTGCCGTTGCACCAGTGGTACCGGTTCACCGCCCAGTCCCGGAATTCGTCCCCTCCGCAGCAGGAAAACTGCAGGAAAAACACAGGGAGAGGGTGAGGGGGGAGCTGGAAAACCCTGGAATTCCAGGAGAAACGGGAAGGGATTCCCACTCCCAAGGGATTTGGGGTTTGGGATGCTGGGGAGAAATCCCTGCCTGGGAGGGTGAGGAAGGGCAGGGATGGAATTCCCAGGGAATTCCCCAGCCCTGAAGCACCTGGAAATTCCTTCAAAATCCTGGAAAAGGGGTTTGGAATCAGCCCGGTGCACCTGGGATGACAGGGAGTGGATTCCCATGGACACAGGGATAATGGGAGATAATTAACTGGGATAACGGGAAGGAATTCCTCCCTGTGATGGTTGGGAAGGGCTGGGATGAAATTCCCAGAGAAGCTGGATCCTTCGGAAGTGTCCAAGGCAGAGCTGGAATAACCTGGGATAGGGAAAGGGGTCCCAGCCCATGGAAAAAGAGGAATTTTAAGATCTCATCCAACCCAAACCATTCCATAATTCCAATCCAATTCCCTGCATCTCTGCTTCCCAATTTTTCCTGCTCCCAGGGAAGCTGAAGGGTAAAAAAAGCAGGAATTCTTCCCATTTATCCCCATTTTAGAGGGATTTGAGCATGGCTTTCCAGGGCCTTGGATCCATCCTTGGGATCAGCCTCATCCACACTTCCACGCTTTAATCCCAGGTGACAAATCCAGCTTTTCTTGAGGCGGGGATGGCTCCGGCAGCACCCGCAGGGACAGATTTGGCGGCTCTCAGCCATCCCAAAGTCCTGATCAGCCCCGCAGGGATTTCTCTTCCCTTCAGGATAAATTGGGATCAAATTCTGCAGCTACAAAGGATAAAAAACAAACTCTTTTTTCTTCCTCCTTTTCCCGCAGCGAAGATAAAAAAAAATTCCAATCAAAGTCACTCCACATCCTCCATGGAATAAAAATGAGCCTGCTCCGAACCAGCTCATCCGTGCGCATGGAAAACAGTCGGAATTTGAGATTTCCCCCCGAAAAGAACAGCCTGGAATGGCCAGGAAAGGTTGGAGTGCTTGGAAAAGCAGGGGGAAAAAGGGGAAAAAAGGGGGAAAAAGGGGGGAAAAGGGGAAGAAAGGGGGAAAAGGGGGGAAAAGGGGAAGAAAGGGGAAGAAAGGGGGAAAGGGGGGAAAGGGGGGGAAAAGATTTTCCCCATTTTTTAAGCACCAAACTCATCCAGGAGCAGATTTTGGGAGATGTTTTTCCCTCTGCTCCCCTTTTCCAACAGAAAGCAGGAAAAATTCTTGGCATCCTCCTGCTCTGCTCCATCCCAGACACAGATTTACAATTCCTGGATTCCCACCCAGAATTCCCGGATTTCTCTTGGTGTCGGGGAGGGCGATGAGCACCCAAAAACTGCATGAAAAAAGGGAGGAAAATCCCAAAGGGAAGCAGGAGACGGGGAAAAAACGTTGGGAAAATGCCACGGAATGGTGAGAAAACACCATGGAATGGTCTAGAAGGAGCCTGATCCAAGATTGTTTGGAGATGCAGGAATTCCCAGGAATAAATCTGCTTTTTCCTGGAGATTCTGGATTCAGGGCTCTGGGAAAAGCCCCAGGTGGGAATTCCTGCATTTCTCACCCACAAGGAATTCCAGCCTCATCCTGGGGAGGTTGGAGAAAAACTTGGGAAAAATTCCAATCTATGTCCAAATCTGAGGCCTCCAGGGGGTTTCTGGCTGGGTTTTGAGCTCGGTTCAGTGAGGCCAAGCCTAAAGCCCCAAAGCCAAGGAATTGAAGTTTTAAATTCCAAACGGAAGGAGCTTCCCAGGCTCCTTGCTCCAAATCCAGGGATAAAATCTGTGGATTTGGGATGCTCTGAGATAAACTGAGGGAATTTGGGCCGAGGTGGAAACATCCCAAATTCTCTGGGAGCAGCTTGGCCTCAAAGCCAGGCCCTGCTCCCCTATCCCACCTAGGACATTCCCAGAATTTCCCTCTCAAGTTTTGGGATTTTTCCATGGGTTTTTTTTCCCCATTTAGGAATGCTCAGAGCCAAGAAAATCCCGCCAGAAGTATCCACACTGAGAACAGGAGCAATCCAACATCCCAGAATTCCCAATCCTGGGGAATGGTTGGGTTTGATCTTGGAGGGCTTTTCCAACCTCAGCCATTCCATGGAAAGATTGGAATTCTCTCTCCTCCCAGCCCCCACAAATCTGGAATTTTCCCGTGGGAATCAGGGCGCGTCCTGGTGCTGGGGGCTCCAGGGAAAAGGGATTTTTCCAAGGGTTTTTGTATCCCTAGGGAAGATTTAAAATTTATCTCTTTCCTTCCTCCCTCCCTCTCCAGGCAGACTGGGAAGAGATTTAAAATTTTCAGGCACAGACTTCCCACCAAAACATGGGAATGGAAATATCCCGGCACGATCCATGACGAGGCTCCTCCCAGGGCACTCAAATTCCAGGAGAATTCCCAAAAAATCCCCCTGGGCTGAGCTCAGGGAGGCAAAACCGGGCGAAAAATCCCACGTAAAACCCAATGTCCTAGGTTACAATGTAAAATTGTGCCCAAGGTTTGTATTCTATCCCCATGAGCCGTTGGAGCCAAGGTGGGGCAGTGTTTTCCTTATCTTCTGTTAACGAGCCTAACAATGCCTTGCCACATGACTCATAGATAACTTCCTCCGGGAGTTATCTCTGTTTAATGGGCCATCAAGGACCCACTGCATGACTCATAGAATGAGATCATCCCATTGTGAGATGCTCCGCCCAGGGGGAGGAGCCAAGCATTCCCACCTGGATAAATCCAGGGTTTGGGACAGCACAGGCAGCTTTTATCCACTGGACTTCCAGAGGAGACAAGAGCTACCAGACCTTTCTACAGGAATCACTGCTTCGACCAGACCATCTCATCTGGACTGCCACTACCACCCTAACAGGGTGTCAGGTTGTATTCTGACTCTGTCAGTGGTTTTTTTTGTACTATTACTTTTATTTTAATTTGCTTTCATTTATTTCTTTTCTTTTCCTCTTATTAAATTGTGTTTCTGACTTGGAGTCTTTCACTGGTTTTGCTTTCAAACCAGCACACCCAACCAGGTGAAGATACCCAAGGAAAACAACCCAAGGATGGGAATGACTGAAAATCCAGGGAAAATGGGGCATGGGATTAACCATTCCTTGGAAAACTTCGCCCTTTTCCCATCCAAACCTTTTCCTGCACAAAATCCAGGATATTTTTGAAGTCCAGGTCATCATAGTAGTGCCGGATTCCCTCCTGGATGTTGGAGTGGAAAACCTCGTTCATCTGGGATGGAGAAACCCAAAACATGGGAAAAGTCAGGGAAAACAGCACAAAATTCCATGGTTTTCATGGCTGGAACGGGGGGAGGAATTTTACCCCATCCCAAGGTGATTTCCTGGGATAAAATACATCATTTTGGATCCATTCCCAGCATATCCAAGCAGACCACGGAATCTTTATCCACCCAATTTTTCCTGTTCTGCTTACTTTGATCCCAAAGCTCCTCCATGCTCCTCAATCCCACAGAAAATCGGGATTTTAACCCCTGGCTGAGGGTTCTGCTGCCTCAGGATGGGGAAATGGCTCTGAGAGGGGAATTATCCATGGAAAAATATTCTACAGGTGGGAGCAGAGCCCTCACAGAGCCCTGGATCCTTCCTGACTCCGAGAAATCCCTCGGAATTCCAGCAGGGAATGGCGTGGATGGGCTGGGGCTGGCACTTCAGGGAATTAATTAAGCACTAATTGGATGGAAATGGCATTTTAGGGATGCCTGGGAATGTTCCTGGGGAGGCTCTGAGTGTCCAGGGCTGAGCCGGAGCAGATTCTCTGCTTGATTCCTAAAAAACCCATCAGGCAGGAATATTAACTCCCAAAAATTCCTCCAGGCAGGAATGTTAATGGAGGGAAAAAGGGAATTTTTCCCTGAGGTTGGAGCAGGTGGAAAAAGGGAGGGAAGAGGAAAACTCAATTTTCAAATCCACTGTGACAGGAAAATTAAAGGTTGGGAAGAGCAGGAAGAGAACTCGGGAAGGAGGAAAATGCGCCGGGGATGATTCCTGGGAATCTCAAACAGCTCGGGGGAGCTTCGGGAATATTTTCATTCCTGGCTTCTGCCACTTCCTGCTGGTTTGTCCCCAGCAAAGCTCATCCCAATTCCATTTTCGGGAATGACAATTCTGGGTTTGGGAATAACCATTCCATTTTCGGGAATCCCTCTGGAATTAAACTCCAATTCCCCAGGTGGGAGTCAAACCTCCCAGGGCTCTGCTCCCGCTCCACCCCTCCCTCCCCAGGATCCCAACCCCATTATCACCCTGGCCTCATTTGCATATCAACGAAGCTGATTTGCATATCGAGCAGCTCCGAGGCTTCCCGGCTGATTCCATCTGAAATCCAATTAATTCTGGGATTCAGGAGTGTGATGAACATCCATTGTTCAAGAGGTGGATTAGTACTTCCCACATTTCCAGGTCGGATTTGTCCCTCCCCGCTCCCTCCCTCATTGTTTGGGGTTTAATTAAGTTTTGATATGGCCCCATTAAATTAAAATTAATTTTACATCAATTGAAATTTAAAACTCCTGCTGCATCCCAGAGTTCCACCCCAGGGAATTACAAATCCAGTTTGGGGAATGACAATTCCATGGTCAGGAATAACCACTCATTTTTTGGGAAGAACAATTCAATTATTGGGAATGGCCATTCAATTTTCAAGAATAACCATTCCATTTCTGGGAATAACAATTCATTTTGGGGGAATAACCATTTGATTTTTGGGAATGGCCATTCAATTTTTGGGAGTGGGCATTCCATTTTCAGGAATAACCATTTAATTTTTGGCAATAACCATTCAGTTTTGGGGAATAACCATTCCATTTTCAGGAATAACCATTCTGGTTTTTGGGAATGAGAACAGAATTCCTGGGAATTCTGGGCCCCGGAGGCAACACCGGGGCTCTCTCCCCTCCCACCTTGTTCTCGAAGATGATCTCCATGAGGATCAGCAGCAGCTCCGTCAGGAAGATCAGCAGGAGCACCCAGAAGAACTGGAACGAGGAAAGGATGGATTATCCCAGATCCATGCCCAACTCCAACGTGGCCACCCGGACACCGGGGAAGCAAGGAATCGTCATCATCAGAATTCCGGTTTTTCCCAGAATTTTGGCTGAAATTGTGCCTGGGTGGCCATGTCCCCACCTGTTACCACCCGTCCCAGAGAGCGGGATTGGGAAGGGATTGGGAAGGGAGCAGGAAGGAGCCCGAGGGTCTCCCCTGGCACAAAGCTCCAAACAAATTCCAGATTTCATGGAGAAACTTCCCAAGGAAATCTTTCTCTGGCTCTCGATGCTGAGTCAGGAAGAGCTGCTCAATTCCGATTCAATTAACGCGGCCATTAATGAGCTCATCAATCCCAATTCCCAATAAGTGATGCTAATTCCCACAGAAACCTTGGGAATTGATCAATCCCTCCCCATCCCGGGAGCTGCTCCTTCCCTCCCGTAATGATCTCCAAGGTTTTGCTCCTCATTAATTATTCCCAAATCGGGATATTCCAATCCCAGGACACAGAATTTGTGCAGTTTAATTCCTCTCCCTCTGGAACATGAATCCCATGGGGCTGGAGCTTCCAGAACATCGATCCTGAGGATTTGGGGACGTCAGGAACTGCCTGTTCCCTGTGGATTAACGGAATGAAGCTGCTGCGGGGGCGGGAGATGGATGGAGCTTTCAGCCGCCCTGAGCGGGCACAAATCATCCAGAATTCCAGCGGGAATTCCACAGGGAGAAATGAGCCTGGATCCTTTGAAACACAAATTCCAGTTTAAACACAACCCTGGATCCTTTTGGACAGAAATCCTTTAAAATCTGATCCTTTAAAACACGATCCTGGATCCTTTTAGACACAAACTCGTATCCTTTTAAACACAATCCCAAATCCTTTTCAATACAAGCCCAGATCCTTTTAAACAAGATTCCAGACACAAATTTGGATCCTTTTAAAAACAATTCCAGATCCTTCCAGATTCCAGACAGAAATCCTGGATCCTCTTAAACAAATCCTGGATCCTTTCCTGGATTTGGATGCTTTGGAACAGGATCATGGATCCTTTTAAACAGAAATCCTGGATCCTTTTAGACACAAATCCAAGATCCTTTTGAACAGAAATCCTGGATCCTTTAAAACGTGATTCCAGATCCTGTTAAACACAAATCCTGAATACTTTAAAAACAAACCCAGGTTTAAACACAGTCCGGGATCTTTTTAGACACAAATCCAGATCCTTTTAAACATGGACCTGGATCCTTTGAAACCCAAATCCAGATCCTTTCAAACACAATCCTGGATCCTTTAAACACCATTTCCCTGGTTTTCCATAAAAACACCAAAATGCCGCAGTGGTCGGGCCCAGCTCAGCTCCAAGAGCTCCTCTAGCGCCTCTTCCCCTGATTGCTTTTGTTCCCGGGATTTATCCTGGAAGGGACAATTCCTGATCCTGACAAGGGCTCTGATTGCTGCCGCTCTCTGCTCCTTCCTGTCCTCTGCAACTCCCGGCTCTTCACCTCCCCATTCCCACAAAACCCGGGCTGGGCCGGGAGAGGAGCCGCTTTTCCTTGGGAATTCACTTTTCCTTGGGAATTCACACTCCGGGATGGACCTTGGGAGGGAAAGTACGGTGGGGACTCTATATCCATGGAGTTCCCTCCCTGGGATCCCCAAACCATGGAGGTGACCCCAAATCCATGGAACTCCCTCCTTACAACCCTCCAGACTTGGAGGTGACTCTGGATCCATGGAATTCTCTCCCTGGGATCCCCAAACCATGGACATGACTCTGGATCCATGGAATTCCCCCCTTAAGACCCTCCAGACTTGGAGGTGATTCTAGATCCATGGAATTGCCTCCAAGGGATCCCCAAACCATGGAAGCGACCCCGAATCCATGGAATTCCCTGCTGAAGACCCTCCAGACATGGTGGGTCTGGATTCTGGATCCATGGAATTCCTTCCTGGAGATCCCCAAACCACGGAGGTGACTCTGGATCCATGGAATTCCCTCCTTGAGACTCCCAGACATGGTTTCGACTCCAAATCCAGGAAATTCCCTCCCTGGGATCCCCAAACCATGGAGGTGACTTCAAATCTATGGAATTCCCTCCAAGGGATCTCCAAACCATGGACATGACTGAATCCATGGAATTCCCTCCTTAAAACCCTCCAGACTTGGAGGTGGATCTGTATCTATGGAATTCCCTCCTGGAGATCCCCAAACCATGGACATGACTCTGAATCCATGGAATTTCCTGCTGAAGACCCTCCAGGTGTAGCGGAGATTCTGGATCCATGGAATTCCCTTCTGGAGATCCCCAAACCATGGAGGTGACTCTTGATCCATGGAATTCCCTCCTGGACACCTCCCAGACATGGTTTCGACTCTGAATCCATGGAATTCCCTCCCTGGGATCCCCAAACCACGGAGATGGCTCCAGATCCATGAAATTTCCTCCAAGGAATCCCCAAACCATGGAAGTGACTCCGAATCAATGGAATTCCCTGCTTAAGACCCCCCCCCCCCCCAGATGTAGTTTTGACTCTGTATCCATGGAATTCCCTCCCTGGGATCCCCAAATCATGGAGATGGCTCCGAATCCATGGAATTCCCTCCCAGACATGGTTTCGACTCGGAATCTAGGGAATTCCCTCCCCGGGCAGGCCGGCCCGTCCCGGCGCTCCTCACCGTCCTCAGCAGCGTGCGGTTGTCGCGGAGGCTGCCGACCATGCCCACGAAGGACACCAGGAACACGGAGATTCCCAGCAGGAGCAGCAGCACGGCTGGCGCCAGGAAAATCCCCTCCAGAGTCCGGTGCCGCTGCCGCTCCACCTCGGCGTAGATCCCAACGCTCAGGATCAGCAGCCCCAGGATCTGTGGTGGCATTGGAGGGGTTAATGGGGGGTTCGGGGATTTTCAAGGTTTTTGGGATTTTGGGGGGCTGGGGGGTTTTCAGGGGTTTTCAGGATTTTCAGGGGTTTTTGGGATTTTCGGGGTTTTCAGGGGTTTTTGGTTTTCAATTTCCAGGATTTTCAGGGGTTTTTGGATTTTTGGGGGTTTGGGGCTTTCAGGATTTTTAGGGTTTTCAGGATTTGGTGGATTTTTGAGGGATTTGGGATTTTTGGAGTTTTCAGGATTTTCAGGGTTTGGGGGACTTTTGAGGTTTTCATGATTTTCAGGGGTTTAGGGATTTTTGAGGGGGTTTGGGGATTTTAGGGTTTTCAGATTTTATGGGGTTTTTGGGATTTTCAGGGGTTTGGGGATTTTTGATGGTTTGGGGATTTTCAGGATTTTTGGGGTTTTCAGAATTTTTAGGGTTTTCGGGATTTTCAGGATTTTTGGGATTCAGGGTGGGAAAAAAGTCTGCAAGGGAGAGGGGGAGGTGGGAGACATCCAAGGAAAACCATCACTGGATGGTTTTCTGCGATGTTCCAGAGCCCAGGAGCTCAGGGCTGTCCCTGCTCTGCCTGGGATAATGGGAAATTGGGATATTTCCCACACCAGGAATGTCCCTCAGGGATGGATCCACCTGGATCCATCCATGGACCCCAGAAAGGATTTTCCAGGTTCTCTCTGCCTGGATCTGCCCGGATTCTCTGCTTGGCTTTGACGGACCCTGAACCCCCAAATTCCCCAATTTTCACCCATTTTGAACCTCCTGGAGCACTCGGAGCCTCCTTCCTCTCTCCACACCCAGCTCCAACCAATCCCAGCATTCCCAGAACATTCCAATCCTGATTCTACTTCCCAGCGGGAAAATCTGAGGAAGGTTTTGGGATGGACACAGGAAGTGCCAAGAACGGCTTTTCCAGGGATGAGAAGGATCCTTGGAAAACAGAATTCCTGAGGCTGCCTCAGGGCACTGCGGGTCCTTCATCCCAGGGTTTTCCTTTCCTGGTTTTCATGGAATGGGTTCACCCCTCTCATTTCCCGTGGAAATCCTGAGCTGATTCAGCTGAATTCCTGAGCTTTCGGAGAATGCTGGAATGGGTTGGGATGGAAAAGACCTCAAATCTATCCTGGGATGCTCCAGCCTGGCCTTGGACAATTCCAGGGATCCAGAACATTCCTGGTTTAATTTAAACTCAGTTCAGGCCCCATCCCTGTGGAATTCCTTGTCCCAGAGTGGTGGGATTGGGATAGGAGCAATTAAGGAATAGGGAATAATTAACACCCGGCTCTGGGGTGGCAGGAGCTCCTGTCTCATCCCAAGCTCAGGTGGGAATTGGGAATTGAGAACTGGGAATTGGGAATTGCTCTCACAGAGCCATGAGCTCCTCCAGAGGGAACGCTGGAAATGGCATTTTCCAGAGGAAAAAGTAGGAATGGCCTTTTTTCCCAGAGGGAACGTCGAAATCCCAATTTTTAGCGGGGTCAGTTGAAACATCTGCTCTCAGTTCTGGGTGAAAAGGATTTTCCATATTTTTCATGTTTTTGGATTTTCCAAGGAAAGGAAGGAGAGTTTTTTTGGGGAACAGAAAATCCCAAATCTCTGCTCTGCCAGATTAAAACCAACCCCCACCTCCCTGGAGCCTCCCTCCCCACTCTCCGGCTCATCCCAGGCTCCTTCCCAGATTTTTCTAGCTGTAATGAAATCCCTGGAAAGGATCCACTGGCTGGAAATCCAATTTTCCACAGGCTGGGACAACCCTTAGCTGGAAAACCAGGAATCATCAACCCCAAACCTCAATGGGGACCGACCCAACCCTCATCCCTCGGGATTTTATTCCAAGGAGGCAAATCTCTATAGGGAATTCCTACAAAATCCCGCTTTTATTGGGAAAAAGCATCCCGGGAACAACCCCGGCCCTTCCATGGGGTTAACGAGGCTTGGCGGGTTCTCGGAATTAATTGGGCTGCGATTATGCAAATGAGGCCGGAATTAGGTCAGGCTGAAAGGCTCTGGGAGCTGCACAATTCCGTGGATTCCCTGAGCAGAATTCCAGCCTGGAACGTCCCAGGGATGGAGGCAGGAGGGGTTGGAGCCTTCCAAAGTGGGGTTTTTTGGGGTTGTTTTCCCGCTTTTTGGACAAATCGAACCTCTCGCTGGTGGATTCTCCATGGAGCTCCCCCAGAATTCCCCCAAAAATCTGGGAATTGTCCCAGGGTTCATCCACGATTCCCAAAGTGGAACTGGGAGGAAAATCCTGTGGTTCCTTCAACACCCCCAAAACCCTTGGGAAACCTCAAATTGAGTGGGGTCAGCTCCTTGGGAACCCAAATCTTGGGATTTCCCCCGGATTTGTTTGGAATATTGCACAAGTCACACCCAAAACTCCAATCTCAGCCAGAAACGTCAGAGAAATCTGGAATTTTCAGGGTTTCTGGGAATGTCACAGAAGTCTGGCCCTTTGGAGCTTTCCCACCTGAGAGAACCAGGGAAATCCGGGAGATATCCCTCAAAAATTCCTATTTTGGGGGTTGGCCCAAGCCCTCAGGCACGAGGGCTGGGCCGAGCTCATTTATGGGTCAAGAATCAAAATCGAAATTAAAATCATTTCGGCCACCTGCACCAGAATTTCTGTGCTCACACCTGGAAAATCAACCCCACCCCGGGGTTATTTAACCCTGGGGAGGGAAGATTTGGAAATAAAGTCAGAATTCCGCAAAATCAACCCCAAAAAGAGACCCCAGGAATGGATGGAATTCCCGGTTTTCCCCTCCCCTCTCCCGCAGGTGTTTGCACCTCCCAGGTGCGGGGAAATCCCGCCCTGAGCAGAGTTCAGGGATTCAGAGCCGCCTAAAAAAAATCACATAATTCCGAATTTTTCCAAAAAAAGAAAAAAACCCACGCGGCTCAAACCCCCTCGGTGTCTGCAGGGGGAACCTGGGAGGTAAAAAAAAAAAAAAAAAAGGAATTTTCTGCTTTTTTTCTGCTCCAAACGGGACTCGCTGCCACAAAGGAATCACGGCGGGGTGGATGCGCTTGGAAAACCCCTCAAAAGCCGCGGGTTCACCCCAAAATCGCCCAGGTTGGAGCTCAAAATCGCCCAGTTTGGTGCCAAAGAGCCCAAAATTGCCTAGTTGGGAGCCGACCCCGCACCGCGGGTTTTCCTCAAGGATTTGGGGCTTTGGGAAGGGGAATTTGGGACAGAGAAAAGCGAAAGGGGCTGGAAAAGCCAAATCCACGCCGCGAAGGTGGGGAAACACCGGGGGAAAGGTGGAAAAACATGAAAAACCGCGGGGAAACATGGGAAAACGCAGGAAAACACGGGAAAACATTGGGAGAAAATGGGCAAAAAAAGGGGGGAAAAAAGGGAAAAGAACGTACCGAGAAGAGCGTGGCGTAGGTAGAGAGAGCGAATTTGATGCCGTAGTAATAAAAGTGGGACTCGCGGCAGGTCCGCGCCATCCCCGCCGCTCTGCCCGGCTCATTCCCGGCTGGAATTCATGCGGGGAATTTGAACTTGGCCAATTTCCGCCCGGCAGGAGCCGAGCGCGGCCGCGTTAACCCTTTCAAGGGTCCGAGCCGGGAATTCCTGCCCGGAGCGCGGAACACGCGGTTGGAAAGGAGATTTTTTTTTTTTTTTTTTTTTTTTTTTTTTTTCTCCATCAGGGATTATCCCGGGATTCCACGGGATGGCGGCAAGGATCGGACTGATCCTGGTTCGGAATCTCCTCAGCTCTCCTCCGAGCCACGCAGGGCTCCGGAATTGCTTTGTATTCCCTCAGATTTTGGTTTTTTCATTCCCTGGGATTTTTTTTTTTTTTTTTTTTTTTTTTTTTTTTTTTTTTAGGCCCTGGGATTTTGATTTTTTTTTTTTTTTTTTTTTTTTTTTGAGATCCCGCTTGGATTTTGATCTTTTAGATCCCCTCGGATTTTCATTTTTTGATTCCCACGCAGATTTTGATCTTTTTGGATCCCCTCAGATTTTGATCCTTTTCAGCCCCTTGAATTTTTTTTTTTTAATTTGTCTCGAATTTTGATTTTTTCACATCCCACTCCAGTTTTGATCTTTTGGATCCCCTCAGATTTTGATTTTTTTGGGGGGTCCCCTAAAATAATGAATTTCTTTCATTATTTTGTCACCTTTGCTTTGAACAACCCGGAGTCAAAACTTCCCTTCCCAAAGTAAGGAAAGTTCTCTCCTAAAGCTCCAAGCTCGGCTGAACTGCGGAGATTTCCGGGAATTTGGGAGACCCCGGACAAGGGAAACCCCGGTCAGGGGGAGACCTCAAAAAAGGGGGACCCCAATCGAGAGGAGACCCCAACCATGGAGGGACCCCAACAAAGGGGAGACCCTGATCAAAGGGAGCAAGCCCCTGATCCAAGGGAGATCCTTTTGGTGAAGGGAAGATCCTGGCCAAGGGGAGACCCCGGTCAAAGAGGGACCCCAGTGAAAAGGGGACTCTGGCCATGGGGAGAGCCCAGCCAGGGGAAGCCCCGAACAAGGGAAACCCCAAACAAGGAAAGATCGATCCCAAGCATGGGGAGACCCCAACCATGGGGAGGCCCCAACCAAAGGGAAACTCTAACCAAAAGGAGATCCCATCCAGGGGAAACCCCAACCAAAGGGAGAGATCCCAACCAAGGGAAGATCGATCCCAAGGATGGGGAGACCCCAGCCAAGGGGAAACCCCAAAAAAGGGAGACCCCAACCAAAGGAAGACCCCAACCATGAGGAGGCCCCAGTCAAGGGGAGACCCCAACCAAAGGGAAACTCCAAGCAAAGGGAGATCCCATCCAGGGGAAACCCCAACCAAAGGAGAGATCCCAACCAAGGGAAGATCGATCCCAAGCATGGGGAGACCCCGGTCAAGAGGAGACCCCAACCAAGAGAGACCCCAAACAAGGGAGACCCCAAAAAAGGGAAGATCTCAGCCATGGGGAGACCCCAACCAAAGGGAAACTCCATCCAGGTGAAACCCCAACCAAAGGGAGACCCCAACCAAGGGACACCCCAGCCAAGGGAAGATTGATCCCAACCAAGGGGAACCCCAAACAAGGGAAGATCTCAACCATGGGTAGGCCCCAGTCAAGGGGAGACCCCAACCCAGGGAAACCCCAACCAAAGGGAAACTCCAACCAAAGGAGATCCCATCCAGGGGAAACAAGGGAAGACCCCAACCCAAGAGAGACCCTGGTCAAAGGGGGACCCCAACCCAGGAGAGACCCCAAACACAGGAAACTCCAGCCCAAGGGAGACCCCGGCCCAGGGGTGCCCCCTTCATTTGCAGCCTGACTGCTGAACAAGGGGCCTTGTCTGGGATGTAATTCCCGAGCTGGCAATCCCAGGGTTTCCCAGGAATTTCGGGCTCTCTCCCTTTCTTCCTGACTCCCAGCAAATCCCAAACCTCTCTTGGGGTAACTGGGAATGCCCTCAGCACATCCCGAGCTCCTCCCGGGAATTCACAGCCCACATCCCACGTGGGGCTCACTGTGCCAGGCTGCTCATTCCCAAAAAAACCCGGATTTGGGACTGCAGGGATGGAAAATTTCTCCTTTTTGGGGTGTATTGATAAAAGGCAACAAACCCCTTTGATCAGTGCCCTCCAAAAAGGAGAAATTTGCTTCCCACAGGGCTGAATTTCACCATCCCTCAGCCCTGGGGCCCAGAGATTCCCACATGGAAATCAGGAATGAGCACAACGATTTTATTCCCCTTAAAAACTCCTTCATTTGATTTTTTAAAAATTTTTCTTTTCAGTAATTGCCCATCAGGGCATTGACCCGGATGATGTTTAACCTCCCTTCCAACCCAGTGGCAGAATTCCCTTCACCGGGAGCGAGAGCCCCTTAAATTGCTTTTTTTTTTTTTTTCTTTTTTTCCCCAAGGAATTAAAATCGAATTCCCTTTGCTTTCCTTCCCGGAGAGGGAGACGCCGTTCCGGCAGCGGAAATTCTTCCCGTTCCACCCCCAGGGATGAAGAAGCAGAAACCGACCAGGAATGATCCATTTATTTCATTTATTCCATTTAATGGGCAGGGCCTGCTGGACGGGCTTGGGCAAAAGCAATGGAATCGATCCCAAAATCCCGATTTGAACAGGATTTGGAGTTACCATCGGGGGAGGGAGGTGGGAGCAGCCCGGCGTTTATTCCTGCTTTGGTTTTGGGTTGGTTTTTTGGTTTTTTTTCCCGGCTGGAAGCGCTGCTGGAGCTGCGGGATTTATGGGATTTAATCATTAACGGGGCATAGATCCCGGGAATGAATCACTGACCGTGGGTGAAGGGAAAGGAAAAGGAAAAGGGGAGAAAAGGGGGGGAAAGGGGGGAACAGGGGAAAAAAACGAAAGAGGGGAAAGGGGAAAAGGGAAAAACAAAAAGAGGAGGGAAAGGAAAAGGAGGGGAGAGGAAAAATCCGGGATTCCAGCAGCTCCCGAGTGGGGGTGGGCTTTAAATTCAAGGCAACGTTTTAAAATCCCATCCCAATTGAAAGATTAAATCCTTGAAGAACTTAAACTCCCCCGGGGTATTTTCCTCCCTCCAGGAATTCCCAGGGAGAGAAATCCCAACCTGGGATGCTTCAAACCAGGAGATTTCACCCTCTGAGCGCTAAAAAATAAAATAAAAAATAAAACCAACCTGGATTTTTAGGAAAAAAACCTCCCCAATTTCGAGTTGCGAAACCTCCACGTGCCCGGCTGGGTGCGGCTCCAAATCCCAAATTCAGGTTGGGGGGGGGGGGGGTCCAAATCCCAAAAGCACCCTGGGAAGAGGAGGAGGAGGAGGAGGAGGAAAAGGAGGAAGAGGAGGAGGAAAACAATGGGATTAAGGACGCACCACCTGGGAAACCCCACCCAGCTGCCAAACGCGGATTTAAATCCCGGCCCGAGCCACCTGCGCTGGTGTTATCCCAGCCAAAATTCCAGGGAAACCCCAATTCCAAGGGGGTTTGATCGTTTGGGACCCGCAGCTTCGATCTGGGGAGGAGGCACAGCCTGAACCTGCTCCCGGTGTTCCTCACTCCCGAATTTTGGGATCCAACCCCTCAAGCGGGGTGGGTGGAGGAGCCGGGAGCTCCAAGGGTGGAGAATTCCTCGCTCCGGGGCTTCCCGGGAGGACGAGGATGGATTTTCCTCCGGGACCAGCGGGATTTGGGGGCTTCAGTGTCCCCCGGCCCGAGGGGATCCCGTCCTTGAGGAAAACTCCCGGGAAAAGCTTGGGAAGGGCTGGCGAGGCTCGGGAAGGGGCCACATCCTTATCTGGGATGTGATTCCCGAGCTGGCAATCCCAGGGTTTCCCAGGAATTTCGGGCTCTCTCCCTTTCTTCCTGACTCCCAGCAAATCCCAAACCTCTCTTGGGGTAACTGGGAATGCCCTCAGCACATCCCGAGCTCCTCCCGGGAATTCACAGCCCACATCCCACATGGGGCTCACTGTGCCAGGCTGCTCATTCCCAAAAAAACCCGGATTTGGGACTGCAGGGATGGAAAATTTCTCCTTTTTGGGGTGTATTGATAAAAGGCAACAAACCCCTTTGATCAGTGCCCTCCAAAAAGGAGAAATTTGCTTCCCACAGGGCTGAATTTCACCATCCCTCAGCCCTGGGGCCCAGAGATTCCCACATGGAAATCAGGAATGAGCACAACGATTTTATTCCCCAAAAAACCTCCTTCATTTGATTCCCCCCCCCCCCAACAATTCCACATTGTCGGAGCATCCCTGGGATGGGAAGAAGCAGGAATATCGGGGGTCCCCGCCTGCAGCCTTGGGATTGGCACGGGGATCCCGGCGGGAATCTGAGCTGTCTGAGCTGGATTGGGTTTGGCTGGGCCATAAAATCCCTGGGGTGGCCGCCCTCAGATTGATTGATCGATTGATTGATTTCCTTTCAATTCAATCCTTCCCAAAAGAAAGAAAACCTGAAATTCCCTCCAAATTCCCAAATTCCTGCACCAACATCTCTGTGCCCCTTCCAGGACCTGCTGCCATGGGGACATCACCCGGAATTCCAATTCCTTGCACAGGGAAAGATCCGGATCTTTACTCTGGGAGCTGCCAAGACTTTTCCCTTTTCCCAGGGTGAAACTGAGGCGGGGGGAGGGATGAGCTCCCTGGAGCAGCCAGGGATGGAGGGAAGGGGAAGGATTTCCTTGGAATGGCTCTGAGCCTTTGGGATTCCCGATCCTCCCCCGCCAGGGCGTCCCTGGATTGGGGTTCGGCCTTTCCCAGATTTGTGGCCGTGCCCCAAAATCCCGGGGTGGGGCTTGGGGGGGATTGGGAATCTCATTCCTGGCCCCGATTCCCGGCTTCCATTCCCAGCCCACATTCCCACATTCCCAGCCCGCATTCCCACATTTCCAGCTCCCATTCCCAGCTCCCATTCCCACATTCCCAGCTCCTATTCCTGCATTCCCAGCTCCCACTCCCACATTCCCAGCCTGCATTCCCACATTCCCGGCTCCCATTCCCGGCTCCAATTCCCACATTCCCAGCCTGCATTCCCAGCCTGCATTCCCACAGTCCCGGCTCTCGCTCCCATTCCCAGTTTTTTAGGGAATGCTGCCATCGAGCGGCCCGGAAGCCTCGCCACGGAGCGCTCGGAGCGCTCGGTCCCGGCCTGGACCCCTCTGGATCTCGCTGGAAACGCCGAGATCCCGCCTGGAATAAACCTCGGGATCGGTCTGGCTTCAACAACAGACCTGGGAGCGAAGAATTCCAGCGGCTCCCTCCCCACGCGCAGCTTCCATCCCGAATTCCTCCGGGATTCACCGGGGAGCGGCTCCTCTCTCCCCAAATTGGGAGCGGGGATCAGCCCCGGCCAAGGCGGAGGGGCGAGCGCGGCTCCCCCGGGCGATCCCTGCGGGGAAAAGCGGCGCATCCCGAAGGAGCAGCGGCGCTCCCGGCAGAATTCCCGAGGGGAAAGTGGAGCACCTGGCAGAATTCCCGGCAGTATTCCTGGCAGAATTCCCGGCTGGAGCAGCAGGGCCGGGATGGTTCTGGCAGCAGCGGCGTTAAAATCCCTGGATCTGAACCCGGGCTGCGGGAAGGGACAATTCCCTGTTCCCAGCTGAATTAAATTCCAGCGGCCGGGAGAAGGGGGATTTTCATGGAGAGGGATTTTCCAGCCCTTTTTTCTTTTTTTTTTTTTTTTTTTTTTTTTTTTTTTTTTTTTTGGGAAGGGCTCTGAGATGGATGAAGGAAGGAAGCCGGGGGGGCCGGGGTGGGAAGAGCTTTTCCATGGGGAAATCATTCCAAGGTTTGCTTTGTTCTCTGGAGATGCGAAGCGCGCGGGGAGAGATCCCGCGGCTGCCGGGCTGGAAATGTTCAGGGTAAATAAGATAAAATCATCGATAAAATCATCGGTAAAATGATTGATAAAATCATCGATAAAATAATTGATGGAATCCCGGAGCTTTGCCGTTATCGGGATCTTTAAATTCCTGCCGATTTTGGAGTCGGCCCCCAAAAGCGCTCGGGGAGATTTGGGAAAAGAGAAAAGAGAGAAAAGAGGTGGGAGAGGGGATGGGAGGGAAAATCGGGATCGGGGGTGCCTGGAAAGGTGGAGGAGCCGCTTCCAGCGGGAGCTCGGAACCGGGAGCTGCGGAGCCCCGCGGGACCGGGGAGGGGACAGAGAGGCCCAAGGGGGGACCGGGAGAGGGGACCGAGGGGACCGGGGGTAGGACTGGGGGCGACCGGGGGATCTGGGGACAGAGCGTGGACAAGGGAAGGGGACAGAGGGGACAAGGGGGACCGGGAAAGGGGACAGGGGGTACAAGAGGAGGGGACAGAGGGGACGGGAGGGGAGGGGGATCGGGGGATGAGGGGAGAGGACAGAGGGGCTCAAGGGGGGACCGGAGGAGGGGACAGGGGGCCGGGGCCGGGCTGTCCCCGGGCTGGCTCTGCCCACCCCGCTCCGGCACCGCCCGCGCCGCCCATAAAAGCGCCGCTCGTGCCTCGCCCGCCGCAGTCGGGTCCGCGGCACCGGCTGCGCCCCGACCCCGCTGCCGGAGCGGGCGGAACCCTTGGCGTCCGGAACCGAGCGCGGATCCGCATCCTGAACCGGGGAATCTGCATCCGGAACCGCCTGTATCCCGAACTGCCTGCAACCCGAACCGAGGAATCTGCATCCGGAACCGAGCGGGGATCCGCATCCCGAACCGGCTGCAGCAGGAACGGGGGAATTTGCATTCCGAGCCGCCTGCATCCCGAACCGGGGAACCCGGAATCCGAACCGGGGAATCCGCAACCCGAACCGGGGAACCCGGAATCGGACCGGGGAATCCGCAACCCGAACCGGCTGCATCGGGTACCGAGAGGAGCCGCATCCTGAACCGGCTGCTTCCCGCACCGACTGAATCCCGAACCGGGAGGGATCCGCACCTGCTCCGCTGCACCTGCAGCCCAGTCTGGTACCGAACCGGACAGGACCCGCATCCCGAACCGGTAGGAATCCGAACCCTGGGGAAGCCGCAGCCGAGACCAGCCCCGCACCCCGGCCCCGTCGTACCCTAACCGGGAGGGACCCGCATCCTGGCCCGGCCGTGCCATAGCCGCGCTCCCAGCTCCAGCTGCACCCGGACACTGGAGGGACCGGAACCCCAAACCTGCTGCACCCTGATCCAGCCCTGCCCCCAAACCCGCTGCCCCCAAACTGGGAGGTGCCCCTGCCCTGAAGCGGCCACACACCCCAAACTGGCTGAGCCAGGAGGGCCCTGCACCCCAAACTGGCTGTGCCTTGATCCTACTATCCCCTAAACCAGGAGGGATCTGCACCCCAAATTGTCTGATCCAGGAGGGCCCTGCACCCCAAAACTGGCTCTGCACTGACCCTGCTGCACCCTAAACCAGGAGGGGCTGGTACCCCAAAACTGGCTGAGCCAGGAGAGCCCTTCACCCCAGAGGGACTGAGCCAGGAGGGATCTGCCCCCCAAACTGGCTGTGTGCCTGAAACTGGCTGAGCACTGGCCCTACTGCACCCTAAACCAGCAGGGCCCTGCACCCCAAACTGGCTGAGCCAGGAGAGCTCTGCACTCCGAAACTGGCTCTGAACTGACCCTGCTGCACCCTAAACAAGGAGGGATCTGCACCCCAAATTGGCTGAGCCAGGAGGGATCTGCACCCCAAACTGTCTGCGTGCCTGAAACTGGCTGTGCCCTGATCCTGCTGCACCCTAAATCAGCAGGGCCCTGCACCCCAAATTAGCTGATCCAGGAGGGATCTGTGCCCCAAAACTGCTGAGCCAGGAGAGCCCTGCACCCCAAAACTGCTGACCCAATAGGGCTCCTCACCCCAAAGCAGCTGATCATGGAGGGCCCTGCACCCCAAATCAGCTGAGCCAGGAGGGCCCCACACCCCGACACCGCGGTGCCATGGATGACTCCCTGGTGGTGGAAGCGGAGCTGGAGCACCTCAATGCCTCCCTGAACGAGTCCTGGGCCAACCCGTTTGTGCAGCCGCCGTGGCAGGTGGCCCTGTGGGCCGTGGCCTACGCGCTGATCGTGGTGGTGGCTGTGGTGGGCAACGTGGTGGTCATGTGGATCATCCTGGCGCACAAGCGGATGCGCACAGTCACCAACTACTTCCTGGTGAACCTGGCCTTCGCTGAGGCCTCCATGGCCGCGCTCAACACCGTGGTGAACTTCAGCTACGCCGTGCACAACGAGTGGTACTACGGCCCAGCCTACTGCCGCTTCCACAACTTCTTCCCCATCGCCGCCGTCTTCGCCAGCATCTACTCCATGACGGCCATCGCACTGGACAGGTCAGTGACCACAGCCATTGGGTTACTGATGCCTGGAGCCTGGAGCCTGGGGACATGGCAGTGACCACGGTCATCGGGTCACTGCTGGCCTGAGCCCAGAGCCTGGGACAGGCCGGTGACCAGGGTCACTCCTGCCCAGGGACAGGCCAGTGACCGGGGTCACTCCTGCCCAGGGACAGGCCGGTGACCAGGGTCACTCCTGCCTGGAGCCCACATCCCAGGCATGGGGCTCGGCTCAGCTCCGTCTATTCCACCACAATTAATGCAAAGCTCATTCCCATGCTAAAAATAACCCAGCCCTGGCTGCAGGTGGCTTTGGGAATCCTTTGGGAGCACTGGGAGCTCGGGAAAGGCTCCAGGATTGGTGCAGGGTGCTGGAGGAGCCTTTGGAGCAGCCTCTGCCTTCCTTTCCTTTCCTTTCCTTTCCTTTCCTTTCCTTTCCTTTCCTTTCCTTTCCTTTCCTTTCCTTTCCTTTCCTTTCCTTTCCTTTCCTTTCCTTTCCTTTCCTTTCCTTTCCTTTCCTTTCCTTTCCTTTCCTTTCCTTTCCTTTCCTTTCCTTTCCTTTCCTTTCCTTTCCTCCCCTTCCCCTTCCCCTTCCCCTTCCCCTTCCCCTTCCCCTTCCCCTTCCCCTTCCCCTTCCCCTTCCCCAATTCCACATTCAGGAATTCAGGCACAAAATGGCCTCACCTCACACACCCGTGCCCGTGCAGGACCTGCTGTGCCAGGAGCCATTCCATGGATTTGGGCTGGGTTGGGAATGTCTGAGGAACAGCTTGAGCTGGGAAAAGCTTTCTGGCCTGGGGGGTGTCCCCAGGCAAACCCACCTGGATTCCAGGGGTGGATCCAGCAGGAGAGGCTGGAGCCTGGGATTCTGGGATTCCGGGATTCTGGGATCCTGGGATTCCTCCATTCGGCTGCCGGGGTTGAGTTTTCCCTGCCCAGTTCCTGCCAGATCCCAAATCCCACTGGGGCTGTGATCCAAAGCTCAGCCAGATCCCAATGGAACTGGGGGACACCAAACTCCCGGAACTCCCAGGATGTCCCTTCCCCGCTGTCCCTCCCTCTCCCGGGAATTTGGGCTTGGGGACATTTCCACCGGCTCCGGGGACAAATCCCAGCTCTGCAGCAGCCTCGTGGCTCCCTCTGTGCGTTTTCCACGGATTTTTCCACGGCCACATTCCTGGAGCCAGCCAGGCTCTGCCGCCTCTCCCAGGGAATAACGGGAATTCTGGCTGGGATCCGTGGGGGAAGGACACTTTTCCTGCTGTTTTCCAGAGCCTTTGGAGCCGCTGGCTCCGAGATTCCCTTCGGGAAGCAG
The DNA here is from genome assembly GCA_021534815.1 of Acrocephalus arundinaceus. Classification (NCBI taxonomy): domain Eukaryota; kingdom Metazoa; phylum Chordata; class Aves; order Passeriformes; family Sylviidae; genus Acrocephalus; species Acrocephalus arundinaceus. The sequence goes on from JAJEOU010002102.1 coordinate 392,067, forward strand.
AGCTGGGCATGCATGAGGCTCCCCGGGCATTAAAAACAGCCCCGGGTTTGGTTTTGTCACAAAATCCTCTCCCTAAAATCCACGGGAATTGAGGCAATAATCAATAAAACCCGGGATATTTCCAGTTTCTCTCCCATGGTGCTGTTCCAGGAGGATCTTTGGAATCAGATGGAAAAGCCCCTTTGGGGCTGGGATGAATTCCAGGGATTATTTTTTGGGGGTGAATAATTTATTTTACAGCCTTTGATCCACCCCGAAAAAACCAGGATAGCAAATCCAGGGAAGCTGCAGTAGAACAGGAAGGTCTGGGAGGCTGGAGCTGGAATTTTTTGAGGATTAGCATTCCTAAAACATCTTCCTGCACCTGCAAACCCTGAAGAGAGGCTCGGTTTTCCCAAAAAATCCAGGCTTCCACCTGGAAGCTGCAGCCTCCGTGTGCTTCAGCTGCATCCCAAATTCCAGCCAGGAATCAGAAAGGGAACAAGTCCCACCTTCAGCCCCTCCAGGCATCTCCAGACCCTGGGAAATTCCTCTTTTCCTGTGTCTGGGACCTGACAATGGAGCTGAAAGGCAGGAAAAGCAAGGATTTGTTCCAGGAGACTGGAAGGGAGGAATCGCTCCAGCAGCAGAAGGATCTGTGGGAATGGGGAGAGCCGGAGCCAGGACTGGGAATGGGGAGAGATGAGGCCGGGATTGGGAATGGGGAGAGATGGAATTGGGATTGGGAACAGGGAGAGACGAGATTGGGATTGGGAATGGGGAGAGAAGGGATTTGGATTGGGAATGAGCAGAGCCAGAGCCAGGATTGGGAATGGGCAGAGCTGGGATTGGGAACGGGCAGAGCTGGAACCAGGATTGGGAATGGGCAGAGCTGGGATTGGGATTGGGAATGGGCAGAGCCGGGATTGGGAATGGGAATGGGCAGAGTCAGAGCCAGGACTGGGAATGGGCAGAGCGGGGATCAGGAGCAGCAGGGCCAGGCTGGGGTTCCAGTCACAGCTGGGATGGGGCTGGAATTCCAAATTTCCACCAAAAATCAGGAAAGCAGTGTGGAATGAGCCTCGTGTTCCCAAAGTCCGGCAGCATGACAGGATCCGGAGCGAGGGCTGGGAGGAGCAGAGTTCTCCCCAGTTCTTCTCCCTCCCTGGTCCCTGCAGGGAATTCCTGGGATATGGAATGGCCTTGGAAAAACTTGGAAAAGCCACCATGGAGCAAGTGGGGATTGTGGTTTGATCCATGGGATCCAGGAATCCTGGAATGGGTGGGATTGGGAAGGGCCTCAAATCCCATCCAGTGCCACCTTCCCCTATCCCAGGCTGCTCCAAACCCTGCCCAGCCCAGCCTCAGACACTTCCCGGGATCCAGGGGAATCCACAGCTCCTCCAGAATCCCCGGCTCCTCCAGGAATCCCCCAGTGGAATTTTTTGTGGGATCCATCGTGGATTTGTTTGGGATTTTTGCTGGAAGTTCCTCCATCCCCTCCTTTCCCTGGAGCTGCTCCAGCCCTGGGCATGAAAGAAAAACAGCCGGAAGTTGTTCCAAAACTCCGGACAATGGCAGGAATTCGGGATCAGGGCTGGCACCGAGGCACCTCACGAAAATCCCAAAGAATTCAGGGCCCAGCAGTTCCCTCGGCTCCCAGATTCCCGCCCCATCCTTTGTTTTCCCAAAGCTGGAACACTCGGATTTTCCAGCCCTGATTCCCACTTGTCCCAAAGGGAATACTGAGATTTTCCAGCTCCCATTCCCACTTTTCCCAGAGCTGGAACACCAGGGTTTTCCTGCCCTCATTCCTATTTTTCCGCAAGATGGAACACCAGGATTTTCCAACCCTGATTCCGCTTTTCCCCAAGTTGGAACTCTGGGATTTTCCCGCCCTGATTCCCACTTTTCCTAAAGGGAACACTGGGACTTTCCAGCTCCCATTCCCACTTTTCCCCCAAGCTGGAACACTGGGATTTTCCTGCCCCGATTCCCGCTTTCCCAGACCCGGAACTCCGGGATGTTCCTGCTTTTCCTGCACAGGTACATGGCCATCATCCACCCGCTCCGGCCACGCCTCTCGGCCATGGCCACCAAGGCGCTGATGGGGCTGATCTGGCTCCTGGCGCTCCTGCTGGCCTTTCCCCAGGGATATTTCTCCGTCACCGCCGAGCTCCCAGGACGTGTCGTCTGCCTCGTGGAGTGGCCAGAGCCCGGCGGAGCCGTGTCCGGAAAAACGTGAGTGGAAACGGGGAATCCGGGGGAAAATATGGGAAATGGAAGGGAAAAGGAGAAGGAAAAGTGGGAAAGGGGGGAAGGGAAAGGGAAAGGGGAGGAAAACAAAACAAAGGAAAAAGGAGGAGGAAAGAGGGGAAAAGAAGGTGTAAAAAAGGGAGGGGAAAAGGAGGGAAAGGGAAAAGAAGGGGGAAAGAGAAAAAAAAGGAGGAAAGTGGGGAAAGGGAGAAAGGGGAGGAAAGGGGGAAGGGAAGGGGAAGGGGAAGGGGAAGGGGAAGGGGAGGGAGGGGAGGGGAAGGGGAAGAGAAGGGGAAGGGAGCTCCCGGAATTTCCAAAGGGTCTGTGTATGGTTTGCCAAGGGGAGTTAAATGTCAGGTGTTGAGGAAATAAAAGAGGGGGAAGGAAAAATAGGGAATAGAAAAGGGAATTAAAAAGGAATTTAAAAGGGAATAAAAAAGGGAATAAAGAAGGGAATAAAAAAAGGAATAAAAAAGATAATAAAATAGGGAATAAAGAAGGGAATAAAAAAGGAGTTTATGACCTCCAGCCCTGAGGAGGGAGATATTGGAGCTATGAAACTGGGGCTGTGGAATTCTGCTGTGCAATTCTGCTGGAGCCAGGGCAGGTGTCCAGATCCAAGAGTGGCCAGTGCCAACCCCCCTGGTGTCCTTTGTCACCTCATTCCCAGAGTGGCATGGATGGAGCCGGGGCCAGAGGGCTCGGGGAGGTTTTCCAACCTCATTCCATCCTTGGGGGTCACTTCCAGCCCAGAATATTCCAAGATTCCCAGCCTGAAATGAGGCAGCCACTGATTGGGACAGATCATTCCAGTGGTATTCCCAAAGGCTGATTCCAAAGGAAAATGCTGCTGTTAAATCCAGGAGGGATCCTGGGGCTGAAGCAGCTGGGAAAGCTGGGAAAACTGGGAAAGGAGATCTCCAGCAGCTTTGGGATGGGTAAATCCCAAAGAATTTTGGAACTGGGAAGAACTCGTGGCTCAGCGGCGTCTCCAGTCCTCGGGAATTGCCCAAGTGGATCCCGGGATGGGATTTTCCTGCCCTAAATAACTCGGGACAGGTGTTTGGGTCATTCCAGAGGCGTCATTCCAGCCCTTTCCCTGCTCCATGGCCTCGCAGTGGTTATTCCGGGAACGCTCTGGTGGCAGCTGCTCTGTTTGTGGCACCAGGAGGAAAAATTCCGTCCTTTTTCCAGTTCCCAGGGAAAACAGGAGACAAAAAACAGGTGGGGAGAATGGGGAGAATTTCAACACTTTTGGGAGAGAATTCCTTTGGAAAGCCTCTGGGGAGCGCAACCCCGGCGTGCAGAGGTTACCAGAGCTGGTTTCTCCCTAGGAAACATCCCCGGTTTCGGCCAGAGCTGATAATTCCATGGGATTCAATCCGGCCATCGATCCCTGCTTCCCAAAGGGATCAGGAATTCCATCAGCGGCCGTTTGGGGTTTTGAGGGAAGGGAGAAGCCGCCCCTGGATCCTCTGGGAATTCAGATTCCCCAGGGACATCCCTTCTATGCCAACATTTCTGGGATTTGCCAGGGAAAAGGAGGCGGCAGCTCCGTACTCCGGCATCTCTCAATTCCCAAGGGATCCTGCATCCCACACCAGATCCTAAAAACTTCCAGCTGCAAACCCCCATTTTCCCTGAGTGCTCCGATCCCGGGAATCCTGCAGGCAGAACAATTCCACTGCTTTTCCATGCCTGGCATCCCAAAAGAATTCCCGGAGCTGTCTGGAACAGCTCTCGTAGCCCAGACACCTCTGGAATTGAGGCTCTGTGCTGCTGACGTTATCCCGCAGCTCCTCCAGACATTCCTGCAGTGCTCTGAGGATCCGGAATTCCATGGGAACCGCAACAAAATTCTCCTCTGGAGCCGCCGAGACGCCTCTGGAATGAGCGAAACGAAATCCAGCCCCACAAAGCCCATCCCAAATGGAATTAGGGCCGGGAAAATCAGATTCCAGTCCTGAGCAGCAACGGGGCCAGGGCCAGCCCCGTTCCCTGTGGGAGAATTCCCAGAGCTGTTCCTCACCGTCTGGAGCTGGGATTCAATCCAAGCTCCTGGGAAGAGGAGCAGGAGCAGAGCTGGGAGTGGCTGCAGGGCCGGGATTGGAGATTAGAGTCCAAATCCTTGGAGAGAAGTGGGAGCTGGGATTGGAGCCCAAAAATCCACCCAGAGGCCCCAAAGCCTTGGGAATAAAATTCTTGCTAACCAGTTAGGATTTGGGAAGTTTCCAAGCTGGCAGCAGCCACATTTATGGATTTAGTTTTTAGGGAAGAGAGGATTTTCCAGGATTTTCTGCAAGGTTGGAGCCTCTGTACCTCGTGTGGTAAACATGGAATTATTGGATTTCCTTTTAAACCAACTCCTCTTTAACAAAAGTCCTCACTGATCCATGGCATTCCCAGTGCTCCTATGGCATTCCCAGAATTTCCATGGCATTCCCAGTGCTCCCACAGCATTCCCAGTGATCCCATGGCATTCCCAGAATTCCCACAGCATTCCCAGTGCTCCCACGGCATTCCCAGTGCTCCCACAGCACTCCCAGTGCTCTCACGGCATTCCCAGAGCTCCACAGAATCCCAGTGCTCCCACGGCATTCCCAGTGCTCTCACAGCATTCCTGGCACTCCCATGGCATTCCCAGTGCTCCCATTCCTGGTGTTTGCTCCACAGGAAAATCCTTTTATTTCTTCTCAATATTCCCATCAGTTCCTATTCCAAAAGCCCACTTTTCCAGCAGGAATTCCAGCTGAAAGGTGGGAGCAGAAGCCACATCCATCCCCAGGATAATTTGGGAAGTGAGGAGATGAGGAGTGAGAGGAAAATCTCAGCTCCAAACATACTTCCCAGAGGAAATTCCCAGGAATTTTCTGCCTACATCCCATCCCAGGAGGTGCCATGGGGAAAATCCCCCCTAGAGGGACTTGATCCAGGTAGAAAACACTCCCAGGGGGTAAAATGATCCAAGAGGGGGAAAATCCACTTTTCCCAAGAGCAGGATGAGTCTCCAGAGGTTTTATTCCAAATGGGGAGGGATCCATAATGAGGGAGAACCTGGAAAAAGGGAGAAAACTTGGGGGAAAGCAGGGAATTCTTCCCAGCCTGACTCTGCAGGAATTACAGAATTGTGCAGGAATTCTGCCAAATCCTCTCCTTCTGAGTGCAGCTCTTTCCCTCAACGCTCTGCCTGGGACAGGCACCGGATCCTCAGGGATTATCCCACTTTTTTTCCAGGTACCACTTTTCCATGACCGTCCCTGCTGGATCCTCAGGGATTATCCCACTTTTTTTCCAGGTACCACTTTTCCATGACCGTCCTGCTTTACCTGCTGCCGCTGCTGGTGATCGGCTGCGCCTACGGTGCCGTCGGCTGCGCGCTCTGGGCCAGCGCCATCCCCGGAGACTCCTCCGACCGCTACCACGAGCAGGTGTCGGCCAAGAGGAAGGTGAGGAATTCCCTGAGGGGCTGGATCCAGAATTCCTGGCCAATCCCAACCACAAGGAGGTCTCAGAGAAGCAAAAGGTTAGGAATTCCAGGAAGGGCTAGATCCAGAAGTCCTGGGCAATGCCAACCATGAGCAGGTGTCAGCCAAGAGGAAGGTGAGGAATTCTGTGAGGGCTGGGTCCAGAAGTCCTGGCCATTCTCCCCAAAGTAAGGAATTCTGAGCGTGGATGCATGCAGAATTCCTGGCCAATCTCCACAAGGTAAGGAATTCCAGGAGAGGCTGGATCCAGACCAACCATGGCTGGCCAATCCCAACCATGAGAAGGTCATGGCCAAGCAGAGGGTAAGGAATTCTGGGCATGGCTGGATCCATAATCCATGGCCAGTCCCAGCCAGTCCCAGCCCCAAACCCTTCATTAGGGAGGGTCCTCACCAGGACCAGGTGGGGGCTTGGTGGCCGAAGATGGAGCAGAGTCCTCTGGACACCTCCTCCTCAGGGGTGGATCAACCAAGACATTTCCTCTTCAGAAAGGCCATTGCAGAGGGTGGAATGACCAGTGGATGGGTTTAGCACACCTCCTCCACAGGTGTGGTTTAACTGAGACATTGACCATGCATTCCAAGTTGGAAAGGCCGTTCCAGAGGGTGGAATGACAAGTGGATGGCTCTCCCCCGTGGCAGGTGGTGAAGATGATGATCATCGTGGTGTGCACCTTCGCGCTCTGCTGGCTGCCCTACCATGTGTACTTCACGCTGCAGTACCTGCGGCCGGAGTGGTACCTGCAGAGATCCATCCAGCAGCTCTACCTGGCCGTCATGTGGCTGGCCATGAGCTCCACCATGTACAACCCCATTATCTACTGCTGCCTCAACGACAGGTGGGAGCGCCGTGGGAGCACAGGAACATGCCGGGGGAGAGGCAGAGCGGGGTCCCGGAGGAGAGGATGGATGGGGTTTTTTGGGATGGTTCTGACCCGCCCTCTGCCACTTCCAGCAGAGGTGGGGGAGGCACAGTTCTCACCTGGAGTCTTTCCTAATCCCCGTGGATTTTAAGGGCAAACATCAACCAAAACAACCCCAACTCCTCATTGGGTTTTACAGTGGGGTTTCCATTTCTCAGTGGGTTTTTTGTTTCTCAGGGGGTTTTTCCATTTCTTGGTGGGTTTTTCATATCTCCAAGGGTTTTTCCTCCCCTCAGTGAAAGATCGCAATTCTGTCATGTTTAGAAAAGTTCAGCTTTATCTCTCCCTTCTTTGACCATGTCCATCCCAATTCCTTTGGCCATGTCCATGTCTTTCTCAATTCCTTTGGCTATTGCCATGTCTTTCCCACCTCCTCTGGCCATGCCCATCCATTCCTGTGGCCATCGCCATGTCTTTCCTACCTCCTTTGGCCATGTCTCTCTTTCCCCCTTCCTTTGGCCATGTCCATCCCATTCCTTTGGTCATGTCCATCCCATTCCTTTGGCCATCTCCATCCCATTCCTTTGGTCATGTCCATCCCATTCCTTTGGCCATCTCCATCTCTTTCCCCACCCATGTCCATGTCTTTCCCAACTCCTTTGGCCCATTCCACATCTCCCCTGTCCCTCTGGCGCAGGTTCAGGGTGGGATTCAAGCACGCGTTCCGGTGGTGCCCGTGCGTCAGCGCCGGCGAGTATGAGGGGCTGGAGCTGCGCTCAGCGCGGTTCCTGCACACGCACAGCTCCATGTCCAAGCTCAGCCGCATGGACACCACCGCCGTGGCTTCAGCGCTCAGCGCGGCCGACGAGGAGCCGGACGAGCCTGGCCAGGCTGAGCGGCTCTCCCTGGACATGACCTCCAACGGCTCCTCCCGCAGCGACTCCAAGACAGTGTCCGAGAGCCTCAGCTTCTACTCCAACACCCTCACCTAGGGGTGTCCCCTCTGTGCCACCTCGGTGGCACCACCCAGCTTGTGCCCTGCTGGCGTTTCCTGCGCTGGTTTCCCATCTCTTTTCCTTGGGATGAGTTCCGTGTGTTCCATTGTGGGGCCGGACACCAGGAATGTTTTCACTGCCTGGTTGGAGATGGAGGGCATGCAGGAACGGGACAGAGCTAGGTTTTCCTCTGGAATTCCAGCACTGGCCGGTGCTTCTGTGCTCTCTGCGAGGCAGGAGGGATCTCTCGGTGCATCCCACCCCATGGAAAATGACCCCATCCTGGCACTTCCCTCCTCCCATCCTTAATGTCATTCTCCCTCTTGGATATCCAGGGGGATCTTGAATCCCAAAATCCCAAAAAGGCTTTTTCCAGCTCCATAGGGAATCATTGGCCATGGCGCAGATCCAGGACTTCCTACATGGCCTTGGATCACCTCTGGCATCCACATCCCCCTGCTCTGTGGTCTCCTGCTGCTGCTCCAAACACGCTTATCAGAGTGGAGATTCCCAAAGGGTCTCCTGAAGGATCTCCCAAAAGATGTCCCAAAGGAGCTGAGCTGGGCTTTAGCTGCTGTCCCTCAACTGCCACAAGGAATTCCTGTGATTCCCTAGAAATCCAAGGTGATGCCTCTTGGATGGACTCCAGAATGCCATGGAGCTCTGGAAAAGGAGAGACCACCCTGAAGTGATTCCCACCCCCTGGAAATAGATTCCATCCCAAAAACAAGGATTGGAGGGAGTCAGGAATTCTCCAGAGCTGATTTCACCCTCAGAGTTTGGAAGATTCCCTTCCACCTCCTGGATTTTGTTTTAATCAGGGAATATTTTTTCTTTGCAAAAACCATGAGTTTTGTGATGTCTGTGTGGATTTACAGAATATTTACGTTCTGATGGATAATTTCCCCTGGACTCCTCCAGTGGATGAACACACACCCAGCGTGAGGAGAAAAGGGAATGAAATCCCAAGTGGATAAACTCGGTTGGTTGGGAACAAAGCCACAAGTCTGGGGACAGTTTGGGGAAAATTCACTCCCAGCTGCTGCTCCAAGTTCTCATTTGGAGTGTGGAAGTCAGGCTCCTAAATGGATTCACTGGAAGGCTGGAGAAATGAGGGATGAACTCTGGAGAAATATCCTGCTCCTTGCTCCATTCCAATCTCCTGGACGGCTGAATCCAGAGGCTTTTCCAGGTTTTTTAGGCAGATCTCAAATCAGAGATTCAGTTCCCAAGCTGGGGAGTTCCTTTGCCTCCTCCCTGGCACCTGGAAGGAAAATCAGAGTCTGGTGGGAATCCCCCAGAGCTCTGCTCCCACCTTTGGAAGTACCTGGAAAACTCCCCCATCCCAAACCCCAAATCCCAGCCTGGAGCCACCTCCCAACCCTGAAACTTTTGGTTTCAAGCTCAGCTTTGTGTCCTGAAATGCAGAAATTCCCATTCCCACTGAACGGGAGCAGAAAATCCCAAATCCCTCCCCATCCACCCTCGGGATCTGCTCCAAAATCCACCCCTAAATCCACCCTCTACCCCCAACTCCATGTGAGACCATCCCTCCCCCAGCAACAACCCCTGGATTTGGGGATTTTGTTGGATTTTGGGAATTTTGCTGGATTTGAGGATTCAAACACGCCTGCCCCTGGTTTGGTTCTGTTTGACAGAAAACCCCCGGCGCCTTTGGAAGTCACAGCCAAGGATCCGGCAGTGCCTTTGGAAGCCGAGGCCAAGGATGGCCGGGAGCAATTCCCATTGTTCGAAGCATTTTTCCGGGATTGCTGTGGATACAAGGCCTGCTCCGCCCATCCTTGTCTTTATTGTTGTTTTTATTTTCTGTCCCTGGAGGGCTCCTCATGGCCGAGCATTCCAGGAGGGAAGCGCAGGATCCGCTGTTAATGGAGCGTTCCCATAGGGAATGACGGGATTTGGGTTTTTGGGATTTCCATGTCCTTGCCGGAGCCCTGGTGTGAGGTCACAGAGCCCAGCCCAGGAGCTCTCAGGGTTTATTTTGCACTAAAATCATCATAATTAAAAAAAAAAAACAAAAAAAAAAACCCAAAACAAAACAAAACAAAACAACAAAAAAACCAACCAACCAACCAACCAAAAACCCCCAAAAAACAACACACCAAAAAAACCCCCAATTTTCAGCCCTCAGGACCCACCACTGGCCCTTCCAGCCTTCCCCATTCCAGGATTCTGGGATTTTGGAATTTATTCCTCTCCTAAATGCCTCACCTTGCCCCAAAATCCTGCGTCCAGCTGAAAAATGGACACAATCACTATAATGCAAAATTTAACATGGGAATCCCCCTTTTCCTTGAAATATCCACCCCAAATCCCATTCCTGTGGTATATCCACCCCAAATCCCATTCCTGTGGCATATCCACCCCAAATCCATTCCCGTGACTGACATCCCTGGGGAATTTGGGATTTGGGGTCGCGGCAGCTGGAAGGAGCTTTCTGGGAAGTTTTTCCCATGGGAGCATCCCAAGAGAGGGGGAACCCAACCATCCTTCCCAAAGTGTCTTGGGATTGTCCCAGTGTGGATTTTCATGGATAAATATTTATTTGATGTGGAGAATGGTTTGTTATCCCTTAACAAGGGGAGGAGGGGTGGGAGCAGGAAGAGGTGGAAAAGGTGGAAAAGCTAAAATTCTATTAAAGAGATGGATGATGGGTTTGGGGCATTCTTGGTGGGAGGGGTTTGCCCTGAAACATCACCAAAACAAGAAAAGGGACAATTCCCCAAATTCCTCTTTAAATTCAGGGCTGGGAGCATGGCACTGATTCCCAAATCATGGAAAAGGCTCTGATCCCTCCTGGAGCACGGGTGGGGCTCAGGGCCGCTCTGTTCTTCCCAGTGTTTCCAGTGTCCCTGATGGATCTTTGCTCCCCTTCCCAGGCTGGGCTTCCCAAATCCCGCCGCTCCGCCGGGAATGCGCAATCTGTGCTGTTCCAAGCCCTCTGTGCGCTGATGGCGGAACATTCCAGGTGGGAATTGCGGGAGCATCCAGCCCCTGCCAGCAGTTCCGGCCGGCTGGAATTCTGGATTTTAATTAAAGCAGCATTCCCAGGCTCAGCTCTGTCCCACGAGCCCGGTAAACTCCGGCTGTTGGTTTTCCATCAGTGATTTTATCCAGGAGAAAGGAAGGAAGCGATGAACATCCATATACTCCCAGCTGAGCTTCCCATAAACGCCGGGCTAGATCCCCCTTCCCAGCGGGATTTGGATCCCAACGGAGCCATTTCCTTTATTGGGATTATCCCTTCCCAGCGGGATTCGGATCCCAACAGAGCCATTTCCTTTATTGGGATTATCCCTTCCCAGCGGGATTTGGATCCCAACGGAGCCATTTCCTTTATTGGGATTATCCCTTCCCAGCAGGATTCGGATCCCAACAGAGCTGTTTTCTCCATCAGGATCATTCCATCCCAGTGGGATTCAGATCCCAACGGATCCATGGGGATCATCCCATCCCCTTTCCAAGGCTGTCCCTAATGGGGAATTTCTCCCCCACCCCATAAAATGAGGTTGAGCCTTTATTGGGCACAAAATTCCCCCTCAGCTACACAAGGAAGGGGAATTCCACATTCCCTCCACCTCCAATTCCACGGGAAAGCCCCCCAAATCAAGGGGTGACCCCAAAAACCCCAAATTTTGTCATTTTTGGTGCTTTCCGAGCGGGATCTGCAGCTTTGCACGAGCCCATCCCGGTGAATTCCCGCTCTCGTTCAGCCTCATTACCATGGATGCATTCCAGCGTTTTGCATAAATGTTTGCTTAATGCCGAATCCAAAATATCCCGGGATATAAAAAAAAAAAAAAAAGGGAATTCAAGGCAGCTCATCGCTCACAGGGCAGATCCCGCAGTTTCCATGGCACCCGGGGGGCTCTGGGATGCTTCCCAAAAAAATCGGAGCTCAGGGAGGAACAATTTGGGTTCAAGACCGGGATGGAAGTGAATTCATGTTGTTCAGGAATCCCTAGTTTCATTTTGGGGCAGATTCCGGCAGATTTGGGGTTCCTGGAGGGTGGAGAATTCCAGCTTGTTCCCAGCAGTAATTAGCGTTAATTATCCCGGTAATTACTGAGCTCCGAGCAGGAGCTGCTGGGAGATTTCAGGACTCACGGCAGAGACTGGGAACCAACAGGCACTGGGTAGGAATTTGGGGTGGGGAATGAGGAATTCAGTCGGATTTGGCGTTTCCAGGGCCGAGGAACCTCCTGGGCATCAGGAATTCCAAAGGGAAAAGGGGAGAGAGGGAACTGCTTCCACAGGATGGCTTAATTAAAAATTAATTATTCATTGGAGCAATGAATTATTCATTGGAGCAGCTGGATGGGCAGGGAAGGGTTGCAGGAGGATTTAAGGAATCCTGAGGGGATCCACTCTCTAGCCAGGATTTTTAGGAAGAAATTCCTCCCTGAGGGGCTGGGATGGAATTCCCAGAGGCGCTGGGGCTGCCCCTGGATCCCTGGGAGTGTCCACGGCCAGGTTGGACAGGGCACCAAAAATCTGGGAAATCCTGGGATTTGTGGCACAAGAACAGGGGATAAAACACAGGGAATGGGAGCACCAAAGGTCAGATCCTTACTGCTTCTTGGGAATGCGGGGCAGGGAAAAGGGATTGGGGCCATTCCCAGGGAATGAGGGGCAGGGAAAAGGGATTGGGGCCATTCCCAGGGGAAGGGAGAAGGGGGATTGGGGCCATTCTCAGGAAATGCGGGGCAGGAGAAGGGATTGGGGCCATTCCCAGGGAATGAGAAGCAGGGAGCAGGGATTGGGGCCATTCCGAGGTCTGTCACGCTGCGGCTTTTCCAGAGCATTCCCACTAAAGGGAAAAGAATCCATCCCAGCTGGATGTGAGCAGTGCGTGCAGCAGCCAGGCAGAACAGAGCTTCCCAACAAAATCTTGGAAAGATCCAACCCATTTCCCTCTCCCGAGCTCTCCCTGTGCCTCCAGCTCCGAACGTGGCACGGGAGCCGCAGCTGGACGGGATGGACACGGCCCTGGAAGGTGAAAGCAGGGGAAGAATGCACTGGAATCCCAAATCCAAGGGCTTTTCCAGGCTTCCATTCAGGGAATGGGCAGGGAACGGGCAGCGGAAGATCCATGGATGGGCAAGGAATGGGCAGGGGATGATCCATGGATGGCCAGGGAATGGGCAGTCGGTCCCACGGGTGGGTGGATTCCCTGCCCATTCCGTGGTCATCCGTTCCAGGCAAGGTTTCCAGTCCCCGTTTCCTCCCCTTTTCCCAAGTTTGCCACCCCCTCCATCCCCCGCCTGCAGCTCGGGGACATCCCGGTGTCCCAAATCCTTCCCGAGCGCGGCTGGAAAAGTCCGGCAGCTCCCGCCCCCAATTCCTCCTTCCCAGCTCCCGAAGGAAACCTCTCCCTGCATCCAGGAGCATCCCCGCACCCCTCCCGGGGATTTCGGGAATCCAAACCCTCCTGGAATGTGGGGAGCTGGAAATCGAAGCTTTCCCGGGTGCTGGCAGGGATTTATGGAGCCGGGAAGGGATCGAAGCCGTTTGTACCATCGCTGTCACAGTGATCCATTCCCTCAATTCCCACTTCCATCCGGGAATGTTCCTGCCCTCTCCAGCACTGCTGATGCCGGGGGAAAATCCAGCGCCGTTGCCAGGGCAGGAATGATTTATTTGGGCATAAAAACCAGTCAGAATTCCTTGGAGTCTCCTCCGGGATGGGCTCAGCTGCAGAGATTGATTTGTTTACTGCAGCCGCAGAAAGCGGGGGCTGCTCCCGGGAAAACACATCCCAAACCCAGCCGGGGATTTTCCAGCCTCTCCCGGTTATCCTGGAGCAGCCCAGGGAAGGGAGTGACCCCATCGCTCAGCCCCCAGATTATCGGGGGACAAAAAAAACCCCAAAAATGTTTCAGATCCTTGAGGTCTGGGAATTTCCGGGGCCTCCCGGGTGCTTGCAATCTTCCAAGGAGATTCCGGGCTGCTCTTCCAAGGAGATTCCAGGCACTGATTCCTTTTCCATTTTTGGGGTTGGGTGAAGGCAGAGCTGAGATCCCTCTGGCTCCCTCCCAGTGAGGGAATCGAGCCTGGCTTTGGAGGGGTGGATGGAGCCAAAATAAAAGTGGGATTTGGGGGTTAAGGACTGCCTTTAAACCCACATATTCCTTAGGAAAAACGGGGTTTTTCTCTCTTGGTGATGGATGGTTGTGTTTGGAAGGGGTTCTGTAAAAATGCAAGGGACTCCCAGGGAGCGGTGTTCCCTTGGATCGGCCCTTCCCAGGGCCCTGGAATATCCTGGATGGGGGAACCCCCCCTTCTCTAAATCTGAATTTTCCCCCCGGGAGATCCCACGGCTCCATCCCGCGCTGGAGCTTGGATTTCACGATACTAATGGTGTTTTCCAGCCTCAACAATTCCATGATTCGGTGATCCTTTGGCTGCTCCATGCAGAGAGGTGAAATCCTGGGAATCATTCCTGAGCTCCTGCGGAGATCAATCCATGGCTTTTTCTCCTGCTCCATCCAGCGGCTCAGCCGGGAAAAACCGCTGGGGAAAACGGCGGCATCCAACAGCAGCGTCCCTAAATCCAAGGATTCAGCTGGGAATACTGGCCTGGGAATGCTGGAAAAGCTCCTGCTCCGGGTCGATTCAAGTCCCTCTTCCCAAACTTTGGAATGCAATGGAATTCTCAAGCTTTTGGAGACGGATCTGGCACATCCAGGCCATCTCAAATTTTTCCTAAAGCTCCCAGAGCACAAGGAATGCTCCAGAAGGAAAAGCCATGGATTCTTTTCCTTCTTGGTGGAGCTTTGCCTCAGGCACAGAGCTCGGGGCTCTCCCAGGAATGTCCCCTCTGCCCGGGATCTGGGACCTGGAGCCAGGTGAGGGTCACAGGGAATGTGGGAATTACACCTGGAGAGTCACAGGGAATGTGGGAATTACACCTGCAGACTCACAGGGAATGTGGGAATTACACCTGCAGACTCACGGGGAATGTGGGAACACACCTGGAGAGTCACAGGGAATGTGGGAACACACCTGGAGGGTCCCAGGGAAGGCCTGGAGGTTGCACTCAGTGACAAGGTGCGGATCGGGCCCAGCTTGGACTCGGTGATCCCAAAGATTCTAACCTCAGTGATTCCGGGATAAACTGCGCTGCTCTGGCGGCTCCTCCTCCTTCCGGGGGATTCCGGGGCAGCACCGGAGGCCGCTGCCACCGCTCCGGCCCCAGCCCAGGACCGGACTTCGGGAGGAATCTGGGGAAAAGTTGGGGCCGGCCCTTCCCGGGGTCCCTCCCGGGGACCCTCAGAGCGCAGCGCCCCCGCTCACCCTCGCGAGCGTTACTGAGAGCGCGCCGCCGTTCAAACTCGGCAGGGCGGCCGGAGCTCTGCGCGCTGATTGGCTGCCGGGCTGGCACCCCGCTCGCTGATTGGTCAGAAGGTGCGGAGAGGGCGTGGCCTCTGTGAAGGCGGGCTCCCCATCAGGAGCCATGGCTGCCCGCAGCCCCCGCGCCGCTGCCGCCGCCGCCGCCGCCTCCTTCCTCTCCCCGACCCCGCGGGCCCTCGGCAGCACCGGCACCCCCGTGCTCGCCGAGTGCCCCGGCAACGACGATGAGCGCGAGAGGCGCCAGCGCCGCCGCTCCAGGGCCGTGGACTCGTCGCTGCAGGGCCTCGGCTCTCCCTCGCTCAGGTAGGGCCGGTGCGCAGGGCCTGGGCTGAGGGGGCAGCGCGGGCACCGACCCCGCTGAGCCGGGGCTGAGGGGGAAACCCGGGCACCGACCCTGGTGGGCCCGGGCTGAGGGGGAAACCCGGGCACCGACCCTGGTGGGCCCGGGCTGAGGGGGAAACCCGGGCACCGACACTGCTGGGGGCAGCGCGGGCACCGACCCTGGTGGGCCCGGGCTGAGGGGGAAACCCGGGCATCGACCCCGCTGAGCCGGGCTGAGGGGGAGCCCGGGCACCGACACTGCTGAGCCTGGGTTGAGGGGGATCCCAGGTACCGACGCCGCTGTGTCCCGCAGGCCCGAGGGCTGGCAGCCGCCGCTGCCCCAGTGGACCAACGCGCAGATCTCGGAGCATTACAGCACCTGCATCAAGCTCTCCACCGAGAATGTGAGTCAGGGTAGCCGTGTTTGGACCCTGCGGGGTTTAAAAGTCCCTCAGCAGCGCGGTTCGGGCGGGGTTTTAGATGTTTTGGGCTTTGGCCGCGGGTTGGGGCGGGTTAAGGGACCATAGAGGGGTGTCTGGTCCTCTGGTCCCGGGCTGGGCCATCCCACAGCGCATGGGTTCTGTCTACAGGTTCTGGAATATCTCTGGGCAGTCCCAGGAAAAAGTTCCTGTGGGACTTCCAAGGCATCATTTCCTGCCCGTTCCTCTCATCCCATGGCTGGGCCCTGTGGAGCAGAGCCTGGATCCATCCTCCCACATTCCCCTTTGGATTTAGGGCTGAGATCCCCTCTCAGCCATCTCTTCCTGAGGCTGCCCAGCTCCAGCTCCCTCAGCCTTTGATCATCAGGGAGATGCTCCAGATCCCTCATCTTTGTCACCCTCCACTGGAGCTCCTTGTCCCTCCTGTCCTGGTGATCCCAGAGCTCGGTACAGCACTCCAGAAGTGCCTCCCAGGGCTGGATCACCTGCTGGGAATGTTCTTCTTGGTGTATCCCGTTGGTGTCCTTGTCCCCAGGACACTCTGGTAGCCAGGGACACTTCGTTGTCCCTCAGGTCCTTCTCCAAAGGGATTCCCTCTCCAGCTGCAGGACCTGCCTGAATTTGAATTTCAAACAATTCTCTGCTGAATTTCACACAATTCTCTGCCCATCTCTCCAACCTCTTCCCATTCCTCTTCCAAGAGGAAGCTGTGGCCACATCCAGGCTGGTGTTGCCCTCCCCGGATGCCACCCAGGCTGTCCCCTTGGTCCCCAGGGTGTCCCTGGCCAGGGGAAGGATCCCCAGCTGTGCTTTGTTGCAGAAAATCACCACCAAAAATGCCTTTGGACTGCACCTGATCGATTACATGACCGACATCCTGAAGCAGAAGAACTCGGAGCTCACCAACTTCCAGGTCAGAGGACTCCCTGCTGCTGCTTTGTTTCCACATCCAATTAACCCTGGCCTTAATTAATGTGAAACCTCCAACACTGCTCAGGGGGCTGCCACCAAACCCCAGAAATTGGAGAATTGGAGGCACTGAGTGCTCTAAAGGCTGAATCCTCCCAGCTGGGGTGCTCAAAGTTGGGCTTGGGAGGCCTCTGAGCTGCAAACAAGGCTGGGAAAGGGAGGGAGGTGGTGCTGGGCTGGTTCTGATCCCAGAACTTGCCAGGGAAAAGCATCCCGGGAATTGTTGGGAAGGAGAGGTGGATTCCTGGGTGGATGAACAGGGACAGGAGTTTGGGATGTGGCCCCCAGGAGCTCCTGAGGGAAGGATGGGAAAAGGGGCTCTGGGTTTCACTGAGGGGTTCTTGGCCTTCCAGGTGGGATCTGGGCTTGGAAAAGGCGCTTGGAATTTCACACCCTTCACCTCCTCATGCTTTGGTAAAACGGGATGATCCCAAGGGGGTGACCCTGAGGAAGGAGAGGAGACCAAACCCACCCCTTTCTGCTTCTCCCCATTGCTGAACTCAATTCCTAAAGGATTTTTAGCTGCCATCCCCCCCAAAAAAGCAAACTCCCCCTAGGGGGGTCCATAGCTTTCACAATAAACCCTTTCCCTGTCACCCGCGACTTTTTGGGATGCAGAGTACTTGGGAAATCAGCTCTGGGATCCTCCAGAGGAGATTCTCCTTCTCCAGCTGAGAATTCCCTCCTCCTGCTGCAGGTGGCTGCCGGGACTCTGGATGCCAGCGCCAAGATCTACGCCGTGCGTGTGGATTCCGTCCACGCCGACGCCTTCAGGGTCCTGGGCCACCTGGGCAAGGAGCCAGCCCCTGCCAGGGACCCGGACAGCCCCGAGGAAGGTGGGAATTCCCTCTTTTCCTCTCCCAAACCCCAGGAAATTCCCTCATTTCCCACCCTGGGGATGGGAGGAGCCTCAGTGCCCTTTCGGAGTTGGGAGTTTTGAAGAGATTTGGGATTAATTGAATTCTCCAAGGGTTGGGAGATTCCAGATTGGTTCTCCTGGGGTGCTGGAGCAGGGAGGGATGGGAGGAGGAGCTGGATCTGTCACTCAGTGATTTGAGATTTCATTTTGGGATCAAACAGGGACATTTTTTTGCCAAACAGGGGCAGTTTGGGATCAAACAGGGACAGTTTGGGGCCAAACAGGGGCAGGTTTTTGCCAAACAGAATCCATAAAAAGCCAGCAGAACATTGCTCATCCCAGCAGATGCAGAGTGGGGAATGTCAATGTCTGCTGCAACCTGTTGTCCAAATTCCAGGTTTTATCCCTCCTTTGGGGTATTCCAGCCGTTCTGAGGTGGGATTTGTCCCTTTTCCCAGGCTCCAGCCCAGTCCCCGAGGCTGCCAGGAAAGCTCAGCCAAAGAAGAAGCAAAACTTCAAAACCATCGAGCACAACCTGAGCAACATCAATGTGCCCGAGGCCGGCCGCAGGGCCGAGGTGGGCTGGGAGCCCTCCCCATCCTCCCCATCCCTGCTTCCCTGCTTTTCCATTCCCCCAGGAGCTGAGAGCCACACCTGTGGGAATTCAGGCTGGGAAGAGGATCCTGGAATGGTTTGGGGTGGAAGGGCCTCAAATCCCAGCCAGGGTCACTTCCCACAGTGCCAGCCCACCCCAGCCTGGCCTGGGACATTCCCAGGGGTGGATTTGCCAGGGAGGAGCTGCAGGAATTCCATCCCAGCCTTTTCCATGCCCTAAAGGAGAGGGAATTCCATCCTTCCCAGCTCCTGTGGGATTTGATTCCTCCTGGAGCTTCCCTTCCTGCCAGGCCCCTGCTGCCTCCTGGCTGGGATTGGGATTGGGATTGGGATTGGAACAAATCCTGGGATCCCCCTGTGGCAGCAGAGCCCTCCTATCCCTGTCTGTCCCTGGATCCCAGAGTCCCAGTTTGGGATGGAAGGTCTCTTCCATCCCATCTCATCCCACCCTTCCATGGGCAGGGACAGCTCCCTCTATCCCAGGCTGGGACACTCCCAGGGATGATCCAGGGGCAGAGAGGGAAAAATTTCCTTCTAAAATCCAGCGCTTGGAATCCTGGAATTCCTTGGGTTGGAAGGGACCCCTCAGCTCATTCCAGCACTTCCCACTGTGCCAGGGGTGGGAAGGAGATATGGGGATTGTTTTCCCTTGGGATCTGCACTCCAAAGCCTGTCGCAGAGCCCTCCCTGCCCCTCTCCATCCCCTGGATTCCCACCTCCATTCCCGGATTCCCACGTCCATTCCTGGATTCCCACCTCCATTCCCGGATTCCCATCCCCATTCCCACCTCTGTTCCCTAATTCCCACCTCTGTTCCCAGATCCCCATTCCCGGATTCCCTCCTCCGTTCCCAGATTCCCTCCTCCATTCCAGGATTCCCACCTCCATTCCCTGATTTCCAGGTTGATCCCATGTTCCAGAGAGCAGCCGCCTCCTTCGACGAGTGCAACACCGCTGGGATTTTCCTGACGGGGCTGCGTTCCCAGAGCTTCCAGAGCCGGCTCTTTTCCACTCCGGGATTGTCCCGCTGCCCTCCTCGGAGAGCCTGGCCCTGCCCAGCTCCCAGCCCCTCACCGTGCCCGGCCTGAAAGGTGAATCCCTGCCCTTTCCCAGCTTTTCCCTGCCCTTACCCAGCTCCTTTCTCCATGCCTTTGTTTGCTGCTTGGATCCCTGCTGGAAAATGGGAATTTTGGAGATTTGAGAGATTCCTGAGCTGGGTGGGAATTCCTGAATTTTGGATCCCATGGAGGAATTTTGGAAATTTGAGAGATTCCTGAGCCAGGTTGGGAATTCCTGAATTTCGGAACCCATGCAGGAATTTTGGAGGTTTGAGGTCCTGAGCCAAGGTGGGGATTCCTGAGCCAAGTTGGGAATTCCAGAGACACGGGGGATTCCTGAGCCAGATTAAGGATTCCTGGGCCAGGTTGGGAATTCCTGAATTTCGGATCCCGTGCAGGAATTCTGGAGGTTTGAGGTCCTGAGCCAAGTTGGGAATTCCAGAGGCAGGGAGGGATTCCTGCTGGGATCCCAAGAATTCCCCTGTATCCCACCTTTCCACAGCCCTGCTGGCCCCGTGCCTGGAAAAACGCCGGATCTGCTCCTCCCTGTCCGGATTCCAGTTCACCAAGTGGGATGAGGAGTCCCACAACGAG
Organism: Acrocephalus arundinaceus; assembly: GCA_021534815.1. Lineage (NCBI taxonomy): Eukaryota > Metazoa > Chordata > Aves > Passeriformes > Sylviidae > Acrocephalus > Acrocephalus arundinaceus. The sequence continues at coordinate 411,874 of JAJEOU010002102.1, forward strand.
GTGGGTGAGAATTCCTGATCCAGGTGGGAATTCCTAGGACAGATTAGGGATTCCTGATCCAGGTGGGAATTCCCAAGCCAGATTCCTGACCAGTTTGGGAATTCCTGAGCCAGGTGGGGATTCCTGACCCAGGTGGGAATCCCTGAGCCACATTCCCAATCCAGGCTGGAAATCCCTGATCCAGGTGGGAATCCCTGAGCCAGGTTGGGAATTCCTGATCCAGGTGGGAATCCCTGAGCCAGGTAGAGAATTCCTGATCCAGGTGGGAATTCCTCAGCCAAATTCCTGATCCAGGTGGGAATTCCTCAGCCATATTCCTGAGCCAGGTTGGGAATTCCCAATCCAGGTGGGAATTCCTGAACCAGATTAGGGATTCCCGATCCAGGTGGGGATTCCCGATCCAGGCGGGGATTCCTGACCCCTGGGATTGCTGTGTTGCAGTCGGTGTCGGCGCTCCTGGAGAAGTTTGGGAAGAGTGAGCAGGTGTTCGATCCCAACCTGGATCCGGACAGCGAGGACGGGGAGGGCTGGGCCCCTTCCCAGCTGGAATTCCCGCCGGATTCTCCGGCCGGAGAGAGGATACAGGAATTCCAGGAGAACAGCAACTCCCTCGGGACACTCAGCCAGAGCAAGAGGTGGGGATGGGGATCCAGGGCTGGCACTGGGGGCCAGGGAGGGATTTCCAGTGCCAGGAAGGAATTCCCAGTCCCCGTGAGGAATTCCCAGTCCCTGTGAGGAGCTCACTTCCTGCTCCAGTCCTGGGTGCATCCAAGACAGTACTCCAGGAATGTATTCCAGGGATCTCTCTGCCTTCCAACTCTGGCAAATCGAGGTGTTTTTCCAGCAGGACTGAGGCTCTGGAACCCATAGTGCCTCACTCATAGAGCTGGAGCAGGGATAACAAATCCCTGGGGAATGCTCCAGGAATTCTGAGCAGGGATAACAAATCCCAGGAATTCCGCAGGAGTTCTGAGCAGCTCCTGTTCCTTTCCAGGAGTGCTCAGGGATAACAAATCCCGGGAATGCCGAGGGAATTCTGAGCAGCTCCTGTTCCTTTCCCAGGAGCAGTGGAGCTCCTTTTGGAGAGGGGGACATTGGCACGCTGAGCCTGCGCGTGTCCCTGCATCCCGGGGAATATTCCTACTTCAGCCCCCGCACGCTCTCAATGTGGGCCGGCCCCGAGCACTGGCGCTTCCGGCCCCGCCACCCACGTGAGTGATCAGTGGAATTCTGGCTGGGAAGGGCTCAGATCCTGGAATTCCAGCCTGGGAAGAGCTTGGATCCTAGAATTTTGGGCTGGGAAGGGCTCAGATCATGGAATTCCAGGCTGGGAAGGGCTCAGATCCTGGAATTCCAGCCTGGGAAGAGCTTGGATCCTGGAATTCTGGGCTGTGAAGGACTTGGATCCTGGAATTCCAGGCTGGGAAGGGCTCAGATCATGGAATTCCAGGCTGGGAAGGGCTCAGATCATGGAATTCCAGGCTGGGAAGGGCTTGGAGCCCATCCGTGGGCAGGGACACCTCCCATTATCCCAGATTTCTCCAGCCTGGCCTTGGACATTCCCAGGGATGCAGCTGTGGATCCTCTGGGAATTCCATCCCAGCCAGGAATTCCTTCCCAAAATCCCACTGAGCTCCTTCCTCTCCAGACCTTTTTCAGTTTCTGCTCTGGCAAAAAGCCATGGATTCCTTTAAACCTGGGAGCCGAGGCTGACCCCTGCTGCTTTCCCATAAAAAAGGGGGGAAATCCCTGTGGAAAATCCCTTTGTCTGGAAGGGATGTTCCAGTTGGGAATGAGCTGGGTGTGCTTGTCCTGGCCCCAGGCAGTGACAGCTCCTTCCCTTACTTTTTCCCCTCCTTTTTTCCCCCCCCCCCGTTCCCCCCCCTTTCCCTCCCCCCTTCCCCCCCCTTCCCCCCCCCTTTCCCTCCCCCTTCCCCCCCCTTTTCCCCCTTTTTTCCCCTCTTCCCTCCTCTCCCTCAGCAGCCGCAGGCCCAGAGAAGGATTCCCGGCGGAGGATTCCCAGGAAGGTTTTTGAGTTGGATTTCCAGGAGGACATCGACTTCCAGGCCCATTTCCGTAAGACCAAGGTGCCCACAGAGCCCCTTTTCCCACAGCGGCCCGGAATTCCCGGGATTTGGGCAGCTCCAGCTGGCTGTCCTGCCTGGATCTGGGAGGCACCTCAGACCCTGCCCCTTTCCAGACAAAACATTCCCTGTTTCTCCATGGAAAGCTGGTGGAGCTTCCCATTTTTCCATGGAGCTGTCTGATCCCATTCCCAGGCATCCATAACTTTGGCCAAATCCATCCTGGAAAGCCAAAACATCCGGAGCACCACACTCCCTGCAGACTTCAACTACGACCCCCGGAACTTGGCACAGCTCTTCCTCAAACCCCTGGTCAAGGTGGGAGCATTCCCAAGGGAATTCTGGGGAATCATTCCCAGGGGATCATCCCGGGGATCATCCTGGGGATTGTCCCGGGGGATCATCTCAGAAAATCATCCCAGGGAATCGTTACCAGGGAAAAGTCCCAGGGAATCATTCCCAGTGGATTATCCCAGGGAGACATTCCTGGGGATCATCCTGGGGAATCATCCCAGGGGATCATTCTCAGGGGATCATTCCCAGGGAACCACCCCAGAGGATCATCCCGGGGGATCATCTCAGGGAGTTCTCCCAGGGAATCATTTCCAGCAAATCATCCCAGGGAATCATTCCCAGAGAAAAGTCCCAGGGAATCATTCCCAGTGGATCATCCCAGGGATACATTCCAGGGATTCATCCAGGGGATTGTTCCCAGGGAATCATTCCCAGGGAATCACCCCAGGGATCATCCTGGGGGATCATCTCAGGGAATTGTCCCAGGGAATCATTCCCAGGATATTGTCCCAGGGCATCATTCCCAGGGAAAAGTCCCAGGGAATCATTCCCAGTGGATCATCCCAGGGATACAGTCCAGGGGATCATCCTGGGGAATCATCTCAGGGAATCTTCCCAGGGGATCGTTCCCAGCACAAATCCTCACCAAACCCTGGGAATGTTCTGGGATGTTCCTCAGGGCTGGCGTCACCACAAATGCTCCTGGAAGGGCCAAAAGGGGATGAAGGGACAAGGCCAAGGCTTTTTCCAGGAATACTTTGGAATGTTTTCCCACAGCTCAGCAGGAGCACGGATCCAGTGGGAACCTTGGATAACGAGGCTGGGATTGAGGATTACGACTACAACAACCCCAACGACACCTCCAACTTCTGCCCTGCCCCACAGGTACGGCCCTGCTGGGAATAACGTAGGAAAAATCCATGGCCAGACAATTCCTGAGGGAAGGAATTGGAGCTGCAGGGCCCTCCAGGGATGGCTGGGATTGGGATTGGGATTGGGATTGGGATTGGGATTGGGATTGGGACAAATCCTGGGATCCCCCTGTGGCAGCAGAGCCCTCCTGTCCCTGTCTGTCCCTGGATCCCAGAGTCTCAATTTGGGATGGAGAATCCCTTCCATCCCATCTCATCCCACCCTTCCATGGGCAGGGACAGCTCCCACTATCCCAGGCTGGGACACTCCCAAGGATGGAAAAACTTTGGGATTTCTGCTCCCTGAACCTGCCTTGGATTCAGCCTTGGCCCAATTCCATGGATCAACCCCAATCCCATGGGGATAAACCCCAACTCCATGGATAAGCCTCAATTCCATGGGGATAACCCCAATTACGTGGGATAAGACCCTTTTCTATGGATAAACCCCCAGTTCCATGGGAATCAACCCCATTTCCAGGAATCAACCCCATTTCCATGGAATAAGCCCCATTTCCAGGGATAAGCCCCAATTCCATTGGGATAAACCCCAATTCCATGGGGATAACCCCATTTCCATGGATAAATCCCAATTCCATTGGGATAACCCCACTTCCATGGGGAAACTGGGCAGGAATTCCCACCCTTTGGAGCAGCTCCTGCTGCCTCTGGCTCCTTCCAGGTGACTCTGGTGGCCTGTCACGTCCCTCCCAGGTCCCTGACAGCGACGACGATCCCGATCCCATGGAATTCCCGGGCCAGGCCGAGCAGTTCCAGCTCCCGGCTCATCCTGAGGCTCCAGAGCTTTCTGGGGTCAATGGGAACCTCCCGGCCTGCGGGGAGCTGGAGCTCATTGCTGAGCCCCAGAAGGTGACTGGGAGGGATTGGGAGCACTGGGAATGACTGGGAGGGACTGGGAATGACCAGGATTGACTGGGAGCGCTGGGAATGACTGGGTGGGAGGGACTGGAAATGACTGGAAGCACTGGGAATGGCTGGGACTGATTTGGAATGACTGGGAGGGACTGGGAACACTGGGAGCACTCGGAGGGACTGGGAATGAATGGGACTGACTGGGAGGCACTGGGAGAGACTGGGAGCACTGGGAATGACTGGGAGTGCTGGGAGGGACTGGGAGCGCTGGGCTGGGAATTCCTCCCTGGAACTGGGAATTCCTCATTGGGACTGGGAATTCCTCACTGGTCTGGGCTGGAGCAAAAACCTCTCAGCACCTGCAGGGTTAAAAATCCCGGGGCACCTGGGATTGTCATTCCCAGAGGAACAATTCCTGAATTAAACACTGGGATTGTCATTCCCTAAGGAACAATCCCCAAATTAAACACTGGGATTGTCATTCCCAAAGGAACAATTCCTGAATTAAACACCAGGATTCCTGGGATTGTCATACCCAAAGGAACAATTCCTGAATTAAACACCAGGATTCCCAGGATTGTCATTCCCAGAGGAACAATTCCTGAATTACACACCGGGATTGTCATTCCCAGAGGAACAATTCCTGAATTAAACACCAGGATTCCCAGAGGAACAATTCCCAAATTAAACCCTGAGGTTCCCGGGATTGTCATTCCCAGAGGAACAATTCCTGAATTAAACCCTGGGGGTTTGGCAGCAGGCTGCACTCACTGTTATTCCCACGGAAAATCGGGAATGCCGGTAGCTGTGGCTGTGATCCCAATGGTCCCGATGATGATCCTGATGCTGATCCCGGATAATCCCAGTTTCCCTTCCTCAGATCCATAAAATCCCCATCCAATACGCCAAGACTGCCAAGAAGATGGACATGAGGAGGCTGAAGAGGAACATGTGGGAGCTGCTGACAGGGCGGGTCACGGCGGGAGAGGTCAGGAAGGGAAATTCCTGCTGGGAGTTTGGCAGCAATTCCACCCCAAGTCCATGGGGATAAACCCCAGTTCCATGGGGAAAAGCCCAAATTCCATGGACAAACCCCAATTCAATGGGGAAAAGCCCTAATTCAATGGGGATAAACTCCAATTCCATGGGGATAAGCTCCAATTCCATGGATAAATGCCCCATTCCATGGGAATAAATCCCAATTCCATGGATAAGCCCCAATTCCATGGGATCAGCCCCAAGTTCTCCATTGGCAAGGGTGGGCTGAGGCTTCCAGGGATTTTCCTGGGAATCTCGGGGCTCTGCAGTTCCTGGTTTTTCCCAAGCAGGGGGAGGAGGCTGGGGAAGGGCCGGACACAGGGATGGCCGGAGAGAAAGCCCTGAGTGAGCTCACCAAGGATCTGCACCACAGGTCAGGGGGGACAAGGGAAAATACCTCTGGATTGGGATGGGGATGGGAATGGGACAGGGAAAATCCTTGTGGGAATGGGACAGGGAAAATCCTTGTGGGAATGGGACAGGGAAAATCCTCATGGGAATGGGACAGGGAAAATCCTTGTGGGAATGGGACAGGGAAAATCCTCATGGGAATGGGACAGGGAAAATCCCTCATGGGAATGGGACAGGGAAAATCCCTCATGGGAATGGGACAGGGAAAATCCTCATGGGAATGGGACAGGGAAAATCCTCATGGGAATGGGACAGGGAAAATCCTTCATGGGAATGGGACAGGGAAAATCCTCATGGGAATGGGACAGGGAAAATCCCTCCGGGTGTTCCCAGGACAGCCAGGCTGCCGAGCCCTTCCCTGGCAGGGGGAGAGGCCGGAGGGAAGCAGATCCCAGGGGAGGAGCTGAGCTTTGCCCAGTCGCTGCTCCTGTGGATCCCTGCACGCTCTGGGATTTCCAGGGCTCTGATCCCAATCCCGCTTTTCCACAGGCTCCCTCCTGCCATGGCCGCCAACCTGTCCGTGCCCTTGGCCTTCGTGTCCCTCCTGCACCTGGCCAACGAGAAGGTGAGAGCAGGGAGACATTCCCAGCGGTCCTGGGAATTCCATGGAACGCTGCTGATCCCATCAGTCCTGGGAATTCCATGGAATGCAGCTCATTCCCAAAAATCCTGGGAATTCCATGGAATGCAGCTCATTCCCAAAAATCCTGGGAATTCCATGGAATACCCCTCGTTCCCAACAATCCTGATATTGCATTGAGACAGCTCGTTCCCATCAATCCCAGTTTTTCCATGGACTACAGCTCATTCCATCAATCCCAGTTTTTCCATGGAATCCATCTCATTCCCATCAATCCCAGTTTTTCCATGGAGCGCAGCTCCAGGGAATGGGAACATTCCCAGCTTGTGCAGGGTTTGTTCCTCAGAGCTGTCCTGAGCATTCCAGACTCTGGAGAAGGGAACAGAATCCCAGAATTCCTGAGGCCGGAAAAGCTCTCCAAGGTCACGGATTCCAAGCTGTGCCCGATCCCCACCTGGATTCCTTCCACATCCAGGAATTCCTTGGAGTTCCTCCAGGGATAGAGGCACCAAACTCCCCTGGGCAGCCCCTTCCCACCCTTTCCATGAGGAAATTCCTGCTCCATCCCTCATTCCCTGGGAGAGCCCCCAGACAGTGGCAGGAGGGGCTGGGATTGTTCCCAAGCCTCATCCTGGGGGATTTTATCCCTTCAGATTCCAAAGGGAATCCCAGACTCAGCTTTTCCTTCTCATTCCCAGAATCTGAGGCTGGAGAGCACCAAGGACCTGTCGGATATCCTGGTGAAACAGGGAGACTGATCCGGGTTGGATGATCCTGAACTCGCTCCGGATTCCAGCAGGGAATGCTGAGGAATCTCCAAATCCCGCTGCTCTCCGCACCTTGGGAAGGTTGGAATTCTGGGATGTCCTGGCTGGGCAGAGGGACAGGTCAGCCCTCCCGGGGCTTCCAGCTGGGATCCAGCAGCTTTTCCCTGGGATTGGGAATTACTGCACCTCAATGTGAACCCCCAGCACCTGCAACAGAGGCTGCTCTGTCCCAAAATTTCCCGTCTGTATCCCAAAATTTCCTGTCTCTGTCCCAAACTTGCCTCTGTCTGTGTCACAAAATTTCCCATCTGTATCCCAAAATTTCCTGTGTGTCCCAGAATTTCCTGTCTGTGTCCCAGAATTTCCTGTGTGTCCCAAAATTTCCTGTCTGTGTCCCAGAATTTCCTGTCTGTATCCCAAAATTTCCTGTGTGTCCCAAAATTTCCTGTCTGTGTCCCAAAATTTCCTGTCTGTGTCCCAAAATTTCCTGTCTGTGTCCCAGAATTTCTTGTCTGTATCCCAAAATTTCCTGTGTGTCCCAGAATTTCCTGTCTGTGTCCCAAAATTTCCTGTGTGCCCCAAACTTTCCTGTGTGTCCCAAAATTTCCTGTGTCCCAAACTTTCCTCTGTCTGTGTCCCAAACTTTCCTGTCTATCCCCAAATTCCCTCTGTCTGTCCCAAAATTGCCTCCCCGTGTCCTTCCCAGTCTGTAATTCCCAGGTTTTGGATGGACTGTTACCCCTGTTTTCTTCTGTTCCCCGGAATTACTCCCTTTTTTTACTGTTTAAGGATAATAAATTCTGCCGACTTTGGAGCGGGACTTGGAAGGAGAGGGGTGGGGCAGCAAATGGGGACAAATCCCTTAAAAAAGGGAATCCAGGGATCAGAGCCTGGAGCAGCAGCCAGGAATGGGCTTCAGGAGCTGAATTCCGGGATCGGGATCAGCCGGGAGATCCCGGCTCCTTCCTGGTGCTTTTGGGGCTCAGATCTGGCGTCGGTGGGGCCGGCGGCTCCTCCGTGCGATTTTGGGCCGTGCCAGGACCTGGATTTTCCTCCTGGGGCCTCTCGCTCCCCTGCCCCGGGAATCGGGAATCGGGAGCATCTCCTGGCGCTGGGGATTCCACGAGGATTTCGGGAGGGATGAGCGGCCCTTCCCTGACTCCTCCCGGGCTGCTGCTCCGGGGATTGAAATTCCAGGGATTGATGTTTCAAGGAATGCTGCTCCAGGGATTGGTGCTCCAGCGGTGATGTTCCAGGGACTGAGGCTCCAGGGGATGACTTTTCCAGAGGTTGATATTCCAGAGACTGCCACTCCAGAGGCTGATGTTCCAGGGGGTTCCAGGGGGCTGGAGGGCTCCCGGTGCTCCCGCCCGGGCTGTGGGGGAGATGCGAGGGCGGAGCTGAGGCGACTCCGGGAGTTTCAGGAAGGGCGGGAGCGATCCCGCACTCCCCGGGCGCCGCTCACGCACCAAAGGCACCGAACCTTCCTCTTCACCCTCCTCCTCCTCGGAGCGGCGCCGTGTCCCGGACCCGGCCACGAACGGGTGCGAGGGGTGAGGGGGCAGTAGCGGGAGGGGTCCCAGAACCAGGGGAGGGGTCCCGGCAGCACCGGGGACTGGTCCCAGCTCTGGGGAGGGATCCCGGCCCGCGGGCTCTGGGGGCTCCCTGGGCGACCCCCGCGCCCCGGGTCTCCTCTCCAGGCACCTCCTCAGGAAATCCTGGAACTCTCCGGAGCTGCGGGGTCGGGACGGTTCCCGCCAGCGGTCCCACCCAGGGGTGCACAGCTGCCCCCGGGACCCTGAAACCCGATCTGTTCCTGAATTCCCGTTTGTTCCTGGAATCCCGTTTATTCCTAGAATCCCTTCCATTCCAGCGCCGATGGAGCTGGGAAGGCTGGACCGGGCGCGAGAGGAAACAGGCAGCGCCTCGAGGTCCCTTCCCGCAGCTCCGGACATCCCAGCCCGGGTAAAAACCGGGAATAAAAACCCGAGCGGGGCTTTTTGCTGTTTATTTCACCCATTCTCGCTAAATCTCGGATTTACCGCGGGGAGGGCGGGAGCGTTCCCGGAAAGGCAGGGTTCGGTAGAACCCGCGGCTCCTTCACCCCCTTCCTACCCCGGGAGGGGGGACAGGAGCCCAGTGCTCCCCCCCCCCCCCCGACTTCCCCCCGTTTCTGCTTTCTCGGGTTTTTGGCCCAAAATGAGTCACGGGGGGATTTCTTTTTTTTTCTCATTTTTCGGGACTCTTTCATGAGTCGAAGCTGGGGGGGATTCTCGGGGGGCTGAACCCCGACTGTCCCCTGCGTGCGAGCGGCTCGGGTCCCGCGGGACTGGGATTCCCAATCCAGGGACAAGGGACAGCGTCCCTGGAATGCCGGGGACCCCCGGGAAGGGCGGCGGGACCGCGAGCCCAGAGCATCCCGCCGTGTCCCCGCCCTCGGGGCGGCTCCGCCGCGGGGAGCGGGGCCTGGGGGGCTGGAAAGTCCGGCCCAGTCATTCGGGGGGCGGGGGGAGAACCCCGAAACGCGCGTCCGTTCCGGTAAGGAAAGAGTCAATGGCAGCGGCTCGCCCCGCTCCGGCTCGCACACGCCACTTCCCCGAGCGGGGCTGACTCATCCCGGGCTCGGTCCCGCTCCGCGACACCCGCGCGCCGCTCCGGCCGCCCCGGAGCCCGGCCCGAGCCTCCTCCGGTGAGTCCCGGGGTCCCAGGGGGGCTGGGGGGGTCTCTCCGCCCGCCCTGAGCCGCGCGTCCCCCGCGCCCGCCCTGTCCCGAGCGGGACCGGCCGGGAGTCCCCAAATCCCGAACCCGCCGGGAACCGGGGCGCGCCCCGACCCGCGGGGGTCCCGGAGCTGCGGCTGCCCCCGCGGGCCCCCGGCCGAGCTCGCCGCCCCCGCGGTGGTGCCGGGGGGGGATTTTGGCCGAGCCGGCGGCGCGGGATGGGGAAGGGATGACTTCAGCCCATTACTCAGCCGCCGTCACGGCTTGGCAGCGCTCCCGCGCTATTCCGGGCCGTGACGCTCCAACCCCTCGAATTTGGGCCTAAACGGGCGAAATTGGGCTGAGCGCGGTGATTCGGGCGAGGAGAAGGAGCCCCGGACTCGCTGCGGGGTCCCGCGGGGTTGGGATTTGGGATGAGTTCGAGCCCCCGCCGGGAAAGGGCCGCCGCCGAAAGCGCCCGTAATCGTTGTTATTGTAATGATTGTTATTATCTCATTAAGTGTGTAATTAGAGCCCGGGTGCCGCCCCCAGCCTCCCACACCCCCGGCACCGCGGGGGTCGGGGGTTGTAGGCACCGGCGGGCGTTGTTCAGCCCCAAATCGGCCGCGTTTCGCCTCAAAAGCCCCGCGCCCCCCCCAAGCCCCGGCGGTTTCCTGAGCTCGGGTAGCGCTGCCAGAAAGGGAGGAAATCGCGTCAGCCGTGCCGGGAACCGAACCCGGGCGGCGGGAGGCACCGCGGGGGCGGGACGGGGGGACACCTGGGCCTGCACACACAGGTGTGTGTGTGTGACATACGGGTGTCACCTGCTAAACACCTGTGTGTGTGAGGGACACCTGGGCCTGCACACAGGTGTGTGACACACAGGTGTCACCTGATAAACACCTGTGTGTGAGGGACACCTGGGCCTGCACACAGGTGTGTGACACACAGGTGTCACCTGATATAAACACCTGTGACACCTGGGCCTGCACACAGGTGTGTGTGTGTGACACGCAGATGTTACCTGATAAACACCTGTGTGTGTGTGGGACACCTGGATTTCATAAACACCTGTGTGTGTGACACTTGTACCTGATAAACACTTGTGTGGGACACCTGGGCCTGCACACACAGGTGTGCGTGTGACACACAGATGTCACCTGATAAACGCCTGTGACACCTGAACCTGCACACACCGGTGTCTCCTGTCACCTGCTGCACACCTGTGCCTGCACACGCCACACGTGCCCACCTGCACACGGGGACAGTCCCCCGTCCATGCTCACCTGCACACACCTGTGCCCAGGTGTGCTCCCCTGCCCTGCGGAGCGCAGTGGCCGCTCCGTGCCCGTGTGGACACACCTGGGCACCTGTGCCCGCACTGGCACACGCGCGTGCCCTTGCGCATGCGCGCACGCACCTGCGCTCAGGTGTGCTCACCCGCAGCCCCGCGCCCGCCGCGGCTTCAGGACTACAACTCCCAGCGTGCCCCTCCGCGGGAGGCGGGGACAAGCAGCGCAGCTGTCCAATAGGAGAAGGGGCGTGTTGTCCCCAGCCAATGGACAAAGAAGGGGGTGTTTCGGCCCCGCCCCTCGGGCGCGCCCCGCGATCACATGGCGCGGGCGTGGCCGGTGAGCGCGAGCGCGGCCGGGGCGGGACCGGGGCCACCGGAGGGGTTCGGGCGGGACCGGGGGGCGTGGGAAGCACCTGAGGACCCCCTCTGCCCGCCCCGCTCCTTCCCCAGGTTGGCATCGCCGCTTTTTGCCGCTTTCCCGGGGTTCTTCCTCAAAAACTTTGGGGGTGCGGGGGATATTTGGGGGGCAGCGAGTCCTAAACGTGGGGGGCGGCGAGGGAGGTGCGGGCGGAGCAGCGTCCGGGCAGCGCCAAATCGTCCCAATTTACCCGAGATCTGGGGAGAGCATCAGCAATTCGGGGTCTCACCCTCCCCGCTTTTTTTTTTTCCTTCCAGGACCCCTCCTGAACCCAAGGCCGGCGCCTCTCCCCATGGAGAACAACCAAGAGCCGCAAGGAGAGCCCCAAGAACCCTCCAGCACCACCCACCCCGCCGTGAGTGCACCCCGGCCTTGCTGGGGGCCGCTGAACGCCCCAAAATTCGGGGGGGGGGAGGGAGGAGGGTGCGCAGCGCTTTGGCCGGTGGTGGAAGTGAGGACGAGGCAGAGAAATGTGAAATTCCCAGCTTTGGGTGGGGGGCGAGGGGGGGAATAGACCAAAATTGGCTTTTTTGGGGGGAGAAGTGAGCAGTGCCGTATAAATAGGATCATTTTTGTAATTGTTTTTTATCCTCGTAAGGAAAAGGGGTTTGGATTTCGTGGCGCTGGAGCTTTTCCCTCCCTCCAGCAGCTTTTTATTTCACAAAAAAAAAAACCCAACCAAAAAAATCAGCACCCAAGAAAGGACAAAAAAGAAAAAGAAAAAAAGAAAGCTTTGAACTCTTTCAGCAGTTAAAATCCGGTGTCTGTCACAAACCGTTAAATGAATAGGAAGAACAACAACAGAAAAAAAAAAAAAATAGAAAAGGACGGACTTGGGAACCGAGCAGCTTCTTTGACCAAAAATAGCAACAAGTTTTATAACTCCGGAAAATGTAGAACAAACAAACGAGGAACATTTTTAGCTGAGAAAGGCGGCGGCGGCGCGCGGGGGGGAGCTGAATTTCTGAATTTCTGCCCGTCTGTTTTCCTGGAAGCCGCTCCTCGTGTTCTCGCCCGCATCCAGCGCTTTGACCAACTTGGCTGCCGGCCCGGGGCTTCCGGGGAACGGGCCCGGAGCTCTCCGGGCTGCGGGGGAACGGGCCCGGAGCTCCCCGAACGCCGCGGGGGTGCGGGTGGAGGGGCAGCAGCTCCTCCAAAACTCAGCCCCGTGTCCCGCAGGACGCGCCGGGGGCCGGGGATGGCGCCGAGAGGGACAAGGCAGAGGGAGAAGGTGGGGACGTGGACAAGGACAAGGAGGACAAGGAGAAGGAGGAGGAGGAGGCTTTCCTCGTCAGCCTCTACAAGTTCATGAAGGAGCGGCGCACGCCCATCGAGAGGATCCCGCACCTCGGCTTCAAGCAGAGTATGTCCCCCGCGGGGACAGGGGACGGGGGAGGTGGCCGTGCACGGGCCCCGTGTCCTCCTGACCCTCAGCATCTCCCCTCTATTCCCAGTTAACCTCTGGAAGATCTACAAGGCCGTGGAAAAGCTGGGAGCCTACGAGCTGGTGAGTGGTGGCCGTGGGAGCAGGGGTGTCCCCTGGGCACCAGGAGGTCCCCTTGGGTGCCAGGGTGTCCCCTGGGTATCAGCAAGTCCCCTGGACATCAGGGCTGGACACGAGTGTGACCCTTGGGTTCCAGGGTGTCCCCGGGGTGCCCGGATGTCCCCAGGGTGCCGGGGCTCACCCCTCTTTCCCTCCCGCCGCAGGTGACGGGCCGCCGGCTCTGGAAGAACGTCTACGACGAGCTCGGGGGCAGCCCCGGCAGCACCAGCGCAGCCACCTGCACCCGCCGCCACTATGAGAGGTGGGGCCGGGCCGGGGTGTCTGTCCTGCCCGTGCCTCAGTTTCCCCCAGCGCTCACCGCGGTCCCCGCTCGCTCCGCAGGCTCGTCCTTCCCTACGTGCGGCACCTCAAGGGCGAGGAGGACAAACCGCTGCCTCCCAGCAAACCCCGCCGGCAGTACAAGGTCTCCAAGGACGACAAGAGCAAGAGGGCCAGGAAGGAGAAGAGCCGCGAGCAGGTGCGCGGGGCTGGGAGCAGCCCCCGAGCCCCGGCCGGGCCGTGTCCGACCCTCGCTGCGGAACCCGCCCGGGGAAGGGACGGATGGGCCCGGCCGGGAAATGAGAGCAGGGGGCGAGAGGGCAGCCGGAGGTGGGCAGGAAGCTGCGACCCCACCCCGAGATGCGGCACCCACACCCCGACCCCCTCTGCCCGCAGGTGGCTCCGGACAAGGGGCAGCCGGAGGCGGCCGCGGCGGAGGACGCGCGGGACGCGCCGGAGCGGGGCCGGGGGACAGACGGACGCTGCAGCCCGGCCAGCCCGGCCAACTCGGCTCCCAGCCCCTCGGGGGGATGTCCCAGCCCCTGCAGGACCCACAGCGAGACCTACAAGCGCCTCTTCTCCAGCTTCTACTCCAAAGGGAACCATCCCATCATGTCCCCGCTGGCCAAGAAGAAGCTGCTGGCGCAGGTGAGCAAGGCCGAGTCCTTGCACTGCCACAAACGCCACTGCCCCGAGGGCCGGCGGGCACCGAGCGACACCGGCCCCGAGCCACCCCGGCCGGGCACCGGCCCTCGCCTGGCGGAGCAGAGGAGCCCGGAGCCGTCGGGAGCTCCGGACAGAGCTCCGAGCGTGGGGAGCGAGGCGGGCGCGGCCCGCAGCGCATCCCCGGGAGGCAGGGACAGCCAGGGCTGCCCGCGGGCCGAGGACGGCGGCCCGGCCCCCGCCGTTTTCACCGGCTACTTCCACGCCTACCGCAGCGAGGGGCTGCAGCCCAGTGGATGCGCCCCGCTCTGGGGGTACTTCCCCAACCTGAAGGATTTTTTGGAGCCGCCCTCCGCCTTCCCGGCGCGGCCCGAGGAGCCCGAGCAGCCGCCAGAGCTGCGGAGCAAAGCGGGACGGCCGTGGGAGGGCCGGGCCGCCGCTGTCCAGGCCTGCTGGGTGCCCCCCGGGGCCGCCTTCGGCCCCGCCGCGCCCCGGGCCGGGCACGGCCGCCACGAGGAGGAGGAGGAGGCGGAGGAGGATGATGATGAGGAGGAGGAAGACGAGGAGCCCTTCGCCCCCACTGCTAAGTCGCGCGCCGTGTCCCCCTTGGCCAGGGGGGGCAGGGACAGGGGGACCCGCTCGCCGGGGGGCCACCAAGGGCTGGCCAAACCCAAGGCCGTGCTGGCCGCTTCGGCCTTCGCCGCGCCGCTGCCGCCGGACGCTTTCAAGGGAGCCGCGCTGCACTTCCCGGGAGGCTTCGGGCTGAAAACGCAGGGCGTGCCGGTGGCCCCGGCGCTCTCCGTTAACCCGCTGGTGATCCCGGCGTTCCCCAGCCCTTTGGTGGTGGCCTCGGAGCTGTGCCGGCCGCTGGCCACCGGCGCCGGCCGCTTCCCCGCGTCTTACGGGAATTCGCCGCAGCCGCGGCTGTACCCGGCAGCTCCGTGGCACGGGCAGCGCTCCTGCGGCTCCCCGCACGTCTCGGCCTTCCCGCACCACGCCAGGCCCTAGCGCTGCCATCCCCGCGGGACAGGCCGGGTGACAGGGAGGGGACAATCCGGGCCGGGCCATTTTTATTCCTGATCTCAGAGCTCTTTGTACCCGACGCTGTTCCGGCAGTAGCTCCGCTGCGGGCGCCCCACGGTTCTCTATATTTTCTATATATCTACACACAAATCCATAAAAAAGGGAGCAAAAGCAGTGCTGGAGGTTTCTGTTCGTGCCAGGGCGCAGTTGGGGGATGGTTGTTCCCATCCTGCCGTGCCCTGGGCCCCTGCACCCAAATTTGGGGTTTGTGTCGCCTCCATCCCAGGCTCTGGAGGTTTTCAGGAGCCTGGGAAGGGGAATAAACCTGCCTGGCTGGTCCTGACCTGGCAGAGTTTGGGGTGTCCTTCATTTCTGGGATCAGGGCAGGGTTTGGGGGATCCTCTCCCTAAACACAGAGCTCCAGGGCTCCATGTGGGGAAGGAAGGAGGAGTTTTTCCATGTCAGCGTTGGGGGAATCACAGCAATTCCACGGCAGCGGCATGTCCAAGTGGGAGCCAGTCCAGCGACAGCTCCAGGTGATTTCTGCCTCCAGGTGCTTCTTGATTCCAGCAGCTCCACTCGAGCTGTTGCAGATGATCCCAAGGCTCTGTGGGAACTCCAGGCCTCGCTGTCCCCGTGGCAGCTGCTCCCCACCCGCAGGGACAGTGGCACTTCCTTGTCCCCAGGAGTGTGACAGCTTCAGGGGGAGCAGGAGCTGTGACCCAGCATGGAAGGACCACCTGGAAAGGCCAAGTCTGGGGACAGAAACTGGGATAAGCGGCCCCAGGTGGCACTGATCCCTCCGGGATGTTGGGAGACTCAAAGCACTCCTGGACCCTCCACGGGATTGGTGGCACCCCGAGAGCTTCCCTGCCCACAGGGCTCCAACTTCCCACCAGGAGCTTCCATCACACCCTGGCAGCAAAGCCACCACAGATGCCACACCCCAGGGACGTCCTGGCCTCTCTGCAGCAGCAAAACTCCGAGTTCAGGCCTGGAAAAGGAGAATCAGGGTGCTTGGGAGCATGGCAGAGCCTCACTGGGAGCAGACATGGCCCTGTGTCCATCTGTGGATGCTGGAGCAGAGCCCGAGCTCATCCCGGCTGTTGTCACCTCCAGCTCCGAGAGGAGGTTCTGTGGCTGATGGGATCCCATCAGGAACCCCTCGGGTTCAGGGTCACCCCACAGCACAGCCCTCCTGGCAGGGAACTGCGCTGGGCTGAGCCCAGACCACCGGCAAAGCAAAATCCCCCCATTCTTAGAACTGCAGGGAACAGGGGAAAGGTTTTGTAGGGCTGGGGGCGCTGGCCAAGCTCAGCATCCTCCAAACTGCTCCTTGTCACCAGCTGGGGTGGGACGAGTGACAGAGACAGAGGGACAGCCCCGGAAAGGAGGAGGAATCAGCTGAGTCTTCTATCCAGAGGAGGGAATCCACATAGAGGAGAAAAAACTGAGGGGGGAATCCTGGGGGTCTGCAGCTTCCCCCTGAGGGACAGCTCTGATCTCTGCTCCCTGGGACAGGGACAGGACCCAGGGAACGGCTGGAGCTGTGCCAGGGCAGGCTCAGGCTCGGTTTGGGGAAAGGTTCTTCCCCCAGAGGGTGCTGGGCACTGCCCAGGGAGCGGGCATGGTCCCGCGGCTGCCGGAGCTCCAGGTTTGGAGCGTTTGGATTTTGGGGTGTCTGTGCAGGACCTGGGGCTGGACTGATGATCCCTGTGGGTCCCTTCCCACAGGAGATTCCAGGATTCTCTGATTATTCTAGGAAGCTGCCCAGCATGGATCCTTCCCTGGATCCTTCCCTGCTCTGTCCCTCCATCCCTTCACTGCTCCCAAAACCCACCCTCAACAAAAGCCATCCCCAGAGTGGCCATGGCCACAAAGTCAGTCCTAAAGCACAACAAAATTAAAAAAAAAAAAAAAAAAAGGAAGTTTTTATTAAACAGCAACAAACCCAGAAAAACACCCCCCCCTTCTTTCCCACCCTCCTGTGCCCACCCCCTGGAATTCTGGGGGTCCCCACAGCCCCCAGGACAGCGTGGCTGGTGCTGGCCAGCCCCACCTTGTCCCTGCAGTGTCCCAGGGATGAGCGTCCTGGAGGAGCCTGGCAGGACAGGTGCCACCTTGGGGTGCCCAGGCTGGTACAGGGGGGCTCCAGGGGCACAGCCTCACCAATCCCACACTGCTGGGGCTCCGTGGCCGTCACTGTGGAGAAGGGGACAGGGTCACTGCTCTGGGAACATGATGCCCACCCTGGGCTGCACAGCTGCCACCCCGAGCCTGGTTCATTGCCCAGAGTGAGACCCCAGCACCAACCCCGGCATGGCCCAGGCAGGGAAAGCACAACGCCCAAACCAGCACAGCCCCAAAACCAGCACAGTCCCCAAATCAGCCCAGCCCCAAACCAGCAGAGCCCAAAACCAGCCCAGCCCCAAAACCAGCACAGCCCCTAAACGCAGCCCAGCCCCAAAACCAGCCCAGCCCCGACCCAGCACAGTCCCAAAACCAGCACAGCCCCAAACCAGCACAGCCCCAAACCAGCACAGCCCCAAACCAGCACAGCCCCAAACCAGCACAGCCCCGACCCAGCACAGTCCCAAAACCAGCACAGCCCCAAACCAGCACAGCCCCAAACCAGCACAGCCCCAAACCAGCACAGCCCCAAAACCAGCACAGCCCCTAAACGCAGCCCAGCCCCAAAACCAGCCCAGCCCCGACCCAGCACAGTCCCAAAACCAGCACAGCCCCAAACCAGCACAGCCCCAAAACCAGACCAGCCCCAAACCAGCCCAGCCCCAAAAGCGGCACAGCCCCAAACCAGCCCAGCCCCAAACGAGCAGACCCCTAAATCCAGCCCAGCCCCAAACCAGCACAGCCCCTAAATGCAGCAAGCCCCAAACAGCACAGCCCCAAACCAGCCCAGCCCCAAACAGCACAGCCCCAAAACCAGCCCAGCCCCAAACCAGCACAGCCCCAAACCAGCCCAGCCCCAAACCAGCCCAGCCCCTAAATGCAGCAAGCCCCAAACAGCACAGCCCCAAACCAGCACAGCCCCAAACCAGCACAGCCCCAAACCAGCACAGCCCAAACCAGCCCAGCCCCAAACCAGCCCAGCCCCAAACCAGCCCAGCCCCAAACCAGCACAGCCCCAAACCAGCACAGCCCCTAAATGCAGCAAGCCCCAAACAGCACAGCCCCAAACCAGCACAGCCCCAAAACCAGCACAGCCCCAAACCAGCCCAGCCCCAAACATAGCACAGCCCCAAAACCAGCACAGCCCCAAACCAGCCCAGCCCCAAACATAGCCCAGCCCCAAACCAGCCCAGCCCCAAACATAGCCCAGCCCCAAACCAGCCCAGCCCCAAAACAGCACAGCCCCAAACCCAGCACAGCCCCAAACCCAGCACAGCCCCAAACCAGCCCAGCCCCAAACCCAGCACAGCCCCAAAACCAGCACAGCCCCAAACCAGCCCAGCCTCAAACCCAGCCCAGCCCCAAACCAGCACAGCCCCAAACCCAGCACAGCCCCAAAACCAGCACAGCCCCAAAACCAGCAAAGCCCCAAACCCAGCACAGCCCTAAAACCAGCCCAGCCCCAAACCAGCAGAGCTCCAAACCAGCACAGCCCCAAACCAGCACAGCCCCCAAACAGCACAGCCCCAAAACAGCACAGCCCCAAACCCAGCACAGCCCCAAACCCAGCACAGCCCTATTCCCAGAGCACCCAGATCCCTCAGGAAGCATTTCCCTGCTCAGATCCCCAGGAAGTTCCTCTCTTCCTGCAGTGCCTGAGTTTCTCCCCCGACAGGTCCCTCCCTGGGGCAGGATTCCTGCTGTGGGGTTCCTGCCCAGCCAGGCCTCTCAGGGCAGCCCTCGAGCCCAGCAAGTGTCCCAGGCCAGGCTGGGAGGGCTTGGAGCACCCTGGGACAGGGGAAGGTGTCCCTGCCCGTGGTGAGACTGGATGGGTTTCCAAGCCTCTTCCACCCAAGGCATTTCAGGCTCCTGTGACCAGTGAGGACAGGCCCCCCACAGCTCAGACCTGCCCCAACTGGACAGGCTGTGACTAAAATTTGTGTCCCTGGGAGTGGAGAGAGGGACACTTCAGGAAGGGAAAGGAATTCCTGCCTCCAAGGGCTGGACTCAGAGCTCTTCTCACACCATCCTCACCCAAAACTCAGCCCCAGCTACAGGCCTTGCTATGAGAACCTCCAGAGGACACAGAGGTGTGACACCCACACTGCAGAGGACACCCCACAAGGTCCAACCCCCCCCCCCCCCCCGAGCACTTTCTGGAAAAGACAAACCCAGTTCTCCTCTGAGTCTCACCTCCCAGTCACACAAGCTTTCAGGTTTCTCCTCACCCTGCTCCCAAGGGTGATGCCCACGGGGGAAGGAAAGGGAAGTGCCCACCCCAAAGCACAGCTCAGCCCCGAATTTAAATCCCAGCCTCCTGCACAGGCCCAGCAGAGCCCTCAGCTGGGATTCCAGAGGGAATCTCAGCTCTGCTGCTGCTGAGCACAGCAGGCTCGAGGCCTTTGGGGCTGTGATGGGTTCCAGGAAGCCCCCGTGGGTTATGGGTTACCCGTATAGCCTGTTGATGTCAGGGCTATAATTAGCAACAAAAGCAGCAGCTCCCCCATTTCCTGTCAGCACAGCTTTCAGTTTGCTTTTGGAGCAGCGCTGGCAAGATCAAAGCCCTGCCCTGAACATACAAGCTCAGCATTGGAAGGGAAAGTCAGGATCCATACCAAGCTCCACCTGGAAAAATTAACCCTTTCCTAGAGCCCTGTGCCCAGTCTCATCCCCTTCCCTGGGTGTTCCAAGGGTTTAAAGGTGACAGGGACACAAAGGGCAGCACAGCAGCTCTGAGGGGGATTGAAAAGCACCAAAGCTGCCTCTGACACAGAATTCCAGACATACACAAGTGACTGTCCCCAGGGACCTGAGGGTCACCAGCTCAGGGTTCCAAGCTCTGCCTTAGCTCTGAGCTCAGTGATTGCAAGAAATTCAGGAAAGTCAAGGGAAGAATGATGTGGATGCTCCCAAATCCCAAGAATTAGCCAGGACTCTGCCAGGAAATTTGTGGCAATGATGGATGCAGTGCCAGGTCTGAGGCAGCACGAGACAAATCAGCCTGGGACAGTGGGAGGTGTCCCTGCTGTGGTGGGGGTGGCAGGGTGGGATTTAAGGTACCTTTCAGCCCAAACTATCACACCATCCCATGGTATCAAGGACAATCAAACCTGACTAGACACAACAACAACAACAACAACAACAACAACAACAACAACAACAACGTCCTGGCTCCTGTCAGCCCCTCCTCAGCACCCAGAGATGGAACAGGAACCCAGCACAGCCACACCTGGGAGGGCTGGGAGCAGCCCAGGTGAGCAGCCATGGCCACATCCTCAAGGAAAGGCACAAAATCACAGAATCGCCAGGTTGAGAGAGATCTTCAAGATCGTCGAGTCCAACCCAGCCCTGACACCTCAACTAAACCCTGGCACCGAGCACCACATCCAGCCTTTCTTTAAACACATCCAGGGATGGTGACTGCACCACCTCTGTGGGCAGGCCATTCCAATAATTTATCACTCTTTCTGTGAAAAACTTTTCCTAGTATCTAACCTAAATTTCCCTTGGTGCAGCCTGAGGCTGTGTCCTCTGGTCTGTCAGTGCTGCCTGGAGAAAGAGCCCAAGCCCAGCTGAGCACAGGCACCTTTCAGGGAGCTGTGGAGAGTGACGAGGTCACTCCTAGGTCTCCCTTTCTCCAGGCTGAACAAGCCCAGCTCCCTCAGCCGTTCCTCGCAGGGTTTGTGTTCCCAGCCCCTCACCAGCCTCGCTGCCTCCTCTGGACGCGCTCGAGCGTCTCAACGTCCACCCTGAACTGAGGGACAGAGCTGGACACAGCACTCAGTGTCCATCCTAAACTGAGAGGCCAGAGCTGGACACAGCACTCAGTGTCCACCCTGAACTGAGGGACAGAGCTGGACACAGCACTCAGTGTCCACCCTGAACTGAGGGACAGAGCTGGACACAGCACTCAGTGTCCACCCTGAACTGAGGGACAGAGCTGGACACAGCACTCAGTGTCCACCCTGAACTGAGGGACAGAGCTGGACACAGCACTCAGTGTCCATCCTAAACTGAGGAGCCAGACTGGACACAGCACTGGAGGTGTGGCCTCACCAGTGCAGAGTCCAGGGGCAGAATGACCTCCCTGCTCCTGCTGGCCACTCCATTCCTGATCCAGGCCAGGATGCTGTTTGCCTTCTTGGCCACCAGGGCAAACTGCTGGCTCATGTTCAGCTGCTCTCACCAGTCCCCCCAGGTCCCTTTTTGCCCGGGCACTGTCCAACCACTCTGTCCCCAGCCTGTAACACCGTGGGGGGTTATTGTGGCCGAGGTGCAGGACTCAGCACTCACACTCATCCCCCTTACCTGTGGGCCCTGTGGCTGCTCCTCCAGCTGCGGCTGCACTGTCCCCAGCCCCGCCTGGCTCAGGGTGCCCATGCGGCCGGGCTGTCCCCGCAGCGTCACCGTGATGGTGGTCGGGGCCTTCAGGCCTGCAGAGCACATGGAAAACGCCCCTGAGACACAGGGATGGTAGAGGCCACCTCCAAAGTGGGCTGGAGCCTCCCCTCGGAGGGGCTGCTCGGGAAGCACTAGCCCAGAGAACAGGAGGGTGTGGGAACTGACAGTGGTCAGAAAATAGATTTTTAGGCTTCAGGCACTAGCTTGAGGCCTGTGGGAAAAGCTAAGTACATAACTCTCTCAACTCTGGCCTGGGAAATCATAAGGAAGAACCCAAACAATCCTTGTAGATATTTTTCCCTAATACCTGGTGTCTTTTCAACTTGTTTACTGGCAAAGATGTTTAGAAAGAGGTGTAGACTCTAATGACCAATCATATTGATTGCACTGAAACACTATATAAAAGAATCTGTCCTTCAATAAACTTTCACTATAACATGTTGCAGTAGGACACAAAATAAAGATAGTTTGACTCTAGTTTTGACAAAGAGAACATCAGAAGACTTTATTTATAATCTTTTTGCTTCTTATATAGCATGCCTAAAAAAGGTATTCATTGGTCAATAGGACTGACAACCTCTTTCTATTGGGTAAGTAATAGAAAACAGCAGTTGGGGAAGATTGTTATGAGAAAAAGGCACTGTTTACCTAGAGATGTTATGAGAAAGTAGTTATTTTACAAAAGGATGTTTTGGGAAAACTGTTGACAGCTTTCCCTTGGGAAAAGAGCCAGCAATAGTTAGCAAGCTGAAATTCTCAGGCTCAGAAATACCAAGCCCACTCTAACGCCCTCTGGAGAAATCTGAGCTCATTTTATTTGAGCCATCCCAAATGGTAACGACAGGAGGAGCTTTGGGAAGGCTCCAGGCACCGGCAGCGCCTCCCTGCCGTGCCTCCCGCTCACCTGTGGCCTGGTTGGAGATGTGGGCCAGCCCCGGGAGGCTGCTGGCCAGCTTGGCCAGCCCCCCGTTGGTCAGCAGCTGGTGGATGGCTGTGGGCTTGCCACTGGCCGAGGCGCCCAGGGCCAGCGAGGAGGGCACGGGGATGGTGCGGACGATGGCACCGGTGTCGGCGGCGATGGCTCCCAGGCTCTGCAGCGCCACGGGCGCCTTGGCAGCCGAGCTCTGCAGGGACAAACAGAGGCCCTGAGCTCCTGCAGGGACAGACCAGGCTGGCATGGCCGCTCCCCTCCCCAGCGCAGCCTTGGGAGTTTGCACACTTCTCCCTGGCTACGGGCGGGGCTGAATCTCAGTGGATTTGTCCCCCCCAACCTGCACATCTCAGTTCAGCCTGGAACTCTGAGTGGGACAAAGTGACCTACCTGGGGGCACCTCACACTGAAGGGCTGCCTGTGAGGAGGTCCCAGGTGTGGCTTTTCCCAGGATATCACAGGGAACCATCACGGATCCCTCTCAATCTGTTCTCCAGCTCAGCAGTTTAGGGGTGGCTGTGATGCCTTAAGTTTGAGCTTTCATGTTTTTCAGGTTCTGTGCTGCTCAGGGATGCAGCTCTGAGCCTCACAGTCAGTGTCACTCAGCTCTCTGCACAGAGCAGGTGGACAGAACAAATCCTTTTCCTGCTGAGGACTAAGGACAACTTTCAGGCCCAAAAGCACAAACAACGGTGGCTGAAGGGAGGAACAAGAAGGATGGGAGCTCACAACCTGAAGCTGTAATTGGACAATTAAACCCCAGTATGCAAATAGACCAAAACTTGTAAAAATGTAAGATCTCGAGACTGGGCAGCCATTTTGTGACCATGCTCAGTCCACCTTGGGTGTAGCCCTGTTCAGGTCCTGTCCTGCCTAAGGCGTATCCTAGAGGCCTTTCAATAAATCCCTACTTTATTCTCTTATCTCTGTCCAGTCTCTGTTCCAGGTCAGCCTTCCCAAGGCATCAGCTGCACAGAAACAGCTTCTCCCAGATCCCTTTCCCAGGCCTCAGGAACACCCAGAGCTCAGCCCTCACCTCCTCTGCTCCAGAGGGCCTATCCAGGTTCCCTCTGCCTCCCAAATCTCCCTCTCCCCTCAGCTGCCCCATGGGGTCTCCAGAGGCTGCTCACCTGCACAGGTGAGCCGGCAGCGGCCGCGCTGGCAGGGAGGCTGGAGGACTTGGTGCCCATGTCCTGCAGGCTGAAGCTCAGCCCCTGGAGCAGGCTGCTGGCAGAGGCTGCTCCTGAGAACGCAGAGAGGAACAAAGTCAGGCTGGGAGGATTCACCAGCACTGAATTCTGGGGCTGTCCCAAAGCTGTAGAGCTGTTCTCCAGCAAGCAGCGCCCTGAGGTCACTGGGGATCCTCCCACAGTTTTATGGGATCATGGAATATCCTGAGTGGAAAGGGACCCACTGGGATCATCCAATCCAGCCCCTGGCTCTGCACAGATACCCCGAATTCCCATCTTGGGAGCCCTGCACAGACACCCCAAATTCCCACCCTGGGCAGCCCTGGGAGCCCTGCACAGACACCCCAAATTCCCACCCTGGCAGCGCTGTCCAAGCTCTCCTGGAACTCCGGCAGCCTCAGGGCCATGCTCATTCCCTGGGCAATGCCCAGCACCCTCTGGGGGAAGAACCTTTCCCAAAATCCACCCCAAATCCCCCCTAGCATGGCCCCATCTCCCTGCTGCATCTGCAGAGGGTGACTGTGGCACACAGGAGGTTTTGGTGTTTTGAGACCTCATTATACACAAATGCCACAATTCCCAGGTCAGCCCACAGCAAAGCCCCCCAAACCCCACCTCAGCCAGGCTGGGGAAGGCAAGGAGAGGCTCCCCCCAATCCCATGACCCTGGCTGCCCTTTCCCCTGGCCGGAGACAGGGGCAGGGTGGGTACCTGGCAGGGCAGTGGCCGCCTGGGCTGGCAGGCCATGGGTGCTGCTGGCCACCAGCCGGCT
The DNA here is from genome assembly GCA_021534815.1 of Acrocephalus arundinaceus. Classification (NCBI taxonomy): domain Eukaryota; kingdom Metazoa; phylum Chordata; class Aves; order Passeriformes; family Sylviidae; genus Acrocephalus; species Acrocephalus arundinaceus. The sequence goes on from JAJEOU010002102.1 coordinate 436,172, forward strand.
CTGCAGGGCATGGAAGGCGCTGGGGGCAGAACTGCTGGGGATGCCGGGCTGAGCTGGGCTCAGTGAGGCCTCAGCGCCTGAGCTCAGCCTAAAAGGGAAGGGAGAGACCCCAGTGAGGGCTGCAAGTGCTCAGGGCAGGCAGGGACAGCTGTGGCAGTGAGCTGGCACTGCCCCAAGCAGCCAGGGCTGCGGGAGGGAGCTCAGCTGCACAACCACAGCAAGGGAATCGCAGGCTTGGGAAGGTTGGAAAAAGCCTTAAAGATCATTAGATCCAAGAGAAGTTTCCCTGTGTCCAGGGCAGCAGCCAAGACAAGGACCACTTAGAAATCCATGGATTTCCAAACTGGGAGAGAGCTTGCTACCTGTGTACACCTCCCAGGGTCACCCTGCATAATAAAATCCCACTTTTTATTTAAAATCAGCTCTTCTTCCTCTGCTATCCCAGATCACAGAGTCCTGGGATGGTTTGGGTTGGAAAGGGCCTTAAAGCCCATCCAGTGCCATCAGCAGGGACATCTCCCACTGTCCCAGGTCACTCCAGCACTCTGAGGGATCCAGGGGCAGCTGTGGCTCCTCTGGGAATGGGATCAGTCAGAGCCCAGCTCCCCAAAGCTTGATTTAGGAAGGAAAAAAGATGTCAGTATGAGATTTACTCCCCAAGAGGAGTCCCTGTGCACAGTTCAGGCCCTTCACGAGCTGCTTTGAGGCTCCTTTTCCCTGCCCTTGCAATAAATATAATAAAATATATTGAAATATATTATAATATATTTTATTATATATATAATAATAAACCCGCTATTTTTATTGCAAAGATGCCAGAGGGAACAAAGGGAAGGATCGAACATGGAACTTCTGCCAAAGCCCCCACAAAGACAGAGGTGAACAAACCTGAGTTTGGGAAAACACACCAGACACAACCACAGCCACACCACCTCCACTCCTTCCCCTCCCAGGCTCCACTCCCAGCTGGCATGGAGCCTTCAGGAGTCTCCCCCACACCAGAAAACTACAGTGGGGAGCAAGATACTGGAAAGCTCCACATGCAGGGATCACCCTGTGAGAAAGACCCCCCAAAATTCCCCAATTCCCACTCACTTGGGGGTGGAGAGCAGCCCCGAGAACTCCTTGGCGCCGGACAAGGACTGGCCCAGGGGCAGCGGCTTCCCGGAGACAACTGCAAAACAGAAGGGAGAATCCTCAGTTCCTGTCCCCCACAAATCCTCTGGGATTCCTCAGGGATCCCCCTCTCTGCGAGTACCCACAGGGGCTCATCCAGCTCCCAGGGCATCTTCTCCAGGAATCCCAGCCCGAGGCACCGCGCTGGAGACCAGGAGGAGCAAAATCCAGTTAAAACACTCCTGGAATTATGGCAGCCAGGAGGGAAGGAAAATCCCAAAACCCTTCAGGAATCTCAGGCCCTTGCCACCAAACGCAAATCTCTCTCCTAAAGGTTCTCTCCACTAATCCCCTCCTGTTCCATCCCTGCCTTAATGAATTGCTGGGATCTGGGTGATTTTGTAAGGATTCTTAGTTAAAGACACTTTACAAAATACACAGGGATGCAACAAGTCACGGAATTTGTTTATTGCAGCACTGGGGGGATACAACTGCATTCCTTCCTCGTGCATTCCTCCTGCTCACACCCGGCAAAGAGGCAATTCTCGTTTGGGTTCATGTTTACTTCTGCAATTCATTTCCTTTCTGTGAAAAGAAGTAAAGTTCGGAAAATTAAAAAAAAAAAAAGAAAAAAAAAGAAAAAAAAAAAAAAAAAAAAAAAAAGAAAAAAGATTCCAGAAACCAGAGGTTTTCAAAGCTGCCAGAAGATCAACTGAAACCTTCCAGAAGGATGTGGATTTGTGTTTTGTCACAGCTCAGAGCTGCTGAACTGGCAGAGGTGCTTGGAAAGGAGCAGAGTTATTTCCCAGCTTTGAAAACCTCGGATTTCCAAGCAGAATGGCGCCGCTGACCTCTGATTCCATAAATTCCATAAATTCTATAAATTCCATAAGCAGGGACTGCTCCATGGAGCTGGGCCTCTGGCACGAGGAAGGTGCTCAGTCCTGAGGGACAGAGAGGACAGCAGCCAGAGCTGCTCAGGGGAGGCTCAGGGGAAGAAGATGGAGCCCATCACCTCTTCTTGGGCATTTTCCAGGATGCAGAGGCAGGATGGGAGCTGGGATTTGCTGGGATGTGAATCCCAGGAGTGCCATGCCAGACTCCAGGCCCCAGGGAGATCAGCAGAGTGGGCAACTCTGCTGGATGGGGGATTTGGAGCTCATAACAAAACTCTTCCAGAGGGGGGAACTTCACCAAGATCCCTCAAGCAGCAGCGGGGTCCAGGCAGGAGGAACGCAGAGCAAGGGGTCCAGCAGGACCAGCAGCACCAGCACCCTGCTCCCAGCAGCACCAGCACCTAGCAGCACCAGCACCCTGCTCCCAGCAGCACCAGCAGGACCAGCACCCAGCAGCACCAGCACTCTGCTCCCAGCAGCACAAACATCCATCCTGCTCCCAGCAGCACAAGCACCATGCTCCAGCACCCTGCTCCCAGCAGCACCAGTACCCTGTTCCCAGTAGGACCAACATCCATCCTGCTCCCAGCAGCACCAGCAGGACCAGAAGCACCAGCACCCTGCTCCCAGCAGCACCAGCATCCTGCTCCCAGCAGCACCCTGCTCCCAGCAGCACCAGCAGCAGCAGCACTAGCACTCTGCTCCCAGCAGCAGCTCCAGGCCTCGAGGGAGGTGCATGACCAGAGGGAGGTGCAGGATCCCCCTCCCAGCTCCAGGCTGTTTTGTGTGAGTGTGGAATTCCAACCGCCAAACAGGCTCCTGCCAAGCCCCCGCCTGCCACGCCCCTCCAGTCACTCACACCTGGAGGCTCTCCACCTTTTCCCTGCAGCTAAATCCCCCAAAAAACAACTCCTTCCCCACCCCCGGCACAGGCAGGTGTCACAGCCAGCTGCAGTCACAACTCACTTTCTGCCTGGGTGCTGAGGGCTGCTCCAGGGCCCGTGCCCATGCCATCTCCGTGGGAGACAATGGTCACCTTGATTTTGGCTCGTTTGGAGGCTTTGGTGCACGGGGTTGGGCTGGGGCTCTGCTGCCTCTTCAGCTGCACTCGCACATCATCTCTGTCAGCCCCCTCCGAGTGCTCTGAGGACACTGGAACTGGGGGACACAGAAGGAGCTGTCTGAGCGCCCAAGGCGGCCCGGCGTTCCGGGAAGGGAACATGCCCATGCACACAGCTGCCTCCATGCCAGCCTGCCCAGCTCCCATGCACACGCTGAGCCCCGTCTGTCTAACTGAGACCCCACTACTGCCTCCAGCTGCTCCCAGGACACTTGAGGCCATTTCTCTTGTCCTTCCCCTTGTAGTCTGGGAGAAGAGATTGACTCCTTCTCACTGCGACCTTCCTTCAGGGAGTTGTTGTAGAGAGTGAGGAAGTCCCCCCGAGCCTCCTTTCCTCTGGGCTGAACACCCCCAGCTCCCTCTCCTCACACCTGTGCTGCAGACCCCTCCCCAGCTCTGTTTCCCTTCTCTGAACACACTCCAGGCCCCCAGTGTCCTTCTGGAAGTGGAAGGGCTGCCCTGGCTCTGCAGCAGCTGTGGGCAGCGATGCCACAACTCCACAGGGACATTTTCATCCCAAAGTCCTGTGGCCCCTCCAGCAGCTCTAAGCGCCAGGTGAGGGGACAGAGGATCAGAGCTGAGCCCAGCTGCTGCTCCAGCACAGCCAGAGGATCCCCCAGCAGCCCCTCCAGGAGCCGGGCAGGGTCTGAGAGGCACTAAATGAAGCAGAGGAGGTGCTGCAGCAAAGCCAAGCCCCCAAAACCCCACACTGCAAGGGACTGGGGCAGAAACCCCACAGGCTGGGAGCTCTCCTCCATACCAGTGCTTCCTTGATCTGTCACATCCTGCCCCAAGCACAAGCTCCCCAAGTCCATCCCAAAAAGCACAGGGGACCCACAAGTACAGCCTAGCTGCCACACCTTGCCCATCCACACATCTGCCACCACCAGGGTGCAGTGCCCCTGTCCCAGCCCGGAATGCTGAGAGTTCCCTCCTTCCAGAGGGCCCTGGGCATCCGAGCCATGGATTCAACAGCCCGAAAGCCAAGGTGTCCCTCCCTTCTTATTGCTAAACTTCTGGATACAGACCAATGATATAAAAGCAATGCAGATGTGCACATGTACACATTTATATGCTGTGTATCACCTACACACTTTCAGCTGTGGGGGCAGGACCTGACTGCAGGCAAAGCCCCAAATCTCAGGCAACTCCAAGCATTTTGGGGCTGCTCTGCTCCCCAAGCTCGCTGTGCTGTCACCTCCAGCCCATTCCCTCGTGCAGCATTTCCAACATGCATCCAAACCATCCAGGGGAGCCCTGCAGGCCCCACAGCCCCAGCCCAGGCCCAGCAGCCAAGCAGGACAGCGAGTGGCACATGCACAGGTACAGTGTCCCTCAAAGCACCGGCAGGCAGTGACCCCAGCTGTGCCCCTCTGTGTCCCCTGGGAGCTCAGTGTCCCAGCTGTGCCCCTCTGTGTCCCCTGGGAGCTCAGTGTCCCAGCTGTGCCCCTCTGTGTCCCCTGGGAGCTCAGTGTCCCAGCTGTGCCCCTCTGTGTCTCCTGGGAGCCCAGTGACCCAGCTGTGCCCCTCCGTGTCCCCTCCTGCTCCTGCCCATACCAGGAAGGGCTGGCTGCAGCCATTCATTCCTATCTCATCCCCAAACCAAAGGCTCCACCCAGGTCCTGTCTCCCACCTGAGGCAGCCAAGGCAGCACCCTAATTAATCCAAAGTTTAATGAGCCCTTGATGCCTCATGGCAGGCCAGGCTGGGGCCAGGCTCTCCACACCCAGGGATGTCCCTGCCCTGGTGGCACAGGGGGAGGCTCACAGGAGGCTCCAGGGAGCAAGGAAGGTTTCAATCAGGCTCGAGAGGAACAGAACCTCCTGAAGCACCAGCTTGGGGCAGTCCCTGCCTCTGGAGCTGGTTGCAGAGTTGAAGGCAGAATATTCAGGGTGCTCAAAGGCAGCTCAGCCCTGGGGCCACCCCAAAAAAGAAGTGACACTGACAGCTTGAGTGACAACTGCAGCCTCCCAAAGCCTTGGGTCCCACTTTCCTCCCTCTGCTGACCCCAGACCCACACAGGCACTGTCATCCAGGGTGGCAAATCACATTCTGGGACAGCCTGGACCTCCCCCCTCCATCCCCCAGCACACGGCACACTCAGTCCCTCCTGGGTGCTCCGACTGTCACCTCTGGGTCCCCTGGTGCAGAGAGCATCCCTGGCCCTGATCCGTCACTGCCCCCTGTCCCTGATCCATCACGGCCTTCCCAAAGCCATCCCTGATCCATCAGGGCCTTCCCAAAACCATCCCTGATCGATCAGGGCCTTCCCAAAGCCATCCCTGATCCATCAGAACCTTCCCAAAGCCATCCCTGATCCATCACAACCTTCCCAAAGCCATCTCTGATCCATCACAACCTTCCCAAAACCATCCCTGATCCATCAGGGCCCTCCCAAAGCCATCTCTGATCCATCAGCACTTTCCCAAAGCCATTCCTGATCCATCAGCACTTTCCCAAAGCCATTCCTGATCCATCAGCACTTTCCCAAGGCCATCCCTCTGTCCTTGGCCTCTCTCTTCTTCCCTAATCCCTCAGGCCAAGCTGTGCTGCTGTGTGTCCACCACTGGTCCCCAGGCTGGTCACACTGGTGTCCACACCCCCCACGCCCACCAAGCTCTGGCCCATCAGGGCAATCCTGACTCCAGCGTTTATCCACTGGGAGCAGGGAGGGGCTCAGCAAAGCCTGAGATCCCTGCTGGCAAAGGGGCCCTGGGCCTGAGCTCCACACACAGCACAGGAAGCACAAAGCAGGGACGAGGGGACACGCTGGGTGACAGTCCCAGAGCAGGGCAGGGGAAGAGGAGGATGATGGAGGAAGCCAGCAGAGGCAGAGAGAAGGAGGGAGACAGGCAGAGAGACAGCGAGGAGTGAGGAGATACTCACCAAAGAGACATGAGGAGGTGCCAGGAGGAAGAGCTTTCCTCACCAGCATGTTTTGTTTCAGAAAAGCAGCAAACTGAGCTGAAATGAATCAGAGAGAATTACAGAATCACAGCCCGGCTCTGCAGGGGACAGGGGCTCCGGGGACACTGCTGTGACCCCCAGGAAGGGACCTTGGAGCAGGCAGAGCTCCGGACACCACTGATGCAGCTACAGGAGACACAGCAAGGGGCACACCCGGCCGTGGCACAGCTCCTTCCCAGCAAAGAGTCCTCTGCAGCCCCCAGGACAGCCCTGGGGCCTGGGGGGACAGCAGGGCTGGGCTGCACCGAGAGGCTGAGAGCAGCGGGGAGACGTGAGCCAGCACTTCCCTGAGCAGCTCTGGCTGGGAACCACCACAGCATTCCCAACAAAACCGGGAATCACCTCAGCATTCCTGACAGAACATGGCACCAGGAATCACTGCAGCATTCCCAACAGAACCAGGCACCAGGTATCACTGCAGCATTCCCATTAAACAAGGCACCAGGAATCACTGCAGCATTCCAAACAGAACCAGGCACCAGGAATCACCACAGTGTTCCCGAGAAAACCAGGAATCACCGCAGCATTGCCAACCAGGCACCAGGAATCACCACAGCATTCCCAACCAGGCACCAGGAATCACTGCAGCATTCCCAACAAAACCAGGAATCAGCATTACTGACAGAACCAGGCATCAGGACACAGCTCCAGCACAGAGCCTCCTCCTGCATCCCCTGTGTCACCACGGAACTGCCGCCCTCAGCCACAGCAGCACAGGAACACAAACCCTGGAGCCCAGCCCTGAGCCAGGAGGGCTGTGCAGGGTCACTGCATCAGATGACACCCACCCATGGGTGTGCAGGGTCATTGCAGCAGGTGACACCCCCCAGCCTGTCCAGGTCTGTCCTGAGCACAGCAAGGAGAGAAGGGAGGATGGAGAACCATCCCCCAGGTGCTGCTGGAATTTGCCAGGAGGGACCTCAGCAACAGAAGCACTTCCTGAAATCCCAAAGTACACCACCACACAGAGGCTTAGCCAGCCTCTAGCAGGACACAAAACCCCACAGCTCAAGCTGCTTCCTTATCCACAGCAGGTTTTCCACCGGCTACTTGCTGCAGGATGGTTCTGTGATTCCCTAAATCCCACTATTTCCACTCCCATAAAACCGCCTCAACTGTCTCCTGAGCACCTTCAGTGTCTCCCCAAGCAACTGTGAGAGACACCCAACCAAGCTGTCCCGAAAGGATCAGAGCATGGCTACAGGGGGGCTGGTCAGCCAGAAAGAAAATCCTTCCCACTTCCCACAGCAGGAAGGCTCCACAAGCTGCAGAAACAGTTTCCAACCTAATTCCAACCCTCCAAGGGCTGGGCTGCGGAGAAAGCTGCCACGGAGAGCAGAATTCAAGACAGGACTCAGAAAATAAAAACCTTTACAGGTCCAAATGAAGAAAAACCAAAATTCCGGCTGCTGGAAGGGTGGGGAAGTTGCAGGGAATTACCTTGTGCCTGCTTGTGGGTCAGGACAGTGTCTGGCCTCGGCACCTGCCTCTTCTGCAGCTGCGTGGGGCCCACCTGGCTGGGCTTGGGCAGGGCCAGGGCGGCCACCTTGGTCTTGGGGCTGGACGTGGGGCTGCTGGACACGCTGGACAGGTCCTGCTGGGACAAAGGGACACTCAGCCCACGTCTGCCTGGGGCAGCCCTGGCCCTGAGCACCAGGCCTGTGGCTGAGGGTTCATCTCCCTCACCATGAGAATCCTGGAATTTGTAAGGCTGGAAAAGACCTTCGAGATCATCCGGTGCCATTGTCAACAGCACTGTCACCACTAAGCCCTGTCCCCCAGTGCCACAGACACCTGTGCTTTGAACACTCCCAGGGGTGGGGACTCCACCAGCCTGTTCCAAAGCCCTACAACCCTTCCCATGAGATAATTTTTCCAAATCTCTCATCTAAACCTCCCCTGAGGCCACATCCCCCCGGGTATCCTCTCACCTCCCTCTCCCAAACGCTCACCACAGATTTTAGAGATTTTGGTGACACCAAAACCTCTCTTTACACACCCCCAGCTGGAATTACCCCAGGAAGAGCTCCCACCTCGGAGCCTGAGGGCGAGGCTGGCACTTTGGCTGCAGGGGAGGCGGGCCTGCTGCTCCTCTCGGGCAGCTCAAAGGACAGATCCCTCCTGCTGCAGTCACGGGGCTTCTTCTTCTTCTCGGCGTCCAGGTCGCGCGGCTCGGAGCCCGAGTGGCTCTCGGCCCGGGTCAGCACCCCCGTCAGGAAGTCTGCAATCTCATCCTGGGAATTTTGGGATAAAGAATGGGATTCAGGCCTGGGCAGGTCTCTAAGCAATGCATGTCCACAGCTTGAAGCAGGGAAAGGAAGCATTCCCAAGGGGATACATGGGTAAGGCTCTGTGGGTTTGGTATTTTGCAAAAAATCCCTGAAACCTCGCAGAGAGGATGCAGACTTCTGAGTGAAGCTCACAAATCACTAATTTAGGACATGTGGGAAAAACCACAACGGTTTCTCCCAAAATGCTGCTGTGTCCCCAGGCAGATGTGTTGGGACACTCAGGAAACTGCTCCCTGGTTAAGGTACACCCCCAGGGATCTCACACCTCCCTGACAAAGCCCCCTCAGATGATTCCCTCCAATCCAAGCCATCCCAGCTGTACCCCAGAACAATCCAGCAGATTCTTTCCTTTTGGAGATGCAAAGAGAAGATAAGATCCCTGCGGTTACCTGGATGCACCTGTCCACCATGCTCTGTGTCAGGCCTTCTGACTTCTTTTTGGCTTTGCTTATCCTAGGGGGAAAAAAGAACCAAAACAGGTGGAAATTCACACTTTTGCACGAGCACACTGCCATCGTTCTTCACCTGATGAGGAAAAAGATCCTTTTTGGGACTCCCCAAAGCATTTTGCAAAGACAATCTGACATTTCAGAGCTCTTGTCTTCACACCCAGTGTCAGTTTTAGGTTTCTTTCTTTCCTCTCCTTTCCTGATTTTCACTACTACAGGTGGGTGTCGCCTGCAGCAGTGACCCTGCACATCCATCCATGGGTGTCACCTGCAGCACTGACCCTGCACACTCATGAATGTCACCTGCAGAGATTCCCGACTCCTGTGATGCACCAAAATCTCCTCTGTGCTGCTGGGTCCAGCCCTAGGTCAGGCCCATTCCCAAACAGGTTTTCCCTGCAGCACAGACAAGTCTGGAGCACTTTCATGCAATTCCCACCTCGTTCCAGCATGCTCAGAATTCCCAGGAAGAGAGAACCCACCTGGCAGAGCCTCACCTGAGGTTGTCATCTGCCCCTCCCACCACCACCATGCTGTTATCTGCCCGGATCTTCTCCCGGAAATCCTCCATGGCCTCAACATTGCACTGCAGGGAGTTCTGCCCGATGACAAAGAGCACCGGGGTCTTCATCTCCAGGAGGGGATCATCCACGTCCTGCGGGAGCAACGGTGGGCTGGGATGGAGCTGGAATCCCGGGATGAGGCTGAGGGAGCTCCCAGGGGTGAGTCCCAGAGGGATTTACTGAGGCCAGAGGGAAACTGCTCCAGCTGCACTGTGCTCCAGAAAATGGAGCAGAAAATGCCTTTCCAATGGAATTCCACTGCCCTGGGAATCAGCCACTTCCTAGTGTGACTGTGTCCATCATCATTCCCTATCCAGTCACACACGGCTCAAAAGGGAGAAATCTGGGCTCTGAGAAAATGACAGAAAATGAGGGACACAGGCCATGGATAATGAGGGATCCAGGCCATGGATAATGAGGGATCCAGGCCATGGATAATGAGGGACACAGGACATGGATAATGAGGGACACAGGCCATGGATAATGAGGGACACAGGCCATGGATAATGAGGGACACAGGCCATGGATAATGAGGGACACAGGACTTGGATAACAGGGAGCCAGGATACGGTTGACAAGGGATCCAGGCCATGGATAACAAGGGACACAGGCCATGGATAATGAGGGATCCAGGCCATGGATAACGAGGGACACAGGACACAGATAATGAGGGACAAAGGACATGGATAGCAGGGAGCCAGGATATGGTTAACAAAAGATCCAGGCCATGGATAACAAGGGACACAGGCCATGGATAAGGAGGGAGCCAGGATATGGTTGACAAGGGATCCAGGCCATGGATAACAAAGGGACTCGGGCCTCCAGCAAGGAGCTCCCAAACCACCCCACAGCAGAGACAAGCCAAGAGTACTCCTCACACCAGCTAGGGCATCAAGAATCCCACCAGGGTTGCTACAGCCTCTCCTCTGAGAGCACCAGCTCCTCCAAACAACCATCACATACATTCCCCCCAAAAAATCAGCTAATTATCGCTGGACTTCCAGGAATGATTTCACAAAACAACCCAGGGAGGTTTAAAGACAAGCAGAGCTCTTTCAGCAGCTCCAACTGGTCCTTACCCCTCTGGGGCCGTCCACAGTGAGCAGGGGGAAACCAAGGCACACGACAGCAGTGACATATTCCATCACAGAAACCTGGGCAGGGAGAGAGCAGTCAGCATTGCCAGAGCCCAGCAGTGACAAATTCCATCACAGAAACCTGGGCAGGGAGAGAGCAGTCAGCATTGCAGTGCCCAGCACATCCCGGGAATGGAGGTTGCTTTGCCAGGCTGCTGCCAGGCACAGAAACACCTTAATAGCAACACCTTGGTGATTAACACAGTGATTAAAAAACATTAAATGGCTCAAATTGCAAAGGGGCCACGACCACAGAGATCAAAGCCAGGCCCTGGAATGAGCACAGGGACAAAGAGAACCCCAACAGACACTGAAATCCAGCTCTGAGCTGAGTCAAAGGGGCTCCAAGACAATCACAGAATGGTTTGGGAAGGACCTTGGAGCCCATCCCACCCCTGCCATGGGCAGACACCTTCCACTATCCCAGGGTGCTCCAAGCCCCATCCAGCCTGGCCTTGGGCACTTCCCAGGATGGAGCAGCCACAGTTTCTCTGGGAATTCCATCCCAGTTGCTCCCCATGCTCCCAGAGAGGAATTCCTTCCCAATATCATATCCCATCTCTCCCTGCCCTCTGGCAGTGGGAAGCCATTCTCTGTGTCCTGTCCCTCCATCCCTTGTCCCCAGTCCTTCTCCAGCTCTCCTGGAGCCCCTTTAGGCCCTGCAAGGGGCTCTGGGCTCTCCCTGGATCCTTCCCTTCTCCAGGGGAATATTCCCAGCTCTCTCAGCCTGGCTCCAGAGGGGCTTCAGCCCCAGAGCAGCTCCATGGCCTCCCCTAGACCTGCTCTAACATATCCACACCCTTCCTGTGCTCCCCTGAGGACACAGAGGACTGGGGCACTCACGTGACAGGCCACCAAGGCACCCGTGTTCCACCCGATCAGGATGATCTGCTTGTGGGAGAAGTGGTTGTGGATCTGTGGGACACAAAGCCACGACTGGAGAGTGGGGACAGACACTGGGACAATGCCCAGGGTGGGGCAGGGTGTGCAGGGAACACAAGGGACCCCCTGCTGTCCCTCACCTCAGCCACCTTGCCTCTGACGGCACCGATCATGTGCTCCAGGCACTGCAGCACCCCCACCCCGCTGCCGTTGTTCAGCAGGGACGTGGCGATGGGGATCACCTGCAGGGGAAAGGGACATCAGGGACAGCCAGCAGGGCTGGGGACAGCATCATGGACAGCCAGCAGGGCTGGGGACAGCATCAGGGACAGCCAGCAGGGCTGAGGATGGCATTAGGACCAACCAACACAGTGCTGAAGGCATCAGGAACAACCAACAGCACTGAGGACAGTATCAGGAACAACCAGCAGGGCTGGGGACAACGTCAGGAACAATCAACAGACTGCTGAGGACACCAGGAATAACCAATATGCTGCTGAGGACAACTACCAGCACAGGCTGGAGCCCAGGTCATCCATTAATTTTATGCCTTCTCTCCTCTCCCATGGGATTCTCTTCTAACTACTAAAACCAGAGGGAATGGAGAATTCCCCAGATTCCCAGGAGAACCAGCTCTGCTTCTGCCCTGTAGCAACCCCAGTCACTGGGAGGTGTGTGAGCAGCTCCACAGCCAGGTAGAAGCCTGAAGTGACCTCCAGTACCCCTCTTCCTACCAGAACCCTCATCAAACCTTAACCACAGCATGAGGAGACCCCAAACACATCAGATTTGGGCAACTCCCTCCCCTGTGGCTCCTCCAGGTGGCAGGTGCTTCCAGCAGAGCCCAAGATTTTGGAGCATCAAAGATTTCTTACAACAAAGCTCAGCAGCCCCAGCCCTGCCCTGCTGTGGGTCCCTCCCGCAGAGCAGCCCCACAGAGGCAGCCCCACAGAGGCAGCCCCACAGACCTTTCCCAGGCAGGAGAGCTGAGACTGCCAGAAGCGGTGCCGTCGGGACGTGGGGAACATGGAGTTGGCCGGGCCGGAGGAAGCAATGAGGATCAGGGGGGATCCAGGCAGTTTGCTCTGCAAAGTTCAACAGGAGCCATGTCAGGGACAGCAGTTTTCCCAGGAAAGGCCTCCCTGCCCCACACAGAAGAGAGAACAATATTGCATAGATCCTTAACTGATTGTATTCCCAAGCCAAAGCTCCCTCAGGATATGCAGGAAAATTTCTCCAACAGAAGGGACTCTCATTTCCCAGGGACAGCTCCGATCTCTGCTCCTTGGGACAGGACCCAGGGAACGGCTGGAGCTGTGCCAGGGCAGACTCAGGCTCGGTTTGGGGAAAGGTTCTTTCCCCAGAGGGTGCTGGGCACTGCCCAGGGAATGGGCATGGCCCGCGGCTGCCAGAGCTTCAGGAGAGCTTGGACAACGCTGCCAGGGCGGGAATTTGGGGTGTCTGTGCAGGGTTGCCCAGGGCAGGAATTTGGGGTGTCTGCGCAGGGCTCCCAGGGTGGGAATTTGGGGTGTCTGTGCAGGGCTGCCAGGGCTGCCCAGGGCAGGAATTTGGGGTGTCTGTCCAGGGCTCCCAGGGCTGCCCAGGGCAGGAATTTGGGGTGTCTGTCCAGGGCTGCCCAGGGCAGGAATTTGGGGTGTCTGTGCAGGGCCAGGGGTTGGATTGATGATCCTGATGGGTCCCTTCCACTTAAGGAGCAGGTCTAAAGCAGGGGCAGAAGAGCCCAGGGAGAGGACAGAGATACAGGATGGGAAGACTAAAGCTGACACAGGACCCCCACAACTCCCAGGGGCACTCACTGGTTTATTGTGGGACAGGACACCCACTGCTGGATCCCAGGGTCTCTTGAGCAGCAGGGACAGCGCCTCAGCCCCTGCTGCTCCCGTCTTGGCCGTGGAGGAGAGCAGCATTCTGTCAATCAGGGCAGGGATCTGCAAGCAGAGGCCAGGGGGAACTAAGAAAACGCACCCAAAATATGGGATAACACCTCCAGCCTCTTCTCTCTGCCGGCTGTGCGAAGGGAGAACGTCACCCGTGACAGCCAAGCCTCCCACTGCTTTTATCACCTTTCCTTTCAGGGTCTGCAGGGCGTCCAGGTAGGCAGCCAGCACAGGCAGGCTCAGGGTCTCCACCAGCGTCGTGTGAAGCCACTGGATGAGTTTGGTGTCCCAGTTGACGCTGGCCAGAGCCTGGCGCACCCTGCGGGCACATTTATCCACGGCAATCCTCCTCAGCACGGGCTCGTTGCAAGCCTGGGAACCAGGAATTTCCAAAGGAACAGTTCAGGGGGAGATTGAACACAGCAGGGCAGCCCCATCCTTATGGAAATGTCGGTGTGGGCTGCCCAAACATCTGTGAGAACAACATCTGTCCGAGGAGGAGGCGGCTGAGGGGAGCCCTCACAGCAATCCAAAACTTCCAAGGGGAAGCTCTGATCCCTGCCCTGCTCTGTGTGACAAGGACAGGACCCAGGGAACAGCTGGAGCTGTGCCAGGGCAGGCTCAGGTTAGGTTTGGGGAAAGGTTCTTCCCCCAGAGGGTGCTGGGCACTGCCCAGGGAATGGGCACAGCCCCAAGGCTGCCGGAGCTCCAGGAGAGCTTGGACAGCGCTGCCAAGGATGCCCAGGGTGGGAATTTGGGGTGTCTGTGCAGGGCTCCCAGGGTGGGAATTTGGGGTATCTGTGCAGGGCTCCCAGGGTGGGAATTCAGGGTGTCTGTGCAGGGCTGCCAGGGCTGCCCTGGGTGGGAATTTGGGGTATCTGTGCAGGGCCAGGGGTTGCACTGATGATCCATGTGGGTCCTTCCAGCCCAGGACTTTCTATGATCCCACAAAAATCACAGCTCAGAGAAGCCCGGAGCTGCCTGCTCCTCAAGGCTACATGACCCAAGGGCCACAGTTTCCCTCCTGACTGCCCCAGGCTTTGTGGGAATGATGGGGTCCAGCCCCTCTCACCCCTTCGTTGGCCAGGCGGGCCAGCCTGTCCGACTGCAGTGCTTTGTGGATTTTGTTGAACAGCTTGTTCTGGGCCATGGTCCAGCCCGTCCTGCAGGGACACACACACACGGGTCACCCACAGAACATCTAAACCATTCCTGGGTCCTTTGCTCTGCAATTGCCACCCCACCTGTTGACGTGCCCCTCCCAGCCCAGATTCACACTCCCTGGCACTCCCAGCCTGGATTCCCAGCCATTCCCACCTGTTGACATGCTCCTCCCAGCCCATATTCCCATTCTCTGCCATTCCCAGCCTGGATTCCCAGCCATTCCCACCTGTTGATGTGCTCCTCCCAGCCCATATTCCCATTCCCTGCCATTCCCAGCCTGGATTCCCTGCCATTCCCAGCCAGGATTCTCTACCATTCCTAGCCCAGATTCCCTGCTGTTCCCACCTGTTGACATGCTCCTCCCAGCCCATATTCCCGTTCCCTGCCATTCCCAGCCTGGATTCCCATTCCCAGCCCGGATTCCCATTCCCAGCCTGGATTCCCTGCTGTTCCCACCAGTTGACGTGCTCCTCCCAGCCCATATTCACATTCCTGCCGTTCCCACCTGTTGACATGCTCCTCCCAGCCCATATTCCCATTCCTGCCGTTCCCACCTGTTGACATGCTCCTCCCAGCCCATATTCCCATTCCTGCCGTTCCCACCTGTTGACATGCTCCTCCCGGCCCATATTCCCATTCCCTGCCATTCCCAGCCCGGATTCCCTGCCGTTCCCACCTGTTGATGTGCTCCTCCCAGTCATCAGGCGGCGGGGGCGCGTCAGCGTCAGTGCGGGCGAACATCACGTGGCGCTCGCACTCGTTCATCACGCTCCGAGCCTTCTGGTTGTCGTACAGCGGCACCGGCGTGGGCGTCACCGTCTCCACATCGATGGGGACATCAGCCTCCCTGCCACCCACACACGTGTCACAGCAAGGATGGGGCACCCCGGGCTCTTGGGATGGGAGGTTTGGGGTATCCAGGGGGTTTGGACTGCGCTCTCAGGGATGCACAGGGTGGGATTAACCCAGAGACCTCGGTAGTCCTGGCCATCAACTGGCAGCCCCTGGACCACCAAACCAAGTACCTCGGACACCCCAAACTGAGACCTCTGGACCCCCAAATCAAACCTATTCTGGACCGCCAAACTGATCTCCCTGAAGCCCCAAACCAAGCATCCTGAACTACGAAACCTAGAGCCCCAAACCGAGACTTCTGAAGCCCACAAACCAAGGCCCCTGGACATCCCTGGACACCCCAAACCAAGCCCCCTGGACACCCCAAACCAAGGCCCCTGGACACCCCAAACCAAGGCCTCTGGACAACCCCAAACCAAGGCCCCTGGACAACCTCAAACCATGGTCCCTGGATAACCCAAACCATAGCCCCTGGACATCCTAAACCATGATCCCTTGACCCCCTAAACCAAGGCCCCTGGACATCCCTGGACACCCCAAACCAAGCCCCCTGGGTACCTCAAACCATGGCCCCTGGAGACCCCTGGAAACCCCAAATCATGGCCCCTGGACATCCCTGGACACTCTAAACCTAGCCCCTTGGACCCCCCAAACCATAGTCCCTGGACACCCCTGGAAACCCCAAACCATGGCCCCTGGACACCCCAAACCAAGCGCTCTGGACCCCCCAAACCATGGCCTCTTGACCTCCTAAACCATGGCCCTTGGACATCCCCAGACACCCCAAACTGAGGCCTCTGGACCTCCTAAACCATGGCCCCTGGACATCCCTGGACATCTCAAACAAAGTCCCCTGGACACCCCAAACCATGGCTTCTGGACATCCCTGGACACCTCAAGCCATGGCCCCTGAACACCCCAAATCATGGCCCCTGGACATCCCTGGACACTCCAAACCATGGCAACTGGACCCCACAAAACCATGGCCCCTGGACACTCCTGGACACCCTAAACTGAGAGCCCTGGATCCCCCAAACCATGGCCCCCCGACATCCCTCGACCCCCCAAATCAAGAGCCCTGGACCTCCCAAACCACGGCCCCTGGACCCCCCAAACCGAGTGCCCTGGACACCCCAAACTGAGACCTCTGGACCCCCAAATCAAACCTATTCTGGACCGCCAAACTGATCTCCCTGAAGCCCCAAACCAAGCATCCTGAACTACGAAACCTAGAGCCCCAAACCGAGACTTCTGAAGCCCACAAACCAAGGCCCCTGGACATCCCTGGACACCCCAAACCAAGCCCCCTGGACACCCCAAACCAAGGCCCCTGGACACCCCAAACCAAGGCCTCTGGACAACCCCAAACCAAGGCCCCTGGACAACCTCAAACCAAGGCCCCTGGACAACCTCAAACCATGGTCCCTGGATAACCCAAACCATAGCCCCTGGACATCCTAAACCATGATCCCTTGACCCCCTAAACCAAGGCCCCTGGACATCCCTGGACACCCCAAACCGAGCCCCCTGGGTACCTCAAACCATGGCCCCTGGAGACCCCTGGAAACCCCAAATCATGGCCCCTGGACATCCCTGGACACTCTAAACCTAGCCCCTTGGACCCCCCAAACCATAGTCCCTGGACACCCCTGGAAACCCCAAACCATGGCCCCTGGACACCCCAAACCAAGCGCTCTGGACCCCCCAAACCATGGCCTCTTGACCTCCTAAACCATGGCCCTTGGACATCCCCAGACACCCCAAACTGAGGCCTCTGGACCTCCTAAACCATGGCCCCTGGACATCCCTGGACATCTCAAACAAAGTCCCCTGGACACCCCAAACCATGGCTTCTGGACATCCCTGGACACCTCAAGCCATGGCCCCTGAACACCCCAAATCATGGCCCCTGGACATCCCTGGACACTCCAAACCATGGCAACTGGACCCCACAAAACCATGGCCCCTGGACACTCCTGGACACCCTAAACTGAGAGCCCTGGATCCCCCAAACCATGGCCCCCCGACATCCCTCGACCCCCCAAATCAAGAGCCCTGGACCTCCCAAACCACGGCCCCTGGACCCCCCAAACCGAGTGCCCTGGACACCCCAAACTGAGACCTCTGGACCCCCAAATCAAACCTATTCTGGACCCCCACACTGATCTCCCTGAAGCCCCAAACCAAGCATCCTGGACCACAAAATCTAGAGCCCCAAATTGAAACTTCTGGAACCCACAAACCAAGGCCCCTGGACATCCCTGGACACCCCAAACCGAGCCCCCTGGAAACCCCAAACCAAGCACCTCGGACACCCCAAACTGAGACCTCTGGATCCCCAAATAAACATATTCTGGACTCCCACACTGATCTCCCTGAAGCCCCAAACCAAGCATCCTGGACCATCAAACCTAGAGCCCCAACCCGAGACTTCTGGAGCCCATAAATGATGGCCCCTGGACATCCCTGGACCCCCCAAACCAAGGCCCCTGGACACCCCAAACCGAGTGCCCTGGATACCCCAAACCCCCCAATTTCCCCCTCACAGCCCCTGAGCCCCTACGACATCCCAAATTTCCCCCTCACAGCCTCCTCAGCCCTACAGGATGCCCCTAAATTTCCCCTCACATCTCCCTCAGCCCCACAGGACCCCATCCTTTCCCCTCACGGCCCCCTCAGCCTCATATGATGCCCCTCAGACCCCAAGACCCCCTAAATCTACCCCTCACAGACCCCTCAGCCCCACAGAATGCCCCTAAATTTCCCCTCACAGCCCCCTCAGCCCCCAGGACCCCCCAGATTTCCCCCTCAGCCTCACAAGACCCCCTCCGTTCCCCTCACGACCCCACAGGACCCGCTCCTTTCCCCTCAAAACCCCATAGCCGCACAGGACTCTCCCCTAATTTTCCCTTCCGAGCCCGCCGCTGTCCCCTCCGCCGCCCGGGCTCTCACGGGGCGCTGCCGAGATGCCTCCGCGGGGGGAGGAAGAGGAGTCGGGCGGGCCGGGCGGCGCTGGCGTCGGGGTGTGCGCTCCAGGGCTTGGCGTAGCTGTGGTCGAGACACACCAGGTCCAGCTCTCGCTCATGCGCCGACAGCTGCAGCAGCAACGACGTGCCCATCCTGCGGGCCGACCACTGCAGCTCGCGCTCCCTGTCGCGATCGCGATCGCGATCCCCGGCGCGCTGCGACATGGCGGGAGCCCCGCCCCCTCCGCCCTTCCCTCACGGTGCCACCGCCTGCCGCTCAGCGCGCGTGCGCGGGGCGCGCTCCCGCCCCCTCCCGCCTGCCCCTTAGCGTGCATGCGCGGGGCGCGCTCCCACCTCCCCCACTTCCCCTCAGCGTGCATGCGCGGGGCGCGCTCCTGCCACCCCCTCCACACACGCCCCCCCACTGCCCCTCAGCGCGCGTGTGCGCGGCGCTCTCCCGCGGAATGTTCCGGTGGGAAGGGACCCCCGGGGATCGGGGAGAATGTCTCCGTGGGAAGGGACCCGCGGGGCCAGGGAATGTGCGCTGCCGCGGGCCCGCGGGGTCACGGAGCGTCCCGCGTGGGGACACGGTGCCGCAGTGAGCGAGTGACAGAGCGGCCCGCGCGACAGTCCCTGCCCGCCCGCCGCCGTTGGCGCTCGGGACCACGGGAGCTCAACGGCCCTGCCGCTCGCCGGAGGGGTGCTGGCACCTGGGGCTGGCACGGTGGTGGCAGCCCCTCGGTGACAAGCCTGCAGCCGGTGCCCGAACCTCGGGGGTGGCGCACTGGTGGCAGTGCCGTGGTGACAGCACTGAAGCCATCACTGGCGACAGAGGGGCTGACACATTGGTGGCAGCCTCTAGATGAGAGCACCTCGGAGGTGGCAGGTTGGTGGCACCCCCTGGTGACGAGCCTGCAGCTGTCACTGGCGGTAAGACCTTGAGGGTGGCCCTTTGGTGGCACCCCCTGGTGACAAACCTGCAGCCGTCAGCAGTGACAGCACCGCGGGGGTGGCCCATTGGTGGCAGCGCCCTGATGACAGTTTCATCGCCGGTGCCAGCGCTCTGTGGCCATGCTGCGGTGCCACGTGGTCGCCGTGCACATTCCCGGGGCCACCGGCTTCGGTCCCGGTGTCCTGCTGTCTGTCTGCTTCCGAGGTACCCTGGGGTTGAGGACACCGCGGGGGCTGTCCCTATGGCACCGTGTGGGCACCGGCCACTGCCACGTGGCAGGGGCCACGCTCACTGCTTGTGCATGTGACCAGTGCCAGGCCTCCCCTGGCACCCCAAGGTCCCCAGCCTGAGGTGCCACCACCCCTCTTGTCCCCACACAGGCATCCCCAGGAGAACTCAGGTGGTGCCCGAGGAGCGCAGCCTCACCTGGAATGAGGTGAGGTGGCCCCAGGTGTGACCCGTGGTGGCACAGGGACATTAGGTGACCCCCTGACCCATGTCACCCCCCTCAGGAGCTGGTGTGGCCACTGGACACGTGTCCCTTGAGTGCCACAGACATGCTGAGCCTGCGCCTGCGGCGCTGGGAGTGCCCGCTGCCCCAGGGGTGAGTGACAGCCCTGGGTGGACACCCTGGGGCCACTCTGCTCACCGGGGCCACCCTTACCGTGTCCCCCGCTCCCACAGGGACCTGGGTACCACCATGGTGTCATTGGACAAGTTGGTGGCCAACCCCAGCCTGCCAATGGCCGTCAAGGACATCCCGCTGCTGGACCACCGGGAACAGCCCACGGGGGTGAGCCCCCACCCCATGGCACCCCACAGCACCCCAGGGTGCCAGCGAGCACTCTTCCCATGTCACTGTCCCTTTGCAGTGCACTGTCACCTTGCGCTGCTACTCCGACCCGCACAGCATGGCCGGGGATGTCCCTGTCACCACCGCGCACGGGCAGGTGGCACTGGAGCCACCGGGGATGGCCCCTGCAGAGAGGAAAGAGGATTTCCAGGTATGGCACCTGCGGGCATGGTGGCACCCGGGGGTGATGTCCCCTCCTGGCCACCACGTCACTGCCACCCCGCAGGTCCGCGTGAGGGTCGTCAAGGGCCACCAGCTGCGGGGCAAGGACATCAAACCCGTGGTGAGGGTCCAGATCGGGAAATGGAACTTCCACACCCACAGCCGGACCGGGAACAACCCCTACTTCAATGAGGTGACACCGCAGAGGGGACACAGGGACGACCACTGTCCCTTGGCCTGCCCTCACTGTCCTTTCACTGGGTTTCAGGTGTTTTGCCAGAATTTCCACCAGACACCGGAGCAGCTGGTGGCACAGCCCATCCAGATCCAGGTGTGAGGGATCGGTGGCACCGGGGGGACAGGGACAGGAGCAGGGACACAGGGACAGGGACAGGGACACAGACACAGGGACAGGGCAGGGACACAGACACAGGGACACAGGAACAGGGATGGGACAGGGGCACAGACACAGGGACACAGGACACACACAGGGACAGGGCCTGGGCAGAGACACAGGGACACAGGGACAGAGACACAGGGACAGAGGGAGAGGGACACAGAGACACAGGGACACAGACACAGGGACATGGGCAGGGACACGGACACAAGGATACAGGGGCACAGGGACACAGACACGGGGACAGGGATGGGGCAGGGACACAGGGACACAAGGACAGGGACACAGACACAGGAATGGGGCTGGGACACAGGGACACAGACACAGGAACAGCCATGTCCCCTTTCCCATCACAGGTGCTCCGTTCACCAAACATCTGCACCAAAGCCGTCATTGGCGTCTTCGATGTGAGGAGTGGAGGGGTGGGAATGGGGCATTGGAATGGGGGATTGGGAATGGAGCATTGGAATGGGGGATGAGGAATGGAGGATCGGGAATGGAGGATCGGGAATGGGGGATTGGGAATGGGAGATCGGGAATGGGGCATTGGAATGGGGGATGAGGAATGGAGGATCGGGAATGGAGGATCGGGAATGGGGGATTGGAATGGGAGATCGGGAATGGGGCATTGGAATGGGGGATGGGGAATGGAGGATCGGGAATGGAGGATCGGGAATGGGGGATTGAGAATGGGAGATCGGGAATGGGGCATTGGAATGGGGGATGAGGAATGAGGATCGGGAATGGGGGATTGGGAATGGGAGATCGGGAATGGGGCATTGGAATGGAGGATTGGGAATGGGGGATCGGGAATGGAGGATTGGAATGGGTTGTCAGGAATGGAGCATAGGGAATGAGGTGTTAGGAATTAGTGTTTGGGAATGGGGTGTTGGAATTGGGGTATCAGGAATTGGTTTGTTGGGAATGGGGTGTCAGGAATGGGGTTTGGGAATGGGATTTTGGGAATGGGATGTCAGGAATGGGGTGTCAGAGCACTCTCACCCCCTTTGCTGTACCCACAGCTCGACATCGGCACTGTCTACTCTGCCCCAGGTAAGGAGAGGGTTGGGGTGGCACTGGGTGACACATGTTGGGGTGACACATTTTGTGGGGTGTTTCTGGCAGGTCCTGGCCTGGGGTTAAACCAGTGATTTTGGGGTGACCCTGTGTGTTTTGGGGGGTGTTTCTGGCAGGCCCTGGGGTGACACTGGGGTGACACTAGTGTGGCTCTGGTGACACCAGGGTGACGCATTTTGGGAGCAGTGTTTTAGGCAGGCCCTGACCGGGGCTGAAACCAGGGATTTTGGGGCAACCCTGTGGGATTTCAGGGATGTTCCAGGCACACACTGCTCAGGGGTCTTTTGGGGGAACCCTGTGAGATTTTGGGGAGGATTTTAGGCAGGCCCTGGAGTGACACTGGGGTGGCTCCAGGGTGACACATTTTGGGCAATGTTTCAGGCTAGCACTGGCCAGGGGTGAAACTTCATTTTGGGGGAGCACTGTGTGTTTTGGGGAAACACCATGCGTTTTGGGGGTGTTTTAGGTGGGCCCTGGGGTGACACCGGGGTGGCTGTGGGTGCCAGCTGGGTGACCACACTGTCCCCGCCATGCCAGGGCGCAGCCTGAGCTGGAAGTGGCTGAGCCTGCAGCACCCGCGGCACCGCGACGGCCGCTCGCAGGGCTGGCTGCAGGTCAGCCTGGTGGTTCGCCGTGCCGGCGAGCGCACCCAGGTGAGCGTCCCGCCCGACCCAGCACCCCAAAAACCCTTCCAGGGGGGTCCCCACGCGTCACACACCCCCCAAACCCCCCTCAAGGAGCAGGAGATGCCGGCGGGGGACGAGGATGTGGAGGCCAACCTGCTGCGGCCACCGCCGTGCACCACCACGCTCCAGATCCGCGTGTTCCACGCCGAGGACCTGCCACGGGGTGGGGACAGCGGGGATTGGGGTGGGGACACCAGGGAACTGAAGTGGGGACACCAGGGGAACCGGAGTGGGGACACGGGGAAACTGAGGTAGGGACACCGGGGAACTGGAGTGGGGACACTGGGAACTGGTGTGGGGACACTGGGGAATTGGGGTGGGGACACCAGGGAAGTGCGGTGGGGACACTGGGGGTTTGGGGTGGGGACATTGGGGAGTTTGGGTGTCGACTCCAGGGATTTGGGGTGGGGACACCTGGGCTTTGGGATGGGGACACAGGGGAATTGGGGGGGGGACACCGGGAATTTGGGGTGGGGACACTGGGGGTTTGGGGTGGGGACATTTGGAAACTGGGGTGGAGACACCAGGGAGTTGGAGTGGGGACACCAGGGAGTGGGAACTGGAGTGGGGACCTGGGAAATTGGGGTGGGGACACCGGGGAATTGAGATGAGGACACCGGGGAGTTGGGCTGGGGGCAGATTTGGGGATCCCCCTGCTCACCACAGGGTGGGGACACCAGGAGTTCTGGGTAAAGGGTGGGTCCCCTTCTCATCACAAGGTGTGCATAGGGGAATTTGGGGTGAAGGGTGTATTTGCTTGCCAGGGTGGGGACACTGGGGATTTAGGGAGAGGGGGTGGATTTGGGGGGAGTTGCTCACTGCAGGGTGGGAACTGGGGAAATTTGGGGTGGGGGTGGGTTTGGAGACCCCCCCTGCTCATCACGGGGTGAGGACACCGGGAATTTGGGATGAAGGGTGGATTTGGGTGGGGAACCGGGGGATTGGTGCTCGCTGCAGGGTGGGAACCAGCGGGGTGATTTGGGGTAGGTTTGGGATAGGAACACCGGGAGTTTGGGATGAAAGGTGGATTTGGGGACCCCCTGTTCGCTGCAGGGTGGGAACCGGGAGGGATTTGGGGTGGGGATGGATTTGAGGACTCCCCAAAATCTCGCTGCTCCCATCCCCGCGCAGCGGAGTCGGCGCGGCCATGCCTGGGCGGCACCGCGGGCTCGGCAAAGGTGTCGGTGCGGGTCGGCTTTGCGGGCAGGACGGTGAGTGCCGGGCAGGCAACGGGGGAAATTGGGGTGCCAGGCAGGGAATTTGGGGTGCCAGGCAGGGAATTTGGGGTGCCAGGCAGGGGACTGGAGGTGCCCAGGGGCTCTGGGGGTGCCAGATCCTTTCGGGGGCTCACAGCTGTCCCCACCGCAGCTCTGCACCCGTGGGGTGCCCCCCGGTGCCGGCCCCGAGTGGAACGAGGTTTTGTTCTTCCCCCTGCGGGTGAGGAGCGCCCCCAGCCCCAAACAGGGGCACCCCAAAAACGGGGACGCCCCCGTTTCCACAGCCACACTCAGCGTTATTCTCTCCCTGCAGCTGCCGCCCATCTGTGATGAGATCCTGCTGGAAATCCTGCGTGGGTAAGGGGGGGACAGCCCTGGGTTTGGGGACAGCCCCGGGTTTGGGGGGACACCCCTGGGTTTGGTAACACCCCCGGGTTTGAGGACAGCCTCGGGTTTGGGAACAGCTCCGGGTTTGGGGACAGCCCTGGGTTTGGGGGACATCACCAGGTTTGGAGGGACACCCCACAGGTTTGGGAACAGCTCTGGGTTTGGGGCACAATCCTGCAGGTTTGGGGCACAATTCTGCGGGTTTGGGGACAGCCCTGGGTTTGAGGGACACTCCTTCGGGTTTGGGGGACACCCCTGGGTTTGGGGGGACACCCCTGTGGGTTTGGGGGGACACCCCTGTGGGTTTGGGAACAGTCCTGGGTCTGGAGACGTCTCTCGAGTTTGGGGGACATGCCACAGGTTTGGGAGCCACCCCGGATTTGGGGGACACACTGTCAGGTTTGGGTGACAGCCCCGAGTTTGGGGGACGTGCCATGTGTTTGGGAACCGCCCCGGGTTTGGGGGATACCCCTCAGGTTTGGGGAACCCCCTGTGTTTGGGGGACCCCTGACTGTGTCCCTGCCAGGTCGTGCCCGAGCAAAGTCCTGGGCAGGGCCACCCTGAGGCTGTCCCAGATCTCCCGGGATCCCAACGAGCTCGAGGGTGAGTGGGGTTGTCCATTTTTGGGGTCCCCATTAGCCAGACCCCTTAAACCCCCACCCTGAACCTCCTCCCACCCCGATCCCCATTTTCTCTGCCCCCAGAGGGGACCCCCGGGTTCTTCCCCTCCTTCGGGCCCAGCTTTCTGCCCTTCTACGGCCCCCAGCCGGACTCTGCCCGGGTATGGAGCGGGGTTTGGGGGGGAAATGGGGTATTCGGGGAGAGAATGGGGCATTTGTGGGGAAAACGAGAAATTGTTGGGGCAAAGGAAGGATTTTTGAGGGTGATGGGATGTTTGGAGTGAAAATGGGACAGTGGAGGAGAGAATAGGGTGTTTGGAAGGGGAAATGGGATTCTGGGACTTGTCACTGAGGGTTTGGGGGATGGGAAAAGGAATTTGGGATGTTTTCAAAGCCAGTGGGACATTGGGGTGAAATGGAGAGTGGGGGAAATGGAGAATGGGGCATTTGAGGGAAAACGGGGAATTGTTGGGGCAAATTCAGGAGATAATGGGATATTTGGGGTGAATATGGGACTGGGGAAATGGAGAAGGGGGTGAAATGGGACAGGGAAGATGGAGAATGGGGCATTTGAGGAAAAATGGGGAATTGCTGGAGCAGGACTTGAGGAGACAATGGGACATTTGGGGTCAAATGGGATGGGGGAAATGGAGAACGGGGTGAAATGGAATGGGGAAATGGAGAATGGGGCATTTGAGGGAAAATGGAATTGTTGGGGCAGGACTTGAGGAGACAATGGGACATCTGGGGCTAAAAGGGATGGGGAAATGTAGAATTGGGTGAAATGGGATGGGGGAAATGGAGAATGGGACATTTGGGGCTAAATGGGATGGGGAAATGGAGAATGGGGTGAAATGGCATAGAGGAAGCAGAACAGGGCATTTGAGGGAAAATGGGGAATTGTCAGGGCAAATGCAGGAGCTGAGGAGACAATGGGACATTTGGGGTGAAAATGGGACACCCCACATCCCGAGCTCGTTCCCCAGGACTCGGGGCTGGTTTATCGGGGCCGGGTGCTGCTGGAGCTCTGCACCCACGTGGGGTCCCCGCCCGGGCGCCAGCGCGACGCCGTCGCCCCTGTGGACGCTGAGCGGGCGCAGGTGGGGACATGAGGACACGGCGGGGCAGTGCCACCTGCGGCCCCAGGGGACAGCCGAGCATTTTTGGGCTTTTTCAGAGCTGCCTGCCCCGCTGCCAGCTGGGGCTCTGCGGGGTTTTCTACTCAGCCACCATGGTGCCTGGCGGCCCCGAGCCCCTGTGCCTGGAACTGGGCATTGGCAGCGCCGCGGCCGCCACCGCGCAGGGACTGCCCGTGTCCGATGGTGAGCTGGGGATACCCGGTGGCACCGGGGCTCCGTGACATTGTCACCACCCCGGGTGCCGGTCCTTTAAAAGGGGTCAGTGTGGTAGTTAGTGGGGGGAAATGTTGGGAGTTGTTAATTAGTGTAATTATTAAAAGTGTTTGGTTGCCGTGTGAAGGGCTGGGAGGTGCCTTGGGGCTGGGGACATGGATTGGGCTGGCATCTGGATGGTGTCACCTGGGGGTCATGGGACACTTGGGGAATCTTAGATGATCCTGGGGGGTGTCACCCTCAATGATGTCACCCTGTGGATCTGGGGACACTTTGGGAATCTTGGGTGGCTCCAGGGATTTTCACCTGGGTGGTGTCACCCTGTGGGTCACAGGGACACTTTGGGAATCTTGGATGATCCTGAGGGGTTTGGGTGTCACCCTCAGTGATGTCACCCTGTGGATCTGGGGACACTTTGGGAATCTTGGGTGGCTCCAGGGATTTTCACCTGGGTAATGTCACTCTGTGGGTCATGGGGACACTTTGGGAATCTTGGATGATCCTGTGACACCTCCCAGGAAGCCACAGCTGCCCCTCACCAGCGTGGCCGAGTCCATTCTGACCCCAACTCTCCCAATTTTTCTGATTTTCCCAAATTTAGGGAACCTCTACCACCACCTGCCGTGGTTTGGGGACAAACCAGTGGCCGCTGTCACCTTGCTGTGGGAGGACACCGGGCACCGCTGGGACAGCCTGAACCGCATGCGGGCCCTGTGCCAGCACCTGGTGAGACCCCAAACCCAAGAGGGGACTGATCCCAAATGCACATGGGGACTGATCCCAAATCCAGGGGAGACTGATCTCAAACCCAGGAGGGGACTGATCCCAAATCCAGGTGGGGATTGATCCCAAATCTCGGAGGGGACCGATCCCAAACCAGGGAGGGGACTTATCCCAAATCTGTGTGGGGACTGATCCCAAACCTGGGTCTGGACTGATCCAAGAACTGGGTGGGGACTGATCCCAAACCCAGGACGAGACTGATCCCAAATCCAGGTTGGTACTGATCCCAAACCCGGGAAGGGATTGATCCCAAACCTGGGTGAGGACTGATCCCAAATCCAGGTGGGGACTGATCCCAAATCTGACTGAGGACTGATCCCAAATCTGGGAGGAGACTGATCCTAAATCCCGGTGGGGGCTGATCCTAAATCCAGTAGGGGATTTATCCCAAATCCATGTGGGGACTGATCCCAAATCCGGGGCGGGACTGATCCTAAATCTGGCTGGAATGGAGTGGGATTGATCCCAAATCCAGATAGGAATGGTGGGGTGGGATTAATCCCAAACCTGGCTAGGATGGTGTGGGATTGACCCCAAATCCATTTGGGAACAGTTTGTGGTGGGATCGACCCCAAATCTATTTGGGGATGGTTTGTGGACATTCCCAGGAGAAGAACCTGGCCGAGCTGCGACGTCACCACGGGGACAGCGCGAGGGACATCGGGGCCAGGCTGCTGCGGGAGCTGGCCCAGGACTGCACGTGAGTGATCCCAAATCCCAAAATCAGGGTTTGAGTGATCCCAAGTCCCAAAATCAGGGTTTGGGGCCAGGGGATGGGAAATGGGACTGGCAGTTGGGGTTTGGGGAATTGGGGACACTTTTGGCCACTTTGGAGGACAGTGGGACATTCTGGAGGACAGTTTGGGGTGGAAATGGGATGAGGGGGACCTGAGGCATTTGGGACAGAAATAGGGTTTTTGGTGGGAGAATGGAGCATTTGAGGGAAAAATGGGGAATTGTTGGGGCAAAGGAAGAATTTTTGGGGTGAAACTGGGGATTTTGGGATGACCCTGTGGGGTTTTGGGGGTCTTTTAGGCAGACACTGGCGAGGGTGAAACTGGTTCATTTTGGGGGAATCCTGTGGGGTTTTGGAGTTTTCCAGGGAGACCCTGGCCTGGGGTGATTTTGCGGTGACCTGTGTGTTTTTGGGGTGATTTGGGGGTATTTTGGGGTGATTTGGGGACACTGCAGGAACACCATGGGCTGGGATGTTTTGGGGGTGATTTTGGGGTGTTTTTTGGTGCTGCAGGGACACCCTGGGCTGTGGTGATTTTAGGGTGATTTTGGGACACAGCAGGGACACCCTGGGCTGGGGTGTTTTTGGGGTGATTCTGGGGTGTTTTGGGGGTGATTTTGGGGTGCTGCAGGGACACCTTGGGCTGGGGTGATTTGGGGATGATTCAGGGGTGATTTTGGGGTGTTTTTTGGTGCTGCAGGGACACCCTGGCTGGGGCGTTTTTGGGGGGATTCTGGGGTGTTTTGGGGCACTGCAGGTATGCCCTGGACTGGGGTGGTTTTGGGGTGATTTTGGATGTTTTGGGGCGTCGCAGGGACGCCCTGGGCTGTCTGGAGGCACAGCCCACCCTGACAGCCCTGGACCAGCAGCTGCGCAGCGCCCGGCGGCTCCTCCTGCGGCAGCTCCGGCGCGCGGCCGAGGCCAATCCCAAGAAAAGGCCGGAATTGCGCCAGGACGCGCTGGGCACGGTGGCCCAGGGGTGGCTGCGGCGAGCGGCCGCGCTGGCTGTCGAGGTGGGGCCCAAATCCCCAAAATGGAACAAATGAAACCCCCAGTGCTGGCTTTTAGTGTCAGACAGTCAGGAATTTACTCCTGGGGGTGGGTCATGAAATTCCGGCCTCCAAGGGCGCTGAGGTGGAACTTTATCACTTACTGGTGTGAGATTTTTTTCACTTATTGATGCGTTTTTAGCAAAGAAATTCATGTCCGTTAGCTCTAAATAATAATAAATATAATAGTATATAATATAATTTATATATTAAAATATAATATATATGGTATATATATTTGTATATATCATGTATATATTGTATACTAATGTAATATAATATAATATAGTATAATATAATGTAACATAACATAACGTGGTGTGATATGATATATATCTTATCTATAATATCACGTGATATATAATATGCTGGAACATGTTTTCTAATTCTATATCATATAATTAATTTTTTGCCATATAATATATAATATTTATAATGATTTATATGATATTATAACATAATGTATACATAATAGATATGCGAGTATATATATAATGTATATATTACATTTTATTGTAACATAACGTAATGCAACATAACGTAATGTAACGTAACATATCATAATATAATATAATATAATATAATATAATATAATAATATATATTTTATCTATAACATAGTGTGATATATAATGTGCTGTAACATGTTATCTAATTCTATATCATATCATGACATTGTTGTAACAATCACATAACAATTATATGAGGAAAATATGTATATAACACTTGCAATAACACTTTTGTGTACTAGAAATTACATTAATAATGATAATAGTAATAATATTAACAATAACAGCAGCAGTAACAATAAAATAATATTAATAATGATAATAATAAACTGGAATGATTCATGGAAATGCCTCAGTTTCCTGCCCAGTCCCTGCTGGATTTGGTATTAGATAGATATAAAATTACATAGTAGGTATTAAATTAATAATAGCAATAATAACATTAATAATAACAACAGTAATAACAATAGTAACTATAATAATAACATTAACATAATGGTAATGATAATAATAACAATAACAAAATGACAACAAGCATTATTTTTATTGATGATGATGATAATAATAATAATAATAGTAATAAACAACTTGAATGATTCCTAGAAATGCCTCAGTTCCCGTCCCATCCCCTGCTGGGTTTGATATTACAGTAGATATAAAATTATGTAGTAGATATCAAATTATTGATAATAATAGTGATAATAATAACAAAACGGTAACAATAACAGTAACAATAATTTAAAAATTATAATTCTGGCAATGCCTGGGTTCCCTGCCCATCCCCTGCTGAGTTTGGTATTATAGTAGATATAAAATTATATTGTAGATATAAAATTATTATTAATAATAGCAGTAATAATAACAAAATAATAACAATAACAGTAACAATAATTTAAAAATTATAATTCTGGCAATGCCTGGGTTCCCTGCCCATCCTCTGCTGAGTTTGGCATTATAGTAGATATAAAATTATGGAGTAGATATCAAATTAATAATAATAATAGCAGTAATAATAACAATAACAAAATATCACAATAACAATAATAACAATAACAATCGTTTAAAAATTATAATCCTGGTTCCCTGCCCATCTCCTGCCGGGTTTGAGGTCCCTTTGGGGCCGTTCCCGTCCCGTTGCCGGTGCCGCTCTCACACCGCGCTGTCCCCGTGTCCCCGCAGCCCCAGGCCGGTGTCCCCGACGTGCAGCTGTGGCTGCGGCGGGGCCAACTCCGGGTGGCCTCGGCTCGTGTCCCCGCCACCGACGTCCTGCACTCCCCGCACGGCCCCGGCGCCTGCGGCCACCTCTGCGGGAGGATCCTGACCCTGTTCCTGGTGGGAGCTCCCGCTGTCCCCCTGGTGTCCCTCCATGTCCCTTGGTGTCCCCACAGTCCTTTGTGTCCCTCCATGTCCCCCTTGTGTCCCTACAGTCCCTTGTGTCCCTCCATGTCCCCTTGGTGTCCCTCCATGTCCCCTTGGTGTCCCCACAGTCCTTTGTGTCCTTCCCTGTACCCTTGGTGTCCCTCCATGTCCCCTTGGCGTCCCCACAGTCCTTTGTGTCCCCCACAGTCCTTTGTGTCCTTCCATGTCCCTCTCTGTACCCTTGGTGTCCCTCCCTGTCCCCCTTGTGTCCCCACAGTACTTTGTGTCCCTCCATGTTCCCTTGGTGTCCCTCCCTGTCTCCCCTTCGTGTCCCTCCATGTCCCCTTTGTGCCCCACACAACGCCTTTGTGTCCCTGCATGTCCTCTCTATGTCCCCTCCATGTCCCTCCATGTCCCCCTTCCTCACTGCTCCGTGTCCCTCTGTGTCCTCCCATGTCCCCTCTGTCCCAGTTCCATGTCCCCTCCGCACCCCCTCCACGTCCTCTCCAAATTCCCACCGTGTCACCTCCAAGTCCCCTTGGTGCCTGATCTATGTCCCCTCCATGTCCCCTCCATGTCCCCTCTCTGTCCCCTCCGTGCCCTCCCATGTCCCCTCCGTGTCCCCCTTCCTCACTGTTCCTTGTCTTCTCCATGTCCCCTCTCTATTCCCACCTCATCCCCTCCATGTCCCCTCTGTCCCTGCTCTGTGTCCCCCCACATCCCCTCTCTGTCCCCTCCCCCGTCCCCTCTCTGTCGCCCCGCGTGTCGCCAGCCCTCGGTGTCACTTTGTGTCGCAGGGCCGCGGGGACATCCAGGCCCAGGTGCGGGTCCGGCTGTGGCTGGGGCGAGTGGCCGAGAGCGGGGACCTGGCGCGGCTGCTGGAGGGGACACTGCGCTTCTACTGCGAGACGGTGGGGACAGCGGGAGGGGACAGCCAGAGAGGACAGCGGGGAGGGGACAGCCAGAGGGGTCAGCGGGAGGGGACAGCCAGAGGGGACAGCCAGAGGGGACAGCGGGGAAGGGACAGCCAGAGAGGTCAGCGGGAGGGGACAGCCAGAGGGGACAGCGGGAAGGGGACAGCGCCGAGAGGTGACAGCGGAAGGGGACAGCAGAGAGAGGACAGCACGGGGAGGGGACACCACCGGGGAGGGGACACCTGGAAGGGCACACCTGGGAGGAGACAGCGGGAGAGGACAGCACCTGGGAGGGGACAACACCCGGAGGGGACAACATCCCCCAGTGTCCCCTAACGCCAGGCCCTGTGTCCCCAGTACGAGAACCAGACGCGGCTGCTGGGGAAATGGGGGCCCCGGAAGCTTTTGGGGCGCCCCGCGTTCTCCGACAGCTCCGGCCGGGCCGCGCCCCCCCCGGAGCAGATCCAGCCCCCCCAGGGCTGGCGCTGGGACGGCCCCTGGAGCGTGGAGCGGCCGCGGCGGTGAGCGGGAGGGGACAGCCACCCACCCTGCCCCCGCGGGGACCTCGGTGACGCCAGCGTTGTCCCCCGGTGTCCCCAGGGTGCTGGCGCGGCCGGAGCCCGCGGTGAGCGCAGTGCTGGAGGAGCTGTACGAGAACCAGAGCCGGGGTCCCAGTGGGGACTGGAGCCCCTGCGGCACGGCCAGCACGGACGCCGTGAGTGGGGGACAGCGCGGGGGACATCAGGGGTGGCACCAGAGTGTCGGGGCTCAGCTCTCACCTGGTTTTGCAGGAGGGAGCGGCGGTGCCACCGAAGGAGGAGGTGGCGTGTCCCCAGGGCTGGCGCGTCACCAGTGACTGGCACGTGGACATGGAGGGGGCCGTGGATGAGGATGGTGAGGGGGGGTCCCAGTGGGCACAGCAGGGTGGGGGGTGACAGGGACGGGGTGACAGGGATGGAGGTGACAGGGATGGAGGGGATGGGGGTGACAAGGATGGAGGTGACAGGAATAGGATTGACAGTGGTGGGGGTCACAGGGACAGGGTGACGGGTGGGTTGGCAGGGGCAGGGGGGACAGGGATGGAGGTGACAGGGGCAGGAGGGATGTGGATGACAAGATGAGGATGATGGGGATGGACGTGACAGGGATAGAGGTGACAGGAATAGGGTTGGCAGGGGTGAGAGTGACAGATGGGGATGGCAGGGATGGGGGTGACAGGGATGGGGTGGCAGGGATGGAGGGGATGGGGATGGAGGTGACAGGGACAGGGTGACAGGGATGGAGGTGACAGGGATGGAGGGGATCGGGATGGAGGGGATGGGGTGACAGGGACAGAGTGGCAGGGACAGGGTGGCAGGGAAGGAGCTGACCCCGGTTTGCAGGCTGGCAGTACGGGGTGGGCACAGAGGATGGCAGCCCCCCGGCAGCATGGTACAGCAAGGGACAGCACTGCCACACCCTGCGGCGACGGCACTGGGTCCGGGTCCGCCACAGGGACAGCGACAGCGACAGCGGGACACGGGAGCAGGACACGGACACCATCAGCACCTTGGTGACAGACACGGACGGGGCAGCGGGGACGGAAGGGGCAGGGTGGAGGTGACAGGGTGGGGGTGAGGGGATGGAGGTGACAGGGATGGGGTGGCAGGGATGGGGTGACAGGGATGACAGTGGTAGGAAGGGTGTGGCAGGACAGGGGTGACATGGACAGGGCAGTGGGGATGGGGGTGATGGATGGAGAGGACAGACATGAGGGTGACAGACATGGGGGTAACAGGGATGGAGATGGCGGGTGGGATGGTGAACGTGGAGGTGACAGATGGGGGTGACAAGGATGAAGGTGACAGGGATGGGGTGACAGGGATGGGGTGACGGAGGTGACAAGGATGGAGAGGCAGGATGGGGGTGACAGAGATGGGGGTGACAGAGATGGGGGTGACAGAGATGGGGGTGACAGATGGGGGTGACAGAGATGGGGGTTACAAGCATGAAGAGGCAGGATGGGGGTGATGGGGACGATGATGACAGGGAAGGGGGTGATGGAGATGAGGGTGACAGCCCCAGAGGGGACAGGGCGGCTGTCCCTGTGTGACACTGTCCCCGTGTGACGCTGTCCCCTGCCGTGCCCCCCAGCAGGACCCCGAGGAGCTGTGGGAGGACGAGGCCTGGCAGCCCGAGTGCTTCTGGGGCTGTGCCTTCCAGCCCAAGGTGCCGGCAGGTCCCCGATGCCGCCGGCGCCGCTGGTACCGCAGCCTGGTCCCTGCCCAGCCCCCGTCCGTGGCGCCGCTCTTCCTGCTCCGGGGGGTGCCGGTAGGAACGGCCGGGGCTCCGGGAGGGACCCGGGGGACAGGGAGGGGAGGGGTGGGGGAGGGATGGGGATGGAGGTGTGGGGACAGGGAGGGAGGGAGGGCGGGACAGGGATCCATGGATGGATGGATGGACAAGGATGGATGAGGATGGATGGATAAGGATGGATGAGGATGAACGGATAAGGATGGATGAGGATGGATGGATAAGAATGGATAAGAATGGATAGATAAGGATGGATGGATAAGGATGGATAAGGAAGGATGGATAAGGATGGATGGAGATGGATAAGGATGGGTAAGGATGGATGAATAAGGATGGATAAGGATGGATAAGGATGGATATGGATGGATAAGGATGGGGGGGTCAGGGATGGAAGGATGGGGGCATCAGCATGGAAGGATACAGGGATGGCAGGATGGATGGGGGGAATGGGAGGGATGGAAAGTTGAAGGTTGGGGAATGGAAGGATGAGGGGCTAGATGGAGCCCTGTGGAGCTGGGCCATGGTGACACAGTACCACACAGTACCACACAGCACAGGAGGATGCAGGGCCTGGGGACAGCAGGGTGCCCCCCGCCCACCCTTGTCCTCTCCCAGGACACGGAGGACCCGGCCCAGGACAATCCAGCTGTGGCCCCGCAGCTGCCAGGGGTCTCCTCCCTGACACCCCTGCAGCAGCCGCCCCCCTTCATCCTCTGCACCTTCCAACGTGAGCCCGGGAGGGACAGGGAGGGACCGGGGAAGGACTGGGAGGGGCCGGGGAGGAACCGGGAGGGACCGGGAGGAGCCAGGGAGGGACCGGGAGGGGCCGGGGAGGGGTCGGGGAAGGGCCGGACGGGGTCGGGGAGGGGCTGGGGAGGGGTCGGGGAGGGGTCGGGGAGGGGTCGGGAGGGGCCAGGAGGGACCGGGGGCTCCCAGCCCCCCCGACCCCCCACCTGTCCCCAGGGCCCGGCTACTTCCAGCTCCGCTGTTACATCTTCCAGGCGCTGGATCTGGTGCCGGGCAGCGCCAGGACCTCCTTAGGTGGGACCCCCCCGCCCCCGGCCCCCGCCCTGCCCGCAGCCCGGGGCGCTGACGCTGTCGTTGTCACCAGATGCCACCACGCATGTGTCGTTCGTGTGGCGGAGCCAGCGCACGCGGGCAGTGCACGGGGTCCCGGACCCGCGGTGGGAGCAGACGCTGCTCTTCCCCCGGGTGCCGCTGTTCGGGGACCCCCGCGGGGTCCGGGATGAGCCCCCCGTGGTGGTGGTGGAGGTGTGCGACCAGCGGGGACAGGTACGGGACACAGCGGGGACACTGGGGGGAAAGGGATGGGAGAAGGATGGAGGGATGGGGGATGGATGGTGAGAGGGATGGAAGGATGGAGGGATGGGGAGAGGGATGGAAGGATGGGGGGAGGGAGGGAGGGGGGGAGGGGGGGGGGGGCGGTTGGGAGCAGAGGGATGGATGGATGGATGGATGGAGGGATGGATGATGGATGGATGGATGGAAGGATGGAGGGATGGATGGAGGGATGGAGGGACGGATGATGGATGGATGGAGGACGGATGGATAGGACATGGATGGATGGATGGATGGATGGATGATGGATGGATGGGACATGGATGGATGGATGGAGGGTTGGCAGGAGGGGTGGAGGGGTGGGGGGGTCAAGGATGGAAAGACAGGAGGGAGGGACAGGAGGATCAGGGATGGAAGGATGGTGGGGTTTAGGGATGGAAGGATGGTGGGGTTTAGGGATGGAAGGATGGTGGGGTTTAGGGATGGAAGGATGGGGGCTAGGGATGGAGGGACAGGGGTCAGGCATGGAAGGATAGGGGGATTCCGGATAGAGGGACAGAGGCATCAGGGATGGAAGAACAGGGGATAGGGGATGGAGGGACACGGGGGGAGGGATGGGTGGGTTAGGGATGCAGGGACAGGGATAGAAGGGATGGAGGATCAGGGATGGAGGGACAGGGACACTCCTGGGTGAGGCAGCCCCATGCTCAGGCTCTGCCTTGCAGGGCACCAGTGTTTTCATGGGGAGGTGCGTGTGCACCCCACGGGTCTGGCTGGATGTGGTGCACCGGGAGCTGCCCCGGCTCCAGCCACACCCCCTGCAGGGGCCACGGGGCCCGGCCGGGGAGCTGCTGGCAGCCTTCGAGCTCCTGCACGAGCCCGAGGTGAGCGGGTGGCACGGGATGACACAGGACAGCAGGGGTGACACAGGGCGGCAGGAGTGACAGAGGACAGCAGGGCTGACACAGGACAGCAGGGGTGACACAGGGCAGCAGGTGTGACACAGGGCAGCAGGGGTGACAGAGGGTGGCAGGGGTGACAGAGGACAACAGGGGTGATGCAGAGTGGCAGGGATGATGCAGAGGGTGCCCAGGGCTGGGGTCCTATTGTCACCGTTGTCCCCCCCCGGCAGGATGGGCCCCCGGCTCCGCTCAGGCCCCCACCCCTGAGGAAGGACAAGGACGGGTTCGGCTTCCCCCCGGAACTGCGGCCGTGCCTGCAAAGGGTGACACTGGAGGTGGGAGCCACCCCAGGGAGGGGACAGGGTGGGACAGGGTGGGGAACGTGGGGGGAGAGGGGTGGGGACAAGGGAGGCGCAGGGAATGGGAGGGAGACCGGGCCGGCTGGGGACAGGGATGGAGGCGGGATGGACACGGGCTGGGATGGGCCAGGGGTGGGGACACGGATAAAGGTGGCATGGGGACAGGGATGAGGACGGTAACAGGACAGGGATAAAGGTGGTATGGGGACAGGGATGGGGACAGGGATAAAGGTGGGCTGGGTACAAAGTTGGAGATGGACCCTGGTAGTGGGACGGTGTGGACAGAGCTGAAGGTCCTGGGGATTCCTTGGGGACAGGGATGGGGACAGGGACACGGATGGGGACAGGCACCTCCCAGCGAGGGGCTGCGGGAACCCTGCGGGGTGACAGAGCCGTGTGTCCCACCAGGTGCTGGCCTGGGGGCTGCGGGGGCTGCGCGGGGCCGCGTGGGAGCCGCAGCTGGAGCTGCACTGGGGGGGGCAGAGCCTGTGGACCTCCCCGATCGAGGACATGGCCACCAACCCCAACTTCCCCAGCAATGCCTTGGCGCTGACGCTGGTGAGCGGGACGGGCATGGAGGGACCCCCGGCCGCGGGTGGCACCGCGGGTGACGCGGCCTTGTCCCCGGCAGGCGTTGCCCGAGGAGGAGCGGCTGGTGCCGCCCATCCGGCTGCGCCTCTGGGACCGGGCGGGCGCTGTGCGGCGGCTGCTGCTGGGCCAGGCGAGCGTCAGGGGCCTGGGGCGGTTCCGTTGCCCCCCGCCCCGCCAGGAGCGGCTGCTGGGCTCGGGCAGTCCCGGGCGTGGCTCTCACATGGTGGTGTCAATGCCAGGTACTGCCTGTCCCAGCCCTGCCCTGTCCCAGGTGTCCCCTCCTCTGTCCCAGCTGTGCCCTGCCCCATCCCAGCTGTCCCCTGCTCCATCCCAGCTGTCCCCTGCCCATCCCAGCTGTCCCCTGCGCTATTCCAGCTGTCCCCTGCCCCATCCCAGCTGTCCCCTGCCCCATCCCAGGTGTCCCCTGCCCCATCCCAGCTGTCCCCTGCCCCATCCCAGGTGTCCCCTGCCCCATCCCAGCTGTCCCCTGCCCCTTCCCAGCTGTCCCCTGCCCATCCCAGCTGTCCCCTGCCCTATCCCAGCTGTCCCCTGCTCCATCCCAGGTGTCCCCTGCCCATCCCAGCTGTCCCCTGCCCATCCCAGGTGTCCCCTGCGCTATCCCAGCTGTCCTCTGCCCCATCCCAGCTGTCTCCTGCCCTATCCCAGCTGTCCCATGCCCATCCTAGCTGTCCCCTGCCCATCCCAGGTGTCCCCTGCCCTATCCCAGCTGTCCCCTGCCCATGCCAGCTGTCCCCTGCCCTATCCCAGCTGTCCCATGCCCATCCTAGCTGTCCCCTGCCCTATCCCAGCTGTGCCCTGTCTCATCCTTGCCCGTCCCTCTCTCCCACAGACGAGTTCTTTCC
Organism: Acrocephalus arundinaceus; assembly: GCA_021534815.1. NCBI lineage: Eukaryota > Metazoa > Chordata > Aves > Passeriformes > Sylviidae > Acrocephalus > Acrocephalus arundinaceus. The sequence goes on from JAJEOU010002102.1 coordinate 473,833, forward strand.
CCAGCCTGTCTCCTCCAGCCTCTGGAAGCGTTGCTGTTCCCTTTTCCTGGCCACAGCCCCAGCCAGGGTGGCTCAGGTGAGTCCACATGGTCACCTGGCACCGCCAGGCACCGCCCAGCCCCGTGCCTCAGTTTCCCCAAGAGCCCTTTGCTCCTTCCAGGACCTGCTCAGCTACCTCAGGAACAACGGGGCTGAGGACGAGGTGGGCACAGGAACTGGGCCACCAGGGGTCACCAGGGCCACCAGGGCCACCTGTCCCCACCTACGTCTGCTCCCCACCAGGACAAGGAAGACGAGGAGGAGGAGGAGAGGGATTGGTGGAGCAAATTCTACGCGTCCGTGGAGGACAAGGACCCCCAGTCTCAGTGGGGAAGCAACAGGGACAGAGTGAAGGTGAGCCAGAGCTTGGGACCTGCAGGGATGGGGACAGGGAGGGCTGGGGACAGGGACAGGGGTGGAGATTGGGAGGGAAAGGGGCTGGGGACAGGAAGGATGAAGGGGGTGGGTGAGGACAGGGATGGGACTGAAGTTGGGGACAAGGATGGGGATGAAGCTGGGAAGGGGACAGGAATGAGGATGAGGAGGGAATGGGGAGAGGGATGTTGGTGAAGCTGGGAAGGGGGCAGGGATGATGATGAAGGTGATGGGGGCAGGGATGATGGTGAAGGTGATGGGGACAAGGATAATGATGAAGCTGGGAGGAGACAAGGACAGGGATGACACTGGGGCAGGGACAAGGATGGGGATGAAGCTGAAATGGGGACAGGGATAAGGATGAGGAGGGAATGGGGACAGGGATGGGGATGAAGCTGGGAAAGGGACAAGGATGGGGATGAAGCCAAGGGGGATAAGGATGATGATGGAAGCTGGGAAGGGGACAGGGATGGGGATGAAGCTGGGAAGGGGACAAGAATGATGATGAAGGTGGGGCAGGGGCAAGGATGATGATGAAGCTGGGAAGAGGACAGGGATGGGGATGAAGCTGGGAAGAGGACAGGGATGGGGATGAAGCTGAAATGGGGACAGGAATGCTGGTGAAGCTGGGGCAGGGACAAAGATGAAGCAGGGGCCGGGGCTGCGGTGCGGAGAAGCCCCAGGGCAGGGCCGGGGGCAGGAGCCGGGCCGGGCACGGGGATGAGCCAAGGCCAGCCCGGCTCCGCAGATCTACGGCTGCGAGCTGGAGGCGGTGCCCGAGTTCGAGGGGCTGCAGGATTTCTGCCAGACCTTCCCCCTCTACAAACCAGGGCGGCCTCCCCTGCCCGGGCAGGACCCCGAGCCTGTGGGCAGCTTCAAGGTGAGCGAGACCCCCCCAGCGGGACCCCGGCAGCGGGGCGGGACCCCCGCAGGGCACCGAGGGGTCTCTCAGGGGCTTTTCCGCATCTACCCCGCGCCCGAGGAGCCCGGAGCGGCGCCCCCGCCCCGCTGCTTCCAGCGGCTGCCGCCCAGCCAACCGCAGCAGTGCCTGGTGCGCGTCTACGTCGTGCGAGCCTTCGACCTGTCCCCCCGCGATGTCACCGGGCTGGTAAGGACAGCGCGGGACCCCCGCGGGGCCGGGCAGGGGCTCCCAGCCGCGGTGCCAGCCCGGTGTCCCCTCCGTGCCCAGAGCGATCCCTACGTGCGGGTGTCACTGGGCAGGAAGACGCTGGGACAGCGGGACCAGTACGTGCCCAACACCCTGGAGCCCGTTTTTGGCAGGTAGGGCCGGGTGGCCCTCAGCAGTGTCACCCCAGGGATGGGTGGCCCTCAGCAATATCAATCCCGGGTTGGGTGGTGGTCCTTGGCAGTGTCACCCCCAGGAGTGAGTGGCACTTAGCAGTGTCAATCCCGGGGTGGGTGGCATGTGGCAATGTCACCCCCGGGGCGGGTTGGCAGTGTCACCCCAGGGGTGGGTGGTCCCTGGCAGTGTCACCCCCAGGGTGGCGCTGGGTTGAGGGGCCCTGCACTGAGAGGGGGGTGCTGGGGGGGCTCATTCCCCATGGCAGCATGGCCCTGTGCCAGCCTGGCCTGGTGTCACCAGGTCCCCATGCCCTGTGCTGGTGTGCCACCAGATCCCGGTGCCATTCCCTGTGCCACCAGATGTCCCACTCCCTGTCCTGGTGTGTTCCCTGCCAGCAGATGTCCCATTCCCCAGGCTGGGGTGTCCCTGTGCCACCAGCTGTCCCATTCCCTGTACTGGCATGTCCCTGTGCCCCCAGCTCTCGCTGTCCCCGCGGGTCCCCTGTCCCCAGTGCCAGCCCTGGGGCTGATGACATTCCTGCCACCAGGATGTTCGAGCTGACGGCCACCATCCCGCTGGAGAAGGACCTGCGGGTGACAATCCTGGACCACGACAAGGTGCCACCAGACCAGGAGATCGGCAGCACCACCATCGACCTGGAGAACCGGCTGCTGTCCCACTGCCGTGCCCACTGCGGGCTGCCCACTCTGTACCACACGTGCGTGGCACGGGGGCACGGGGGACTGGGAGGGGACATGGGGGGCTGGGAAGGGACACGGGGGGTTAGGGGGACATGGGGGTGAGGGGGAGCTAGGGACAGGGGTGGGGGGAAAGGAAAAAGGGGGAAGGATGGGGTGGGGACAGAGGGATAGGGGCACAGGAGAATGGGGTGGGGTGGGGTGGGCATGGGGTAACTTGGGACAGGAGGAGGAGTAGGATGCGGGACACAGAAGGGTTGGGTGGCATAGGAAAGTTGGGGGAACAGGAAGATGGAGGGGGGATCAGGAGGATGGAGTGGGACACAGAATAGTTGGGGGCCACAGGAGGATGGAGGGGGCAAAGGAGGGTTGGGGGGCATGGAAGGTTTGAGTGGTGCAGGAGAGTTGGGGGGCACAGGAAAGTTGGGGGGCACGGAAGGTTTGAGTGGTTCAGGAGAGTTGGGGGGCACAGGAAAGCTGGGGTGCACAGGAGGATGGAGGGGGGGATCAGGAGGACAGAGTGGGACACAGGAGGTTTGGGAGGCACATGAGGATGGAGGGGGCACAGGAGGGTTGGGGGGCACAGGAGGATGAGGAGGGGCACGGGGGACAGAGCAGGCACAGAGGGATGGGCACAGGGAGCTGGGGGTGGGCACAGGGGGTGCCTGTTGGGGACACACCCAGCAGAGGTGACCCCCACTGCTGTCCCCAGCGTGGGCCCCTTGTGCTGGCGGGACCAACTGTGCCCCAGCCGGACCCTGGAGCTCCTCAGCAGCAAGTGGGGGCTGCCCAGGCCCGTCTTCAACCCCCAGGGCACCGCCCTGACTCTCGATGGGCAGAGCTTCGAGCTCCGGCACTTCGGTGGGTGGGAAACGGCGGCTGGGGGGGTTTGGGGGGATCTGGGGGATTGGGAAGGATCTGGGGGGGGGTTGGGGGTATCTGGGGAGGGTCTGATGGAGGTTTGGGGGGATCTGGAGAGGGTCTGGTAGAGATTTTGGGGGTTCCAGGGAGGATCTGGTGGGGGTTTGGGGGAAGGTTGGGGGGTTCCAGGGAGGATCTGGTGGGGGTTTGGGGGTTCTGGGGAAGGTCTGGGTTGTTTTGGGGGAGACTGGAGGGGTTGTAGGGTTGGGGGGGGACTGAGGGGGACTTGGGGGCCCTGGCTGGGAGTCTGAGGGTATCAGAGGGGGGTCGAGGGGGATTTGGGGGGGTCTGGATGGGGGTCTAAAGGGAGTTCTAGGGGGAGATCTCAGTGGGGTCTGGGTTGGTCTGGGGGACACTGGGGGTGTCAGGGGGAGATCTGGGTGGGGTCTGGGGGTGTCTGTGCCCAGTGAGTGACAGGCCAGTGTCACAGAGAGGGGCCACCCCCCATCCCGGCACCCCGGGGCGCCCCGGGAGCGCCTGGCCCTGCACGTGCTGAACCTGTGCGAGCTCGTCCCAGAGCACCTGGAGACACGGAGCCTCCAGAGCAGCACCCAGCCTGGGCTGGAGCAGGTGGGGACATCGCGGGGACAGGGACACTGAGGGGGGGTGATGGGGACACTGAGGGGACAGAGACACTGAGGAGGGTGATAGGGACACCATGGGGACAGGGACACCGGGGTGGGGGTGTGATGGGGACACTGCAGGGACAGCGACACTGAGGGGGTGATGGGGACACTGAGGGGGTGATGGGGACACTGTGGGGACAGGGACACTGGGCTGGGGGGGTGATCCTGGGGTGACAGGGAAACCGTGGGGTGGGGGTGATGGGGACCCTGGGGTGACAGGGATCACAAAGTGTAGGATGTGCCAGGGGGACTTTGGGGACCTTGGGGTGATGGTGACCGTGGAGGGGATGATGGGGACCCTGGGGTGACAGAGAACCTGGAGATGGGGACACCGGGGTGACAGGGACACTAGAGAGGGGTGCCAGGGACCCCAGGAGTGGGTGATGGGGCCTGGGGGTGACAAGGGCAGATATTGGGGGGACAAAGGGACAGTGAGAGGATAGCGAGGGGACAGCGAGGGGACAGTGAGGGGACACGAGGGGACAGTGAGGGGACAGTGAGGGGACACGAGGGGCCAGTGCCAGCCCATCCGTGTGTCCCCAGGGCAAGGTGCAGATGTGGGTGGACATTTTCCCCACAAGCCTTGGCCCTCCCGGGCCCCCCGTCAACATCGACCCCCGCAAGGCCGAGGGGTGAGTGAGTGACCGGCCGCTGCCGGAGGGGGGACAGGGCCATCCCAGACGGGGACAGGACCGTCCCTTGTAGAAGATGACACGTCCCTGTCCTCTCCTGAGGTATGAGCTGCGCTGCGTGGTATGGAGGGTGCGGGACACAGACCTGGGGGACATCAACCTGCTGGGCCAGCGCATGAGTGACATCTACGTGTCCGGGTGAGCCTGGGCACCCCACGTGTGACCATCTGTAACAACCCGCTTAAATAAGCTGAGTTCATAGTGGTCTCAGAGTACAAAGGAGGCAAAGAGAATACTGTTTAACCAGAAAAATCAATGCACTTTTATTATTGTGCCTACAAAACTGATATGCAATAATGAGAGAGAGAGAAACAGAGAAGAAAGAATACTATATGGAGAGAAAAGAGAGAGAGAGAGAAGAGATAAGAAAGGTGCGATATGTACCACAGGGGAATGATGGAATCCTCGCAGCTGTCCAATAGACCCCTTCGCAGTCCTTGTGGCATAGCTGATGGATTCCGTCTTCTGTGGGGAGGTCCTCGAAGGGGGTCTCCTCTGAGGCTGAATGTATAGTTCTTTCCAAAGCGAGAGGCAGCCAGCCGAAGTGGGGGAGAAATCTTGTGATTGGAGTTGAGGCCCATGCACAGTGGAGGGGGGGGAACAGGGCAGGCTGGTCCTGCTACACCTCAGGCACAGGTGGTACAGAATCCAAGGGCAATGTAGCGTGGCCCACATTGTGTCCCAGCAGGATGTAGATCTGGTTCCCAAGCAAACACACCTGGCCAGATGGTAATTCTGGTGACAGATTACATCAGCCTGAGGTCTCAGCACCCCCTGTTCCCTCAAATTTCCACGACGAAATGTGAGACATATCGAAGATTCTCGGGCTGACTCTTACACCATCCTGTCCCCAGAACCGCAGGGTCACTCCCCAGCATCTGTCCTGGTCATCCCAGAGACACTGTCACCCAGCCCCAGGGCCTTTGTCACCCCAGGGTCCCCATGCCCAGGTTGTCATTCCAAGGTCCCCAGCACTCATCCCCAGGGTCCCTGTCAGCCCAGGGTGTCCCCATCCATGTGGGCACAGTGGTGCCATCAGTGTCCCCTCTGGGCTGGTGTGGATGGCTGGGGTGGCTCAGGGGTGACAGCGGTGTCCCCGCAGGTGGCTGGATGGGCTCCCGGAGCAGCGGCAGCAGACCGACATCCACTATCGCTCCCTGGACGGGAACGGTGCCTTCAACTGGCGCTTCGTGTTCCCCTTTGAGTTCCTGGCAGCTGAGAAGCTCTGCGCCATCCGCCGCAAGGTCAGGGGACAGCCAGGGACAGGAACAGTGCAGGGACATGCCCAAGGGAAGTCACAACCCTCCCAACCCTCCCTTGTCCCTCGGCAGGAGCACGTGTGGAGCTTGGACGAGACGCTGCTGAAGGTGCCGCCCAAACTCATCCTCCAAGTGTGGGACAACGACAAGTTCAAGGCAGACGATCTGCTGGGTGAGAGCCTATGTCCCCTGATGGGGGAGACAGCACAGGGGACAGGGAGCACCCAGAAGTGGTGGGAAGCACACACTGGTGATAAGGAACAGCCATGGCTGATAAGGAGCTCCCACTGGTGATAAGGAGCATCCTCTAGTGAAAAGAGCACCCAGGGGTGACAGGGAGGACCCATGGTGACAAGGAGCACCCAGTGGTGACAGGGAGCACCCAGAGGTGACAAGGAGAACCCAGTGGTGACAGAGAGCACCCACTGGTGACAAAGATCACCCAGAGGTGACAAGGAGCACCCAGTGGTGACGGAGCTCTCCCCCCTTGCCTTTCTCCACAGGGATCCTGGAGCTGGAGCTGACCCGGCTGTGCCGGCCGGCCCGCAGCGCCCACCTGTGCTGGGCCAATCTGCAGGACCTGCCCTGGTTCTCCCGGCCCTGGTGCCGGACCCCGGTGCTGGCGCGCTCCCCTCTGAACCTGTTCCGCAGGAGGAGGGTGCGGGGCTGGTGGCCCTGCACCGTGCAGGAGGACAGCGGTGAGCGGCTCTCAGTAGGTTGGGGATGTGGGGCTCACGGGGCTGGGGGACAGCAGGGACAGGTCCTGCGCCCAAACCGCCACCTGGGCCCCGCAGGGGAAGCTGGAGCTCAGCCTGGAGCTGCTGACAGCGCAGGAGGCCCAGGAGCGGCCGGTGGGGAAGGGTCGGGAGGAGCCCAACAAGCACCCGACGCTGCCCGAGCCCAAGTGAGCCGCAGGGGGAGCCAGGAGGGCCCGCCGGGGAGGGGACACGGCGGTGGCTGAGCTCGGTGTCCCCCGCAGGCGACCCAAGTCTTCGTTCCTGTGGCTGCAGTCCCCGCTGAGCCTCGTGCGCCATGGGATCTGCTGGCGCTACTTCCTCTGGATTGGCCTGGGGCTGGCAGCGTTCCTGCTTCTGCTGGGGCTCCTCCGTTACTTCTTCCCGGTCAGTACCACCCCACAGGGCCCCGTGCTTGTCCCTGAAGGCGCCCTGAGTCCCCTGCCTCCCTCTGCAGGGCTCTCTCACGCTGAAGGTGGCTGAGCCGCGCCGGCTCCTGCGTCCCTCCGGCAAGGAGCAGCCGGGCACGGAGCATCCCCTGGGCAGGAGAGAGGAAGGGGGATGAAAGCCTGAGGAGCCCCCCAGTTCCCCGCTTCCCTGCCTCGGAAGCCCCTGCCCGAGCCACTCTCCCTCTCCTCAGTGCATTCTCCAGCCGGGAGGGGATTGCCCTGCTCCAGAGCCGCCATCCCCGCAGGAATGCCCAGGGAGCTGCCCAGCCACCTTCCCTCCTCAACAAAGTCCCCTCCAACCACCACCAGAGCATCGTGCCCGTCTCTCTGGGCTGGGGGGCGGACACGGACAGCACTCGTGGAGCAGAGCGCCAGCGCCAGCCCAGCCCCGATCCCAAATGCAGCCCTAACTGCGCCTCCCCGCCAGCCCCCGCCCACATTGCAGCCACAGCTTCAGCTGCCGCTCCCAAACTCGGCCCCAGCTCCTGCCCTGAGCCCATCGCCGGCATCAGCCCTCAGCCCAGTGGCAGCCCCAGTCCCACGGCCTCCCCCAAGCCAGCCCTAACCCCCATCCCACACCCAGCGCCGACCCCAGGGCCACCTGGGAGGCGCCCTGGGCCCCAGTGCCACCCAAACTCCCCCCAGATCCCGGCTTGACAACGGACCCTCCCCCATCCCGCCCAGACACCTGACACCGCCCCCGGCACCGAGCCCCGGCCCCCACGCAACCCACAGAGAAACGAGCCTGGGCAGCCCAAAATTGAGCCCGGGACCCCCAGGATGGAGCTGGGACCCCCAGGCTGAGCCTGGGCCCCACAGAGACCCCTCCCCGTGCGCTGGGGCACCCCCAGATTGCGGCTGGCACCTCGAAATTGGGGCCGGGATCCCCGCACGTGAGACACGGCCCCTCCCCGCCTTTCCCCACCCTCAGCGTCCAACTGACCAATCAGCGCCGCCGGGCACCAATCAGACCCGCGGGAATGCCTTCTGCACCCACCAATCCGATCGGTGTCTCCTCCTGGCTCCGCCCCCTCATTGTGACATCACAAAGGGCGGACACGCTCGGTCCCTCCACCCGGATGCGTCACTGAGCTCCCATTGGCTGCCGCTGACAGGGCGGGCCTTGCCCGGACTATAAAAGGGGGCGTGGGGCGCCCGCGCGGCTCCGGGCGGGATCTCGGGAGGGCGGCACCGCAGCCCCGGGGGCGCCCCTGAGCCGCCACTGGCCCGGAGGGGAGGGTGCGGGTGGCCGGGAGGGAGGTGGGAGCGCCAACAGCGCCTCTGTGCCCGATCCTGGCCTGGGGTGTGCACGGGGAGGGATGGACACCCGCCGGAGCATCCCCCGGGGGCTACAGGACGACGGACATCGACAGAGCATCCCCTGGGGGGCTAAGGAACGACGGACACCACAGAGCATTCCCCAGGGCAAGGATGATGGAGACAGAACGCCCACGGATGAAGGACGACACATGGCGACAGAGCATCCCCCTGGGGTGAGGACAACGGGGCTGGGATGTGGACGCGCCAGGCCCCCCAAATCGCAGGGGTTTGGCCGTCGACCCGGCCTGCCAAAGGTAAGGACAAAATCAAATCTGCAAAGAAACACATCCAATGTACTGACTGATTTTTTCTTCCCCAACAGGTCACTGGCCACGCAAACAAACCGCAAAGCCCCCACCCTGGCCACGGCAGAGGAGGACGGGGACCCCTGGCCACGATTCGGGCCGAGGAGCACGGACGGCCCGGGCTTGTCTCTGTCCCCCTCCGTCCTGGGCTGTGCTGGGGGGGCTTCAGTCCTCTCCTGGCGGGGCACGATCGGGGCTGGGGCGGTCTCTGTCCGTGTCACACTGGGCGGTGCTTGGGGCGGTCACCCCAGGGCTGAGAGGGACACAGACGCCTCCGAGTGTCCCTTGGTCCCAGAGGGATGGAGGACTCACCCCCCCAAGCATCCCCCATGGGGAGAGGGACAGAGCCCCCCTGGCCCCCCACAAGCATTTCCCATGCCCGGAGGGATGGGGACCCCTCGAGCATCCCTGGGGCACCGGCCAAAATACAACTGGCAGAAATCCAACTTGGAACCACACAGAAAATGCTTTGGCCCACATTTGCTTTTGCCAGGCCCCGCTGGGTCACCACGGACGCACTCGGTTCCCTCAGGTTGCCTTGTGTCACAGCGCTGCCCTGCCTTCCACCAGGCCCTGCTGTGTCCCAAGAGAGCCTCGGTGCCCTCAGATGCCATGGCCTGCCGCTGACACAATATAGAATTGCATGGAATTCATCCAATCTGTCCTCATCCTGCTTTAAGAGAAAGTTGATCCCTTTCCATCAGTAAGAAATGAACACTAAGATATGAAAGTGAACAAATTTATTTTCTTAACCCTCTATGAACAAGCAGGAGGGCAACAGGTAGAAAAGGAAACAAACAATGGCCGGGTATCAAACTGCCAGAGCTCAGCACCCCATGGCACTGAGAGAGACCCAAAATTACAGAGGATCCCTCTTCCCAACACACAGACCCCTCCCCATGGGTCTGGGCACCCCAGAAGGGGGGCTGGCTTAGGGTTAACCCTGACCTCAAATCCAGCCCCAGTTCCAGCCCCTTCCTAAACCCACAGCCCTAAACCAAACACCACGTTGAACTCCGACCTTACACCCAGCCCCAATCCAGCTCTAAGCCCCACCCCAGCCCCGATTCCAGCCCCTTCCCAAATCCTCGGCCATTGCCAGGAAGGACCTTTTGCCCATTCTGCCACAAGTGCAGAAAGGTGGGACCACCCAAGCCCCCCCTCCATGAGTGTGCCTCCTGAGGGGAACCTTGGGCCATGAGCTGAGCCAAGGGACCTTGACATGAGGCTCAGGTGACAGCATTGTCCAGTGATCCCAGGTCTAGGGAGAAGGAAACAAGGCTGAGGGAGAAGAGGGAACCCAAAAAGCCAAGCCCAGAGCTGTGCTGAGAACCATCCCTGGAGTTTTCTACTTCATCTCTCTGCACTCTCTTGCTTTCCCCCAACACTTTGACTTTCCATCTCCCTCCACCTGATAGTTACCATTCAACAAAACCTCAACCACCAACCTTAGATTTGACCTTGTTCACACTTTAATAAATAATCACTCCAAGCCTGTTGTGCATTGCCAGATTATTGTCAATTTTATTTTGTCTGGAGCCCGGGGGACATTTGAGGGGTCTCCCTGTGTCTAACACTGGGGGACATTTGAGAGGGACTCGGAGGGAAACTGTCCCTGTGCCTCTAAACCCATGGAACAACTGAACAATTGAAACCGCCCCCAGGCATGACAGGGATGGAGTCTCTGGCTGTTGAGTGCCCCTCACCCTGGGGGAAGGCCAGGGGTTGGTGATTTGTTTGCATTTTCATCCCAAGTGACTCCTTGGGAGGGTCAAGGATCAGCCAAATCATCGGCCAAATCAGTTTGTGTGTTGTTCGATTTAATTTCTGCCAATTCTAATTGGGCCGGTGCCCCCGAGATGCTCAAGGCAAGTCCGCCCCTCTGGCTTTGGGAGATGCTGGGGAGCTCTGGGGTCTCTGTCGCTCTCATGCTCGGGAGTTCGGGGGGCTCTCCGACTATGGCAGATCTGAGGAGGCCCAGGGAGGATCACTCTCCCTCTAATCCCTCTTCCTCTCCGTGCTCCTCCCTTAATTGGGGGGTGGGATGGTCCCCGTCTCCCTGCAGTACTTGGGGTGCCCTCCTGAGAATGCCCCAGCGTGAGAGCGACAGAGGGGGATGCTCAACGGGTCTCTGCCCCTCTGGGCCTCTGGGGGATGCCTGGAGGGGCTCTGGGAATTTTCCCTGCTGGGGCATGGGGTGGCCTCCATCCTCCTCACCTCACTGACAGGGGCCAGGTTCATCTCCGTCCCCCACTGTGGAGGGGCTGGGTCTTCTCCGTCCTCTTCACCATGCTCAGGGTGGGATCCTTGTCTTCTCCCTCCTCCAGCTACAGAGGGGTCGGGGTTTATTCCGACCTCCCAGCCCTATTGGGTGTAGGCCGGGCCATCCAGTCCTCAGCCCCATGATCGGGGGGTCCGGGGTCTTCTCCATCCTCCCACTAAGGAGGTGCTGGGTTATCTCCAAGCCCCAACCCCTAGTGGATGGGGCCGGGCTGTCTCAGTTCTCCTCTGAGATGGAGGGGCCGGGCTGTCTCCATCCTCGTTCCCTGTGGGGATGAGGGGATCAGGTCATCTCCGGCCTCCTCCCCTTCCTGGGGTGGCGGGGGGGGGGTCTCTGTTGGTGCTTATCTTAGTGTGGGCTGTGGGTGGTCTCCACAGAGCGGAGTCTGTGCGGGGTCTCCGCACCCCTCGTGGTGGCTCTCCAGCTGGGATCAAGGTCTCCTGTGTGGATAAGGGGGGGCAGGTCATCTCTGCCCTCCTCCCCTTGCTGGGGTGCTGGGGGTGCCGGGCCATCTCCGTTGGTGCTCACCTTAGAGTGGGCTGCAGGTGGTCTTTGTGGAGCGCAGTCTCTGCTGGGGTCACTGCAACCCTCGTTGTTGCTCTTTGGCTCCGATCAGTTTTTCTGTGGGAATTAGGGGGGTCAGGTCATGTCCATCCTCCTCCTGTGCAATGGCTGGGTCGTTTCTGTTTGTGCCTACCTTAGTGTGTGATGAGGGCAGGCTGCGTGGAGCGGAGTTTCTGGTGGGGCCTCCGCACCCTTTGTTGTTGGTCTTCGGCTAGGATCAAGGTGTGCTGTGGGAATTAGAGAGGTCAGGTCATGTCCATTTTCCTCCTCTGCAATGGATGGGGGCTGGGTCATTTCTGTTCGTGCTCACCTTGGTGCTGGGCTGGAGATGGTCCCTGTGGAACAGAGTGTCGAGAGGGGTCTCTGCGCCCCTCATTGTTGCTCTTTGGCTAGGATCAAGGTATTCTGTGGGGACAAAGTGGGGCAGGTCGTGTCCGTCCTCCTCCTGTCACTGGGGTAGCGGCGGCGCCGCATCATCTTGGTCTGTGCTTACATTGGTGGTGGGCTGGAGGTGTCTGTGTGGAGCGGAGTTTTTGGTGGGGTCTCCGCACCCCTCGTTGGTCTTCGGCTAGGATCGAGGTTTCCTGTGGGCAGAAGGGGGCGTCAGTTCATATCCGTCCTCCTCCCCTTACGGGGGGTGCCAGGTGTTCCCCATTGGTGCTTACGGTGGTGGTGGTGGGCTGGAGGTGTCTGTGTGGAGCGGAGTGACTGATGGGGTCTGCGCACCCCTCGTAGGTGGGCAAAAAAGTGCAGAGGGGAAGGGAAGGGAAGGGAAGGGAAGGGAAGGGAAGGGAAGGGAAGGGAAGGGAAGGGAAGGGAAGGGAAGGGAAGGGAAGGGAAGGGAAGGGAAGGGAAGGAAGGGAAGGGAAGAAGGGAAGGGAAGGGGAAGGGGAAGGGAAGGGAGGGGAAGGGAAGTTCAGGGAAGGGAAGGGGAAGGGGAAGGGGAAGGGAAGGGGAGGAGAGGAGAGGGAAGGGAAGTTCATGGAAGTTCATGGAAGTTCAGGGAAGTTCAGGGAAGTTCAGGGAAGGGAAGTTCAGGGAAGGGAAGGGGGGAGGGGAGGGAAGGGGAGGGAAGGGGAGGGAAGGAGGGGAGGGGATAGAGGGGAAGGGGAAGGGCGGAGGGCAAGGAAAAAAGGCAAGGCAAAGCAAAAGGCAAGGCAAAATTCAAAAAGCAAAAGCTAAAAGCCAAAAGCCAAAATGCAAAAAGCAAAAGCAAAAATCAAAGATGCAAAAGGCAAAATCCAAAACTAAAATCCAAAAGGCAAGGCAAAGCAAAAGGCCAAAGACAAAATCCAAATGGCAAAAGGCAAAACAAGAACCCAAAAGGCAAGGCAAGCAAAGGCAAAAGGCAAAATCCAGAAGACAAATCAAAGGCAAAATCCAGGAGGCAAGGCAAAGAAAAAAGGCAAAAAGACAAAAACACAAAAGGCAAAAGGCAAAAAGGCAAAAAGGCAAAAGGCAAAAGGCAAAAGGCAAAAGGCAAGACAAGGCAGAGGAGCAGACAGGAGTGCAGAGGAGCGTAACAGAGAGGAGAGGAGCGGAGCTGAGCGGTGCTGCGCAGACAGGAAAGGAAAGGAAAGGAAAGGAAAGGAAAGGAAAGGAAAGGAAAGGAAAGGAAAGGAAAGGAAAGGAAAGGAAAGGAAAGGAAAGGAAAGGAAAGGAAGAAAGGAAAGGAAAGGAAAGGAAAGGAAAGGAAAGGAAAGGAAAGAGCAGAGCTGCGCAGAGGGGAGGGGAGGGAGAGGAGCGGAGGGAAGGGGAGGGGAGGAGAGGGGAGGGAGGGGAGGAGAGGGGAGGGGAGGGGAAAGGAAGGGAAGGGGAAGGGGAATAGGAAGGGGAAGGGAAGGGGAAGGGAAGGGATAGGGGAAGGGAAAGGGGAAAGGGGAAAGGGAAAGGGGAAGGGAAGGGAAAGGGAAGGGAAGGGAAGGGAAAGGGGAAGGGGAAAGGGGAAGGGAAGCGAGTGGATCGGAGGGGCGGGGAGGGATAGGAAGGGATCGGAAAGAAGGATCGGAAAGGGATCGGAGGTGGGGAGGGGAAGGAGGGGAGGGCAGGGATCGGTGGGGAGGGTAGGAGACGAGCCGAGCTTAGCCGAGCGGAGGCGAGCGGAGCTGAACGCGGTCCCGCCCGCTCCGTTCCGCCGCTGCCGCCGCCGCTGCTCAGCGCCGCTTTCCAAACCCGGGCTCGGCCGCGCTGCCCTTGACGACAGCCAATGGGAGCCGAGAAACAGCCGGGGGGGCGGAGCTCCCGGCGTTCCACGCTGTGAGCCAACAGACACGGGGCGTGGCCACAGCGTGACCGAGCGATCGGATTGGTCGGCAGGCGGAGCGTTCGAAAAGGGGCGGGGGCTCGGGCCCGGCTGGCGGGCAGGTGCGAGGGCCGGGCGGGGGAGGGGCCGGGCTCACCCCGGGATTTTGGGAGCAGCTCCCGGGGCTCCCAGTCCCTCTCCAGCTCTCCTGGAGCCCCTCCAGGCCCTGCAAGGGGCTCTGAGCGCTCCCCGGAGCCTTCCCTGCTCCAGGTGAACATTCCCAGCTCTCCCAGCCCAGCTCCAGAGGGGCTCCGGTTCCTCTGGGCTGGCCCCAGCAGCTCCCCATCCTCCGGGTGGGGTCCCAGCTCTGCGGGTGGGGTCTCACCTGAGCGGGGCCGAGGGGCAGAATCCCCCCGGAGCCGCTGCCCACGCTGGGGGTCAGCCCAGGGCACCTTTGGGGTCATGTCCAGCCTCTCAGCCCCCCACACGGTGCCCATTGCGGGAGCTGTGGAGGTGACATCAATTACACCCAATAAACAATCTCACGATTCTCTTTTATCTTTTAACTTGGTCGTGGTCACTCTCAGGTTATAATTTTTTATAATCGCAGCTCTTTCGCTTGGCGAGGGCTGGCAGAGCCGTGCAGGTGCAAAAACAAGGATGAAAACCTGCAGAGCTCGGCCATGGGAAAAGGAGTCCAGGAGCTTTGTGGTGCTTTGGGGCAATTCCAGCCTTTGGCATTGGGCACAGGTGCATCTAGGGGGGTAAAATCTGGTGGGGAGGGTCTCTGGGGGTCCCAGCCCCACTCCAGGGGTGCCCAGGCAGCTCCCTCGGCATTCTTGTCGGGACAGCGGCTCTGGAGCAGGCAATCCCCTCCCGGCTGGAGAATGCACTGAGGAGAGGGAGAGGAGCTCGGGAAGGGGCTTCAGTGCCAGGAAAGCGGGGAACTGGGGGGCTCCGCAGGGTTTCAGCACCCTCCTGCCCTGGAGATGAAATCTCCGGGATTCTGGGGCTCTCTGGGCCGTTTCCCTCAGAAACACAGAATGGCACGGAATTCGTGCAATCTGTCCTCATCCTGCTGTCAGAGGAGCTCACAGCCCCAGCCCGCCAGCGCATTTCTGCCTGGCTGCTGCCTTGGCACACGGCTGCACGGGCCTTGCAGCAGCCCGGCACAGTGGCACGTGGCCCTGCCAGCCCAGGGCTGGCACTGCAGGAGCTTGAAGGTCCCTTCCAAGCCAAACCATTCCGGGATTCTCATCGTGGGGAGCCCCACCACACCAGGACACAGCCCCCAGCTGCAGGGAATCCCTCTGGGCAGGGAAAGGCCCCAGTGACAAGGACCAGGGTGGCCACGGCACTCACGGCCCTCAGCGTTTCTTCCAAACACCGGCTGCAGCTCCAGGGAGAGGCACGCCATCGGATCCGCCGGTCAGGCCGAGACAAGAGGCACAACAGCGGGAAATCCCCGGCTCGGGTGCCACTGGGCAGTGCTCTGGGCACTTGGAACAGCTGCCAGCACCCTGGGGCCAGCGTGGAAAATCCCCCCAGTCCTCCAGAGTGGCTGAGTGGCCCGGAGGTGACAGCGGTGTCCCCTACGGGTCGCACACGGGGTGACAGCAGTGTCTCCACAGGTGGCTGGACGGGCTGGGTGGCACAGCGGTGACAGTGGTGTCCCCTGCAGGGTGACACAGAGGTGAAAGCGGGTCCCCACACATGTCTGGGGTGAACAGAGGTGACAGCAGTGTTCCCTGCAGGGAGACACGGAGGTGGCAGCAAAATTGAGGCTGGACCCCCCGAACGGAGCTGGGACCCCCAGACTGAGGCTGGCACCCCGACCATGGGGCCGGGACCCCCGCACGTGAGACACGGCCCCTCCCCGCCCTCCCCCACCCTCAGCGTCCAACTGACCAATCAGCGCCGCCGGCACCAATCAGACCCGCGGGAATGCCTTCTGCACCCACCAATCCGATCGGTGTCTCCTCCTGGCTCCGCCCCCTCATTGTGACATCACAAAGGGCGGACCACGCTCGGTCCCTCCACCCGGATGCGTCACTGAGCTCCCATTGGCTGCCGCTGACAGGGCGGGCCTTGCCCGGACTATAAAAGGGGGCGTGGGGCGCCCGCACGGCTCCGGCGGGATCCTCGACGGGAGGGCGGCACCGCACGCCCCGGGGGCGCCCCTGAGCCGCCACTGGCCCGGAGGGGAGGGTGCGGTGGCCGGGAGGAGGTGGGAGCGCCAACAGCGCCTCTGTGCCCGATCCTGGCCTGGGTGTGCACGGGAGGGATGGACACCCGCGGAGCATCCCCCGGGGCTACAGGACGACGGACACCGACAGAGCATCCCCTGGGGGGCTAAGGAACGACGGACACCAAGAGCATTCCCCAGGGCAAGGATGATGGAGACAGAACGCCCACGGATGAAGGACGACACACGGCGACAGAGCATCCCCCCCCCGGGGTGAGGACAACGGGGCTGGGATGTGGACGCGCCAGGCCCCCCAAATCGCAGGGGTTTGGCCGTCGACCCGGCCTGCCAAAGGTAAGGACAAAATCAAATCTGCAAAGAAACACATCCAATGTACTGACTGATCTTTTTCTTCCCCAACAGGTCACTGGCCACGCAAACAAACCGCAAAGCCCCCACCCTGGCCACGGCAGAGGAGGACGGGGACCCCTGGCCACGATTCGGGCCGAGGAGCACGGATGGCCCGGGCTTGTCTCTGTCCCCTCCGTCCTGGGCTGTGCTGGGGGGGCTTCAGTCCTCTCCTGGCGGGGCAACGATCGGGGGCTGGGGCGGTCTCTGTCCGTGTCACACTGGGCGGTGCTCGGGCCGGTCACCCCAGGGCTGAGAGGGACACAGACGCCTCCGAGTGTCCCTTGTCCCAGAGGGATGGAGGACTCACCCCCCCAAGCATCCCCATGGGGAGAGGGACAGAGCCCCCCTGGCCCCCGGCCCCCACAAGCATTTCCCACGCCCGGAGGGATGGGGACCCCTCGAGCATCCCTGGGGCACCGGCCAAAATACAACTGGCAGAAATCCAACTTGGAACCACACAGAAAATGCTTTGGCCCACATTTGCTTTTGCCAGGCCCCGCTGGGGTCACCACGGACGCACTCGGTTCCCTCAGGTTGCCTTGTGTCACAGCGCTGCCTGCCTTCCACCAGGCCCTGCTGTTCCCAAGAGAGCCTCGGTGCCCTCAGATGCCATGGCCTGCCGCTGACACAATATAGAATTGCATGGAATTCATCCAATCTGTCCTCATCCTGCTTTAAGAGAAAGTTGATTCCCTTTCCATCAGTAAGAAATGAACACTAAGATATGAAAGTGAACAAATTTATTTTCTTAACCCTCTATGAACAAGCAGGAGGGCAACAGGTAGAAAAAGGAAACAAACAATGGCCGGGTATCAAACTGCCAGAGCTCAGCACCCCATGGCACTGAGAGAGACCCAAAATTACAGAGGATCCCTCTTCCCAACACACAGACCCCTCCCCATGGGTCTGGGCACCCCAGAGGGGGCTGGCTTAGGGTTAACCCTGACCTCAAATCCAGCCCCAGTTCCAGCCCCTTCCCAAATCCTCGGCCATTGCCAGGAAGGACCTTTTGCCCATTCTGCCACAAGTGCAGAAAGGTGGGACCACCCAAGCCCCCCCTCCATGAGTGTGCCTCCTGAGGGGAACCTTGGGCCATGAGCTGAGCCAAGGGACCTTGACATGAGGCTCAGGTGACAGCATTGTCCAGTGATCCCAGGTCTAGGGAGAAGGAAACAAGGCTGAGGGAGAAGAGGGAACCCAAAAAGCCAAGCCCAGAGCTGTGCTGAGACCATCCCTGGAGTTTTCTACTTCATCTCTCTGCACTCTCTTGCTTTCCCCCAACCACTTTGACTTTCCATCTCCCTCCACCTGATAGTTACCATTCAACAAAACCTCAACCACCAACCTTAGATTTGACCTTGTTCACACTTGAATAAATAATCACTCCAAGCCTGTTGTGCATTGCCAGATTATTGTCAATTTTATTTTGTCTGGAGCCCGGGGGACATTTGAGGGGTCTCCCTGTGTCTAACACTGGGGGACATTTGAGAGGGACTCGGAGGGAAACTGTCCCTGTGCCTCTAAACCCATGGAACAACTGAACCAATTGAAACCGCCCCCAGGCATGACAGGGATGGAGTCTCTGGCTGTTGAGTGCCCCTCACCTGGGGGAAGGCCAGGGTTGGTGATTTGTTTGCATTTTCATCCCAAGTGACTCCTTGGGAGGGTCAAGGATCAGCCAAATCATCGGCCAAATCAGTTTGTGTGTTGTTCGATTTAATTTCTGCCAATTCTAATTGGCCGGTGCCCCCGAGATGCTCAAGGCAAGTCCGCCCCTCTGGCTTTGGAGATGCTGGGGAGCTCTGGGGTCTCTGTCGCTCTCATGCTCGGGAGTTCGGGGGGCTCTCCGACTATGGCAGATCTGAGGAGGCCCAGGAGGATCACTCTCCTCTAATCCCTCTTCCTCTCCGTGCTCCTCCTTAATTGGGGGGTGGGATGGTCCCCGTCTCCCTGCAGTACTTGGGGTGCCCTCCTGAGAATCCCCCAGCGTGAGAGCGACAGAGGGGATGCTCAACGGGTCTCTGCCCTCTGGGCCTCTGGGGGATGCCTGGAGGGGCTCTGGGAATTTTCCCTGCTGGGGCATGGGGTGGCCTCCATCCTCCTCACCTCACTGACAGGGGCCAGGTTCATCTCCGTCCCCCACTGTGGAGGGGCTGGGTCTTCTCCGTCCTCTTCACCATGCTCAGGGTGGGATCCTTGTCTTCTCCCTCCTCCAGCTACAGAGGGGTCGGGGTTTATTCCGACCTCCCAGCCCTATTGGGTGTAGGCCGCGGCCATCCAGTCCTCAGCCCCATGATCGGGGGGTCCGGGGTCTTCTCCATCCTCCCACTAAGGAGGTGCTGGGTTATTCCAGCCCCAACCCCTAGTGGATGGGGGCCGGGCTGTCTCAGTTCTCCTCTGAGATGGAGGGGCCGGGCTGTCTCCATCCTCGTTCCCTGTGGGGATGAGGGGATCAGGTCATCTCCGGCCTCCTCCCCTTCCTGGGGTGGCGGGGGGGGGGTCTCTGTTGGTTGCTTATCTTAGTGTGGGCTGTGGGTGGTCTCCACAGAGCGGAGTCTGTGCTGGGGTCTCCGCACCCCTCGTGGTGGCTCTCCAGCTGGGATCAAGGTCTCCTGTGTGGATAAGGGGGGCAGGTCATCTCTGCCTCCTCCCCTTGCTGGGGTGCTGGGGGTGCCGGGCCATCTCCGTTGGTGCTCACCTTAGAGTGGGCTGCAGGTGGTCTTTGTGGAGCGCAGTCTCTGCTGGGGTCACTGCAACCCTCGTTGTTGCTCTTTGGCTCCGATCATGTTTTCTGTGGGAATTAGGGGGGGTCAGGTCATGTCCATCCTCCTCCTGTGCAATGGCTGGGTCGTTTCTGTTTGTGCCTACCTTAGTGTGTGATGAGGGCAGGCTGCGTGGAGCGGAGTTTCTGGTGGGGCCTCGCACCTTTGTTGTTTGGTCTTCGGCTAGGATCAAGGTGTGCTGTGGAATTAGAGAGGTCAGGTCATGTCATTTTCCTCCTCTGCAATGGATGGGGGCTGGGTCATTTCTGTTCGTGCTCACCTTGGTGCTGGGCTGGAGATGGTCCCTGTGGAACAGAGTGTCGAGAGGGGTCTCTGCGCCCCTCATTGTTGCTCTTTGGCTAGGATCAAGGTATTCTGTGGGGACAAAGTGGGGCAGGTCGTGTTCCGTCCTCCTCCTGTCACTGGGGTAGCGGCGGCGCCGCATCATCTTGGTCTGTGCTTACATTGGTGGTGGGCTGGAGGTGTCTGTGTGGAGCGGAGTTTTTGGTGGGGTCTCCGCACCCCTCGTTGGTCTTTCGGCTAGGATCGAGGTTTCCTGTGGGCAGAAGGGGGCGTCAGTTCATATCCGTCCTCCCCCTTACGGGGGGTGCCAGGTGTTCCCCATTGGTGCTTACGGTGGTGGTGGTGGGCTGGAGGTGTCTGTGTGGAGCGGAGTGACTGATGGGGGTCTGCGCACCCCTCGTAGGTGGGCAAAAAAGTGCAGAGGGGAAGGGAAGGGAAGGGAAGGGAAGGGAAGGGAGGGAAGGGGAAGGGAAGGGAAGGGAAGGGAAGGGAAGGGAAGGGAAGGAAGGGAAGGGAAGGGAAGGGAAGGGAAGGGAAGGGAAGGGAAGGGGAAGGGAAGGGAAGGGAAGGGAAGGGAAGGGGAAGGGGAAGGTAGAAGGGAAGGGAAGGGAAGGGGAAGGGAAGGGAGGGAAGGGAGTTCAGGGGAAGGGAAGGGGAAGGGGAAGGGGAAGGGAAGGGGGAGGAGAGGAGAGGGAAGGGAAGTTCATGGAAGTTCATGGAAGTTCAGGGAAGTTCAGGGAAGTTCAAGGGAAGTTCAGGGAAGGGAAGGGGGAGGGGAGGGAAGGGAGGGAAGGGGAGGGAAGGAGGGGAGGGGATAGAGGGGTGAAGGGGAAGGGCGGAGGGCAAGGAAAAAAGGCAAGGCAAAGCAAAAGGCAAGGCAAAATTCAAAAAGCAAAAGCTAAAAGCCAAAAGCCAAAATGCAAAAAGCAAAGCAAAAATCAAAGATGCAAAAGGCAAATCCAAAACTAAAATCCAAAAGGCAAGGCAAAGCAAAAGGCCAAGACAAAATCAAATGGCAAAAGGCAAAACAAGAACCCAAAAGGCAAGGCAAAGCAAAAGGCAAAATCCAGAAGACAAAATGCAAAGGCAAAATCCAGGAGGCAAGGCAAAGAAAAAAGGCAAAAAGACAAAAACACAAAAGCAAAAGGCAAAAAGGCAAAAGGCAAAAGGCAAAAGGCCAAAAGGCAAGACAAGGCAGAGGAGCAGACAGGAGTGCAGAGGAGCGTAACAGAGAGGAGAGGAGTGGAGCTGAGCGGTGCTGCGCAGACAGGAAAGGAAAGGAAAGGAAAGGAAAGGAAGGAAAGAAAGGAAAGGAAAGGAAAGGAAAGGAAAGGAAAGGAAAGGAAAGGAAAGGAAAGGAAAAGGAAAGGAAAGGAAAGGAAAGGAAAGGAAAGGAAAGGAAAGGAAAGGAAAGGAAAGGAAAGGAAAGGAAAGGAAAGGAAAAGGAAAGGAAAGGAAAGGAAAGGAAAGGAAAGGAAAGGAAAGGAAAGGAAAGAGCTGCGAGAGGGGAGGGGAGGGAGAGAGGGGAGGGAAGGGGAGGGAGGAGAGGGGAGGGAGGAGAGGGGAGGGGAGGGGAAAAGGAAGGGAAGGGGGAAGGGAATAGGAAGGGGAAGGGAAGGGGAGGGAAGGGGAAGGGAAGGGGAAGGGAAGGCGAAGGGAAAGGGGGAAAGGGGAAAGGGAAAGGGGAAAGGGAAGGGAAGGGAAAGGAAGGGAAGGGAAGGGGAAAGGGGAAAGGGGAAGGGGAAGGGGAAAGGGAAAGCGAGTGGATCGGAGGGCGGGGAGGGATAGGAAGGGATCGGAAAGGAAGGGATCGGAAAGGAAGGGATCGGAGGTGGGGAGGGAAGGAGGGAGGGCAGGGGATCGGTGGGGAGGGTAGGAGACGAGCCGAGCTTAGCCGAGCGGAGGCGAGCGGAGCTGAACGCGGTCCCGCCCGCTCCGTTCCGCCGCTGCCCCGCCGCTGCTCAGCGCCGCTTTCCAAACCCGGGCTCGGCCGCGCTGCCCTTGACGACAGCCAATGGGAGCCGAGAAACAGCCGGGGGGGCGGAGCTCCGGCGTTCCACGCTGTGAGCCAACAGACACGGGGCGTGGCCACAGCGTGACGAGCGATGGATTGGTCGGCAGGCGGAGCGTTCGAAAAGGGGCGGGGCTCGGGCCCGGGCTGGGCGGGCAGGTGCGAGGGCCGGGCGGGGGAGGGGCCGGGCTCACCCCGGGATTTTGGGAGCAGCTCCCGGGGCTCCCAGTCCCTCTCCAGCTCTCTGGAGCCCCTCCAGGCCCTGCAAGGGGCTCTGAGCGCTCCCCGGAGCCTTCCCTGCTCCAGGTGAACATTCCCAGCTCTCCCAGCCCACTCCAGAGGGGCTCCGGTTCCTCTGGGCTGGCCCCAGCAGCTCCCCATCCTCCGGGTGGGGTCCCAGCTCTGGGGTGGGGTCTCACCTGAGCGGGGCCGAGGGGCAGAATCCCCCGGAGCCGCTGCCCACGCTGGGGGTCAGCCCAGGGCACCTTTGGGGTCATGTCCAGCTCTCAGCCTCCCACACGGTGCCCATTGCGGGAGCTGTGGAGGTGACATCAATTACACCCAATAAACAATCTCACGATTCTCTTTTATCTTTTAACTTGGTCGTGGTCACTCTCAGGTTATAATTTTTTATAATCGCAGCTCTTTCGCTTGGCGAGGGCTGGCAGAGCCGTGCAGGTGCAAAAACAAGGATGAAAACCTGCAGAGCTCGGCCATGGGAAAATGAGTCCAGGAGCTTTGTGGTGCTTTGGGGCAATTCCAGCCTTTGGCATTGGCACAGGTGCATCTAGGGGGGTTAAAATCTGGTGGGGAGGGGTCTCTGGGGGTCCCAGCCCACTCCAGGGGTGCCCAGGCAGCTCCCTCGGCATTCTTGTCGGGACAGCGGCTCTGGAGCAGGGCAATCCCCTCCCGGCTGGAGAATGCACTGAGGAGAGGGAGAGGAGCTCGGGAAGGGGCTTCAGTGCCAGGAAAGCGGGGAACTGGGGGGCTCCGCAGGGTTTCAGCCACCCTCCTGCCCTGGAGATGAAATCCTCCGGGATTTCTGGGGCTCTCTGGGGCCGTTTCCCTCAGAAACACAGAATGGCACGGAATTCGTGCAATCTGTCCTCATCCTGCTGTCAGAGGAAGCTCACAGCCCCAGCCGGCCAGCGCATTTCTGCCTGGCTGCTGCCTTGGCACACGGCTGCACGGGCCTTGCAGCGCCCGGCACAGTGGCACGTGGCCCTGCCAGCCCAGGGCTGGACTGCAGGAGCTTGAAGGTCCTTCCAAGCCAAACCATTCCGGGATTTCATCGTGGGGAGCCCCACCACACCAGGACACAGCCCCCAGCTGCAGGGAATCCCTCTGGCAGGGAAAGGCCCCAGTGGAACAGGACCAGGGTGGCCACGGCACTCACGGCCCTCAGCGTTCTTTCCAAACACCGGCTGCAGCTCCAGGGAGAGGCACACGCCATCGGATCCCGCCGGTCAGCCGAGACAAGAGGCACAACAGCGGGAAATCCCCGCTCGGGTGCCACTGGGCAGTGCTCTGGGCACTTGGGAACAGCTGCCAGCACCCTGGGGCCAGCGTGGAAAATCCCCCCAGTCCTCCAGAGTGGCTGGAGTGGCCCGGAGGTGACAGCGGTGTCCCCTACGGGTCGGCACACGGGTGACAGCAGTGTCTCCACAGGTGGCTGGACGGGCTGGGGTGGCACAGCGGTGACAGTGGTGTCCCCTGCAGGGTGACACGGAGGTGAAAGCGGTGTCCCCACACATGTCTGGGGTGACACAGAGGTGACAGCAGTGTTCCCTGCAGGGAGACACGGAGAGTGGCAGCAAAATTGAGGCTGGGACCCCCCGAACGGAGCTGGGACCCCCAGACTGAGGCTGGCACCCCGACCATGGGGCCGGGACCCCCGCACGTGAGACACGGCCCCTCCCGCCCTCCCCCACCCTCAGCGTCCAACTGACCAATCAGCGCCGCCGGGCACCAATCAGACCCGCGGGAATGCCTTCTGCACCCACCAATCCGATCGGTGTCTCCTCCTGGCTCCGCCCCCTCATTGTGACATCACAAAGGGCGGACACGCTCGGTCCCTCCACCCGGATGCGTCACTGAGCTCCCATTGGCTGCCGCTGACAGGGCGGGCCTTGCCCGGACTATAAAAGGGGGCGTGGGGCGCCCGCACGGCTCCGGGCGGGATCCCTCGACGGGAGGGCGGCACCGCAGCCCCGGGGGCGCCCCTGAGCCGCCACTGGCCCGGAGGGAGGGTGCGGGTGGCCGGGAGGGAGGTGGGAGCGCCAACAGCGCCTCTGTGCCCGATCCTGGCCTGGGGTGTGCACGGGGAGGGATGGACACCCGCCGGAGCATCCCCCGGGGGCTACAGGACGACGGACACCGACAGAGCATCCCCTGGGGGCTAAGGAACGACGGACACCACAGAGCATTCCCCAGGGCAAGGATGATGGAGACAGAACGCCCACGGATGAAGGACGACACACGGCGACAGAGCATCCCCCCGGGGTGAGGACAACGGGGCTGGGATGTGGACGCGCCAGGCCCCCCAAATCGCAGGGGTTTGGCCGTCGACCCGGCCTGCCAAAGGTAAGGACAAAATCAAATCTGCAAAGAAACACATCCAATGTACTGACTGATTTTTTCTTCCCCAACAGGTCACTGGCCACGCAAACAAACCGCAAAGCCCCCACCCTGGCCACGGCAGAGGAGGACGGGGACCCCTGGCCACGATTCGGGCCGAGGAGCACGGATGGCCCGGGCTTGTCTCTGTCCCCCTCCGTCCTGGGCTGTGCTGGGGGGGCTTCAGTCCTCTCCTGGCGGGGCACGATCGGGGCTGGGGCGGTCTCTGTCCGTGTCACACTGGGCGGTGCTCGGGGCGGTCACCCCAGGGCTGAGAGGGACACAGACGCCTCCAAGTGTCCCTTGGTCCCAGAGGGATGGAGGACTCACCCCCCAAGCATCCCCCATGGGGAGAGGGACAGAGCCCCCCTGGCCCCCCGGCCCCCCACAAGCATTTCCCACGCCCGGAGGGATGGGGACCCCTCGAGCATCCCTGGGGCACCGGCCAAAATACAACTGGCAGAAATCCAACTTGGAACCACACAGAAAATGCTTTGGCCCACATTTGCTTTTGCCAGG
>JAJEOU010002101.1:0-10227 GCA_021534815.1 Acrocephalus arundinaceus
GGCCATGGCCTCATCTGCTTGCAGTGTCACCTGGTGAGGGACGGAGTCAGGCTCCCAGGTGACCTCCAGGTGTGCAGGGTAGTTGCTGGGGCAGGGAGGTGACAGAGCTGATGTCACCCATCAAGGTGTTCCAGGTATGTGGTGGCCATGCCACTACCCTCAAGCCACGCCCACCCTGGCCTGCCCTCCTGCCTTCAGGGCTGAGAATACCCAGTGTGGCTGGGGCGTGGCCGCCCCTCCCTGAGCACCAGGCCTGGCCAGGGCGGAGCCATCCCGGTTGCCCTCAGCTCTGGGCACTCTGGTTCATCTGTGGGGGAAAAAGAACAAAATTTGGGGCATTTTCCAACCAAAAACTGGGAGCATCCAACCCTGAAATTGGTTGTTTTAACCCCAAAGTGTTTGGGACATCAGGTCTATCCCTCGAAATCAATGGA
Source organism: Acrocephalus arundinaceus (assembly GCA_021534815.1). Classification (NCBI taxonomy): domain Eukaryota; kingdom Metazoa; phylum Chordata; class Aves; order Passeriformes; family Sylviidae; genus Acrocephalus; species Acrocephalus arundinaceus. The sequence goes on from JAJEOU010002101.1 coordinate 435, forward strand.
AAAGACATCATGTCTGCCTATTGAATTTAATAGAGTAAAAAGGACATCAGGTCTACCCGTTGAAATGAATGAAGGAAAAAAGACATCAGGTCTACCCTCTGAAATCAATTGATGGAAAAGAAAACCAGGTCTACCCCAACAAATTCAAATGGGATTTAGGGACACCAGGTCTGCCCAATTAAATTCAAAAGGGATTTAAGGACACCAGGTCTACGCCTTTTAAAGTCACTGGGGATTTAGGGACACCAGATCTACCCATTAATAGGGCTTGATCAGGAAGGGTTACTGGTTAGACTGGGTGCACTGGGAAGGGCTAAGGGGAAGCTCTGGGGGAGAAACTGGAAGCACTGGGCAGAGTTGGAGGCACTGGGAGGGAGGAACTGGAGAAAACTGAGCAAAGTGGGAGCACTGGGAGGGGTTTACTGGGAGCACTGGGAGTGGCTAATGGGGGCACTGGGGTTACTGGGAGCTCCAGGGCATTACTGGGAAAACTGGGAAGGGTTACTGGGATAAATGGGGTAAGAGTAAACCAGGTCTACCCTTTAAAGTCAAAGGAACAAATGAGACACCAGGTCAATCCTTTAAAGTCATTAGGGATTTAGGACACCAGGTCTACCCACTCAAGTCAATAGGATAAATGGGACATCACATTTACCCAGTCAAAGCAGTGGGATTCACGAGCACAGTTTGGACAGGGGTCCAAGAATTTTTGGGGGTACCCAGGTGTATCCAGGTGATTTCTGGGGGGATCCAGGTGATTTCTGGAGGTGCCCAGGTGATTTTTTGAGGGTACCCAGGTGACTGGGGGGGGGGATTGAGGAGATTTTCCTGGGTACCCAGGTGTATCCAGGTGACTTTGGAAGTACCCAAGTGATTTTTTGGGGTACCAAAGTGTACCCAGTTGATTTTGGAGGTATCCAGGTGATTTTGGGGGGTACCCACATGTATCCACGTCATTTTTGGGGCGTTCCCAGGCAATTTGGGGGGGGAGAATCCAGGTGATTTTGGGTATCCAGGTGATTTTTGGGACTCCCAGGTGTATCCAAGTGATTTTTGGGGGATATCCAGGTGATTTGAGGGGGGACACAGGTGATTGGGGGAGTACCCAGGAGCCTCCATGTGACTTTGGGGGAGTAACTAGGTGTATTGAGGGGGTACCAAGGTGTATCCAGGTGATTTTTGGGGGTACTCAGGTCAATTTTGGGAGTTCCCAGGTAATTTTGGAGGCAGCCAGGTGATTTTTGGGGGTACTCAGGAGATTTGCAGTGTACTCAGGTGTATCCAGGTGGTTTAGGGGGATACCCAGGCGATTTTGGGGTACTCAGGTGATTTTTTGGGGCTACTCAGGTGATTTTTGGGAAGATCCAGGTGATTCTGGGGGTTACCCAGGTGTATCCAGGTGATTTTGAGGGTACTCAGGTTACTTTTGTGGGTACCCAGGTGATTTTTAGGGCATATCCAGGTGATTTTGGTGGTACCCACATGATTTTGGGGGTTCCCAGGCATCCCCACTCACCCTGACGGGCCAGGAGAAGATGACAGCCACCGTCGCGTCCTCCCAGTGGACGTGGACGCAGATGACCCTCGGCGGCAGGGGGGCTGTTGGGGGACACCCCAACATTCAGGAGGCACCCCAACATTAAGGGGAACTGAATCATGATTTTAAAGAGTTAAGATTTTAGCTAAGGGTTAGAAGCAATTTATATGGATCAGGGTGTAAGTTGGATAAGCAAATGATAGGTTAATGATTATTAGATGCCTTAACTAGAGCTAATTGCTGTATTGTTTGCCATTATGAGCTCGTTTATAGAAGGAAGTGGAGTAAGTGAACCATTAGAAGAACAGATTGAAAGCAGTAGACAAATGATCAGAACCTGGTCTTTGTATCAATCAATCACAAAGCAGGGGACCTTGAATCATGCCAGAGGGTCACAGAGACCTGATGAAGACTCTCCTGACTTCATCTTTGAGACCACTGATCCAATTTGAGACCACTGACCCAATTCAAGAGAAGAATTGCACACACATGAAGGACTGATAGCCTCATTTAATACAGAGCAGGGATGGGAGGTGCTGGGGTTATGCACATGAATTTTATGTAAGATTTTGGGAAATAAATAGAGGGCAAAGAACTTTGTATGGCCCCTTGTACAGCCTTTTGGAGATGACTCCCGTTCTGCCTGCAGGTGAATAAACATACCACTTTCTAACTTTAACTAGTTACAAGATCATTGTTGGTGATCATATCAGTTTTTAACAACTCATTCTGGCCACCCAGCCAGGAGGAGGCTCTGCTCAGCTGTGAGAGCAGCTGGGGTGGAGGACCCACTTGGGGCACACCCCAGGATATTCCTGGAAGTGTGGACTCCCTGCCTGGACTGTCCATCCAGCAGCAGACAAGGACTCCTGACTACTAAAAACTCCGGACAAAGGGGTATCTTTAAAATAATTGAAACACTTTAAACAGTGACCTGTAAGGTAAATGTGTGGTCATAAAAGGCCGTTGGTAAGCCGTGGGAGACATCCCACACACAACTTGTGCCTCTGCAGTGTGCTTGCACGCTGAAATTGCGGTTGGTGTCTGCTCTGTTGTATTTGGTTGCCAGCACAGAGAGCTGCTGAGCTGTTGTAGCGAGCCAGGGGGGCTCGGGCTGGGGTTGCTGGCCGAAGGGGATTTTGCCATTTGTTGCATTGTAGAGGGCTCAGTTTGGTGGCAATTTGGGGCTAGCAGTTGTAAGGGCAAATCCTGGTCTATGGTTGTTATGCTGTGTGAATGTGTCCTGACTGTGAGAACAGTTGTGAGAGAGTTTGTTGAGATGTGCTATTAGCACAAAGTGAGAGGGAGTTTGGACCCGCAGTTCTGTTTTTTTGGCAACTGAAATGGCTGGGAAAATGAAGCAAGCGTGGCACATGATTAAAGCGTTTGATAGCCCTGCATGTTGTGTAAAACCCTTAATAAAAAGCCCCCTCCCCGCTGTGACTGTGGTGTGTGCGTACTTCGGTTACGGGGGACGGTATTTACTGTAACACCCGGTGTTCATGTTAAAAGAGTCCGGACTCCCAGAGTTGTTCAGGCCTAGTGTTCAGGTGTTTTTTCCTCTGGAATTTGAGATACAGAGGTTAAGTGATTTAGTATATAGTGTTTGTAAGTATTTCCTGCAGGAATAATAGGAAGATTATGGTGGTAGTTTGCGTGGAAGAGATGTTTTGTTCCTGGGTAAGCGACTTGGAGTTGTGAGAGCTGTAATGTATTTTTGACGCAACACTCATCTTGTGTCAAAAATTCGAAGTGCAGCACATGCTGAGTGAGAAATAGTAAGAGTGATGGGGTCTGGAGCGTGTTCAGAGAAGGGCAACAAGGCTGGTGAGGTGTCTGGAGCACAAGTCATGTGAGGAGTGGCTGAGGGAGCTGGGGTTGTTTATCCTGGAGAAGAGGAGGCCCAGGGGAGACAAGGCAGTGTATGGGAACAGGTTGGACTCGATGATGTCCAAGGTCTTTTCCAACCTCTCTGATTCCGGGATTCTCTGAAACCACCCTTGCAGCAGTTGCAGGATGAGCCCTGGGCCTCCTCTTCACAAGGTCCAGCAGCCCAGGTCCCTCAGCTTCTCCTCACAGCCCCAAAGCCCATCCTGTCAGTCCTGCTGAGCCTCTGCAGCTCCTCCTCTTTGCACAGAACAGGGAGCCCAAGCCAGACACACCAGGCCAGATGGGCCCCCTGGCCTGTGGTGCCTCTGGCAAGGGAGCAGCACGAGGCACTGCAGGAGGCTGCAGAAATTCCTGAAGCACTTGGAGGATGATCCTGCTCCCCAAGGGACGTTCCCATGGTGCCAGCTCAGGAACTGAAATGGGGAGTGGGGCCAGAGAGAAAAGGGCAACCAGGGATGGGCTGTTTGCAGGGGAGGGAACAGGGGTGGGAGAGAGGAAGAAATTTGTAGCAGGATCAGGAAAGAAAGCCAAGGTGATACAAAGGTAATGGTGAGGGCAGTTTGGGGGTGGCTGCCAGGCAGCCCTGGCTCTGAGCAACAAAGTCTGCAGTCGCAAAGAAAACTCCAGGGTGATGGGAACAAACTTTCTGGTGACTTCAGAGGCCCCCACAAACCTGAGGGTTTCCCTGCTGTCCCCCAGCCCTTCCTGGCCCCAGGGGCTGATGGCATTTGTGCTCCCTCAGCTTCATCTCCCCACACCAACACCATGGGGGTGCTGACGCCTGCTCTGGGCAGTGCAAACAGGGGCTCCTGAGGCAGTGCTGCCGTGTCTGTGCCTGCAAGGATGCGGCACCTGTGTGAGCTGGGGGAGAGGCCAGGGCTGCAGAGAGGGGATGTTGTTGGCAGGTGCATGAGGACGCTGTGGGACGCTGCCCTGGGGTGTCCAGCGCAGTGGGGATGGATCAGCCCCTGCTCTGCTGCTCCTTCCCCTTGTCTCCCCCAGGCACCTTGCAGAGCCCCAGCCATGCTGTTTGCCCCCAGCCTGCCCACGGCCAGCCTGGGGCTGCTCCCGGGGCTTTTCTGTGCTCAGCATTGGCCTGGGCAAAGTGTTCTGGAGAGAGCCTGGGCAAGGAGCCTGCAGCCCCCAGGCCCTGGCCTGAGGCGTCAGCGCTGCCCCAGCAGTGCCCATGGCCTGTCCCTGCTGCAGCCCCGGCACTGCCACCCCCAGCACTGTGCCCGGCCCCGAGAGCACTCAGGCCCTACAGCAACACCAGGGCCAGCAGGGCAGCGGGGCAGGGCCACGGCAGCAGCACTGGCAACACCAAGGGCTGCTGCTGCTGCTGCTGGGCACAGCTGCTGTGCCAGCACTGATCTGCCCCCAGCTCTGCACACAGACATTGCTGCTGCAGCTGCAGAGAAGGGAACCAAAGGGCATCTCTGCAGAAAAATAGGCTGGGAGATCCTTGAGTTTGTTCAACACCACCTAGTGTTCAGCCCCTCATTGACACAGTCTGTGGCCACAGGGGAGGTGGAGAGAAACAAAATGTGAAATGACATAAACAGTGTAATTTCTTTGTGGACAAGATTGAAAAAAGTAAAACAAAGAAAAAGAACTTTCAAAAAAAACCCCAAGAAGTATAGCAGATGACTTTTATTACAAGTGATTTGCAGAAGTTGGCAAACAGTTTAATGTTCCTTAAACCATCCAGTGATCAGTCTCCACACTGCAGCCTTGAGCTCCTGGTTCCTCAGGCTGTAGATGAGGGGGTTCAGGGCTGGAGGCACCACCGAGTACAGAACTGAAAGGGCCAGATCCAGGGATGGGGAGGAGATGGAGGGGGGCTTCAGGTGCAAATATAGTGCTGAAAACAGAGAGACCACCCAGGTGAGGGAGGCAGGTGGAAAAGGCTTTGTGCCGTCCCTGCTCAGAGGGGATCCTCAGCACAGTCCTGAAGATCTGCACATAGGAGAAAACAATGAACACAAACAGCCAAATGATAAACTGGCAGTGACAGAGAGTAGACCAAGTTCTCTTAGGTGGGATTTGGAGCAGAGAGTTTGAGGATCTGTGGGATTTCACAGAAGAACTGGCCCAGGCATTGCCATGGCACAGGGGCAGGGAAAATGTATTGGCCGTGTGCATGAGAGCATTGAGAAAGGCACTGGCCCAGGCAGCTGCTGCCATGTGGGCACAAGCTCTGCTGCCCAGGAGGGTCCCGTAGTGCAGGGGTTTGCAGATGGACACGTAGCGGTCGTAGCACATGATGGTCAGCAGGAAAACTCTGCTGAATGAAGAACAAGAAGAAAAAGAGCTGTGCAGAACATCCTGAGTAGGAGATGTTCTTGTGTCCCAGAGGGAATTGTGCATGGCTTTGGGGACAGTGGTGCAGATGCAGCCCAGGTCGGTGAGGGCCAGGTTGAGCAGGAAGAAGAACATGGGGCTGTGCAGGAGGTGGCCGCAGGCTACGGCGCTGATGATGAGGCCGTTGCCCAGGAGGGCAGCCAGGGAGATGCCCAGGAAGAGGCAGAAGTGCAGGAGCTGCAGCTGCCGCGTGTCTGCCAATGCAGCAGGAGGAAGTGGCTGATGGAGCTGCTGTTGGACATTTGCTGTCTGTTGGCATTGGGTGCTGCCATGCAGAAAATGACAGGGAAGAGTTAGAGGAGATGCCTGAAACCAAAACCAAAGCCATTTCTCATAAACCCTCCCCTAGGAAACAGAGACAGATTTTTTTGTTTAAGAGTTCTGCAGTTTACTTTTTAAGATCCACACGTATGTTTCCCAGTACTCTTGGTTATCAATCCCTCAGAATTTTTGTTTACCCCAGGGAGAACAGAGCAAGTTTCATGATGCAAAGTGATGAGAGGAGAGTGAAGGGACACGGTCTGTCATTCTGACCTGTTCACAGTTTCTCTGGGCCTTAGCCTTTCTTAGGTGGAGGGTGATCAGCTTCCCATGTTTCCCCTAAAAAATCACCAGGTACTGCTCAGAGCAGATGGATCCACCACAGCCCAGCTGCCATTGTAGCCAAGGACTCACATTGCTCATTTCACCAACCCAACAGCATTTTCAGTATCAAACCCTCTGCCTTTCCCGTGGGTCTTTCAGATAACACAAAGATGCTGCAGGACAGGTTTGCATCCTGCATTGAAGCTCCCAGCTTGGACTGAAATCTCAGGGACCCAAGTGTCCTTAGGATGGCATTGGACTAGGGAGATGCAGCTCCCCTGGCTGCACTGACAGCATTGCCCACAGCCGGGCACTGGGGACAGCGTCACCCTGAGCCAGCTGTGCCCCCTGCCAGAGCCCCCAGTGCCGGGCAGCTGCTCCCAGCCCTGTGCTCTGCAGAGGGAACTGGGCCCGGGGCTGCACAGCTGCCCCACGGCTCTGCTGCAGCTCTGCCTGCACAGGAGGGGCTGCACGCCTTGGAGCCCCGGCCCTGAGGGCAGAGGCTTGGCTGGGGGACAGGAGGGAGGGGGCTTGTTCAGAGGGAGGGGCTGCACTGCAGGGGCTCCTATGGAGATCTCTGAACTCTCCCTGCCACAACATTTCTGGCTTTTGTTTTCTCTCATTGCCTCATCTTCTCTCTGCTTCCTGCAGATTTTCCTCCTGCAGGTGTTTCCCTGTGCCTGAGCTCTCCCTGCCAGCACTCCCAGAGCCCAAATCTCTGTGCACTCTCCTTGGCCCTACAGAACCCTGCCTGTTTGCAGGGCACTGGCTGGGGGCAGGTTCTGTTTGCAGCTTGGAGAAAGGACAGCTCAGACTAAGCCTGATCACTGAGACCTGAGATGTCCCAGGGACTGTGAAAATTAGATAACTTTATCATTTGTTCTCCCTCTCCTATTGTCAATACTAGGAAATAATAGATAATATTCAGATAATAGAAATTAGATAATAATAATAGTCTTAAGAAATAGTCTTAAGAATAGTCTTAAGAAATGTCCTCATTTTAAAATAATTCCTTGTCTTGAAATATTTTGAGCAGGCAGAAGCTCATGTGTCAGAGCTTCATGAGCATTTCACCTCCCCTGCACCAGAAATACTCAGAGAGTTGTACTCACAGAGTCTGTAGGCATTGGGATGTTGCAGCTTGAGGAGATCACTGCAGGAGCTGCAGCTGCATTGTCCTGCAGCCAGAGGTTCCTGTGCCAAGGGCTGGCAGTGATTCTCCCCCAGTCCCTTCTCAGCACCTTCCCAGCCCTGAGTGATTGAAGCTCTCTGTGCCTGTGTGCTGTGCCCGGGGTGGCTGCAGGCAGTGCCCCAGCCCTGCTGGGCTGGCAAAGAGCTGATCATCCAGAGAAATGTGTTTTAAGCTCTTCTTGGTTGCCAGATCTGCACTGTTGCCATGAGCTCAGCCTGCTCAAGCACAGACAAGCACAAGGACTTTAATGACCCTCTCAGGGCTTTGTGCTGAGGCCCTGAACTCAGTCCCTGAGAGGGAGCTGAAAAACTCTCCAGAACTCAAGGAGAAGCAACTCCAAAGTTTCTGGAAGTTTTAATGGGTCCCACTGAGGGACACGACACAGAAAGTGTCCCCAGGCCCCAGGCAGAGCAGAGAACTGCAGGCAGTGATGACAGGTGGGGACAAAGAGAAGCCAAGGCTTGGTGCCCTGGGCCACAGCAGCCTCTGTGCCACCAAGGACACTGAGGAGACACCTTGTCCTGAGGCCCTGGGGCCTCCTGGCACAGCCCCAGCAAGGCTGGGCACTGTCAGCCCCTTGTGCTGCCCTCAGCATCCCCCTCCCATGCCAGTGGCCTCCAGGATGTGCTGGAAGGAGTCCCTGGGGAAGGAGCCTTGGTCAGCAATGGCCCTGGGGGGCTCCTTCATGCTGCCAGGGACTGCAGGTTTTTCCAAGGACTTTGGGTTTGGCTTTTGCCTTGGAGTCTCTGAGAGGTTTGTGCAATCCTGGCCTCCAATTCTCTGCTTTAATGAGTCCCTTGAGAGGCTTTGTCAGTAACAACACTCAGTGGGGCTCATTAATGCTTCAGGGTACTCAAAGTTTGGAAAAATGGGTTTTTTGACACTGACTGACGGATTTGTACAATCATGGCCTCTAAAATCTGCTTTAATGAATCCCTTGAGAATTTTATCCATAACAATACTCAGTAGGGCTCATTCATGCTTCAAGTACTCAGGGGTAATTTAAGTATTTCTTTTTGCCACTGAATCTCTGAGAGGTTTTTGTGCAATCCTGGCCTCCAATTCTCTCCTTCAAAGAGTCTATGAGGAGCCTGTTGGGGACAGACCTTAGTGGGACCCACGAATACCTTGACACTTTAGGTGTTCTTCCGACTTTGACTCCTGGAAAGGTTTGTGCAATCTCCTCTCAGGCCCTGAGGTTCCAGGGCTCAGCACCAAATGCACCACGGGGCTCATTAGGATCAAGCAAGTCCTGACAAACCATGGCTGTGCCTTGATTTCCTCTGGTCTGGTGCAGTTCAAGGAAGTCTTTTTTCCTAGATACATGGAGAAATATTTCAAAGACTTTTTAGGATGTATTTCTTTTTAAAGGTGTATTTTTTACTTTTCCTATTACACAAAAGGTGATTGCAGGATTTAGTGATGATATTGACCAGGTCTCTCCTCAGGAGGTCTGGCCTGCTCAGAGAAGCTGTGCCTTGAGGTCTGACCCAGTGAACAACCTTGCTCCACATCCCCCAACCCCATCCTCTCTGTCCTCACTCACCTGGGAGCTGTTTGCTCAGAGAACTGGCTGCATTCAGGAAAGATGGGTTTCTTCCTTTTTTAAGTGGTCAAAAATTTCAGACAATCTCTCAAGTGTGTGCCAAGCCCAAGGTGCCACCAAGGAGGTTCCCCTTCCCCAAGGCAGAACCATGCAAGGAATGTTTGAGACACACAGGAAGTTCTGCAATAAACACAAATCCAGAGTTGGCTGAAGGCAGAATTAGACCAACTGCTGAAGGACAGACAAGCTTTGAACTCCTTGCAGCTCAAAGCTCCAGCTGGGTTGTTGGGAGGTGTGTGAGTGAGGCAAGAGTGAGGGCAAGGGAAATGCAGAGAGCCCTGGAAGTGCTTCTGTGCAGCCAGGCTGTGGGGAAGGGCACTGCAGGCCTGGCCTGGGCCAGGAGTGAGGCTGGATCATCATCCAAGCTGCCCTGGGCCATTGCAAGGGGCTGTGGCCATGGACACTGCACTGAGCCCACTGTGGCAGCGCCTTGCTCAGGGCTGGTGTCAGTGCCCAGAGGCAGAGGGGATCCCTTGCTGGGGGCTTGTGCCATGGCCACCTGCCCTGTGCCGCGCTGGCTGCTCAGGCCCCGCGGAACCAGCAGCAAACGCCACTGCCAGGGCCAAAGGCCAGCTCAGGCAGACAGAAAGGGGCAGGGCTGGGCACTGTTTCCATGGCAGCC
>JAJEOU010002730.1:0-18222 GCA_021534815.1 Acrocephalus arundinaceus
GGAGGCAAGGCAGAGACCCAGCCAGTTGCTGGGGTAAGGGGAGTGGCCTAGGATAGACAGGCATTCTAGGGGTCAAATCCCTTTTGGGGAGGGGCGTGGCTTTTCCCAAGATATCCAATTTCCTGGGTGGATCTGCCTTGCATTTTGTAGGGGCTTGGGAGACCCCGTGTGTGTGGAGCCCGGGAAGGAGAAGGGGGGGAGGGGAGGCAGTAGGAAGCACGATGCTACAACTGGACCCTTTCTACAGGATTATCTCTACTCCAACAGAATCACATCTGTCAGGAGAATTTTTTGGACTGCTTCCAACACCCTGATGAACAGGGTGTCAGGTCGTATTCTGACTCTATCAGTGTTTCTAAGATGTTTGTTTGCTTTACTACATTTGTATTTTTCATATTCCTAGTAAAGAACTGCTATTCCTATTCCTCAATCTTTGCCTGAAAGTCCTTAATTGCAAAATTATAACAATTTGGAGGGAGGGGGTTTACATTCTCTATTCCAAGGGAAACTCTGTCTTTCCTGGAAGACACCCTACTTTCCAAACCAAGACACAAGGGCCCTGTCCTGGCCAGTTGTTATGAATTTATTGTGAGAACTGGCTGTGTGATCTTGATACCATGTGTCTCTTGTTATGATGTACACTTAAAGAGTGAGAAAATAGAAGAAGTTTGGAAAATGTGATAGAAATCAAAAGCAGAGGCCCCAGAACCATAAAGAGTTCATTGGTAGTCAAATGTTGGTCACTGAAGAAGCTCACACTCATGAGGTGGGAAAAGTCAGCTTTTGCTTTAGGAGAAGGAGCAGCAGCTATGTAGGGAAAATATGAAACAAAAACAAAAGCAAGAAACCCAACCAAACTAAAGAAAAAAGAAACAAAAAAAAAACCCTCCAAGGAAGAGGATAAGAAACTAATGACATCTACTCTTGGGAAAATAATCCTCACCTTGCCCCTAAAGCTTTGTGCAACATGGAGTCCAGGGCCACAGGAAAGAAATTGTACTTTCTGGAAACCTGAAGGACTTAAGTTACAGAATTAAGAATGGGGGACATTAAAGAAAGCACTTCTCTTTGAGGCTGCCCCTTGATGCCTCTTGAGACTCTCCACCCTGATGTCAGTAACTGAAGCCATTAAGAGCTGTACCAACCAATAACAGCAGTGAAACATCAAGCTGGTGGCACAGTGGATTAACAGCTAATGTAGCCTATGATTATTAAAGAGTGATTGCTTTGAACACATAATGATAATGACTGATAATGTATGATGATGGAATGAGTTATCCAATAGTAGTATGTGTTAATGAATTTCAATCCAGTAAAATTTTGACGCTTAAACCTTACTCAGTTTATCAGTCTTCTAAGCATGCCCATCATAGTGGTTTCTAAATCCGTAACTATACCTACACATTTCTAATACTGGAAATGTAGATAGTGTAAAAGAATTTAAAACAGGTGTAGGAGAAGGGAATACAGGTAACCTTGCCCCTGATAAGTATCAGCTGTGTTAATTACCCAGTTCAGCCTTTCCCCAATGAGTCATAGCTATAGCTAATAAAAATAAGTGTGATAAAAGGGAGTGGGTTAGTAGGTAAGGAGGGGTCATGAAGGAGGAACCTTGAGGAAGGGAGACTGGAAGGATCCTGAGAAGAGAGAATCACTGCTGTAAGGTCAGTCTGGGTCTGCAGTTAGAGCCTGTTGTCGGAACCTGCAGCCACAGTCTAGCTAGGTAAAAGCCTGCATTCTATAGCCTACAAGAGTCTGCAAACTAATAGACAATCATAGTTTAGAAGGAAATAACCAGCAGACAGAAACTGCAAGGGAAACCTACAGTAGGAGCTTGCGGCAGCCAGAATCAGTGAGCAGTTGGAGTCAGGATGGCTAAGCTGTAAAGAGGAATAAACCAGGATCCTTTTCATGCCGTGTTTAACAAGAAGTCTGTATCTTGGCTCACTACTATCCTCTAACAAGAGGCTGCTGCAAAAAAAAGGTGTGGGGGTTATATTATTTTTGGCTTGTTTAAATAGCTATTTTTAAATTTGGTTTGAGAAATACATAGACATTCTCAGATATGGCATTGAAGGTTTTTAAATCTGAAAAGAAGGGCTGCTTAAAAGAAACACATGGGTTTTTGAGATATGTAGTCAACAGTTCCAACCTCTAAGGGTCAACAAGTCCTACTTAATTGTGTAAGCAAAGAATCCATTATTTATAAATTATGGACTCTGGCCTCTGATCCTGTTCCTTACATATCTTCCTTACTCTGAAGCCTGTAGAATGTAATACATCTGTCACAGTTCTTCTTATGGCAAAATCAAAGCTGAAAGAGACTGAGAAAAAGAGGGAAGTCTGTGGATGGAAGTATCTTGTCAATATACATTCATACAGAAAAACATTTCGAGGTAAGCGAACTTGCTTCTTCAAGTGTCTTCACATATGTACTCTAACTGGATAACTCAGAGTAGCCACAATGCTACCACAGAATCACAGAATTTCGAGGCTGGAAGAGACCTTTAAGATCATCGAGTCCAACCCATGCTCCAACACCTCAACTAGACCATGGCACCGAGTGCCACATCCAGTCTTTTTTTAAACACATCCAGGGATGGTGACTCCACCACCTCCCCGGGCAGACCATTCCAGTACTTAATCACTCTTTCTGTGAAAAACTTTTTTCTAAGATCTAATCTATACTTCCCTTGATGTGTCCTCTCGTTCTGTGCGTTGTTGCCTGGAGAAAGAGACCAATCCCCAGCTGACTACAACCACCCTTCAGGAAGTTGTAGAGAGTGATAAGGTCACTTAAGTCTCCTTTTCTCCAGGCTAAACAACCCCAGCTCCCACAGTCTTTCCTCACAGGGCTTGTGTTCCAAGCCCCTCAGCAGCCTCGTTGCCCTCCTCTGGATGTGCTCAAGCATCTCAATGTTCTTCCTGAACTGAGGCGCCCAGAACTGGACACAATACTCAAGGTGTGGCCTCACCAGTGCCGAGTACAGGGGAAAAAAGAATGACCTCCCTGCTCCTGCTGGCCACACCATTCCTGATACAGGCCAGGATGCCGTTGGCCTTCTTGGCCACCAGGGCATACTGCTGGGTCACGTTCAGCTGGCTGTCGACCAGAACCCCCAGGTCCCTTTCTGCCTGAACACTGTCCAGCCACACTGTCCCCAGTCTATAACGTTGCAGGGGGTTATTGTGGCCAAAGTGCAGGACTCGGCACTTGGATTTGTTAAGATTTATCCTATTGGACTCTGCCCATCCATCCAACCGATCCAGGTCTCTCTGCAAAGCCCTCCATCTTTCCAACAGATCGACACATGCTCCCAGCTTAGTGTCATCTGCAAATTTACTAATGAAAGATTCAATACCCTCATCCATGTCATCAACAAAATATTGAACAGAGCTGGCCCCAGCACAGACCCCTGAGGAACACCACTGGTGACTGGCCCCCATCTGGATGCAGCACCATTCACCACCACTCTCTGGGTCCAGCCATCCAGCCAGTTCCTAACCCAGTACAGAGTGCTCCTGTCCAAGCCACCGGCTGCCAGGAGTATGCTGTGGGAGACAGTGTCAAAGGCCTTGCTGAAGTCCAAATAAACAACATCCACAGCCTTCCGTGCATCCACCAGGCGGGTCACCTGGTCATAAAAGGAAATCAGGTTGGTCAAACACGACCTACCCCTCCTAAACCCATGCTGGCTGGGTCTAATACCCTGGTCATCCTGGTAAATTTTGTGTGATGACACTCAATATAAACTGTTCCATTATTCTTGCCAGGTATTGAGGTCAGGCTGACTGGTCTGTAATTACCAGGATCCTCCTTTGCACTCTTTTTGTGAGTGGGTGTCACATTGGCCAGCTTCCAGTCATCCGGAACCTCACCAGTGAGCCAGGACTGATGGTAAATGATGGAGAGTGGCTTTGCAAGCTCATCTGCCAGCTCCCTCAATACCCTGGGATGGATCCCATCTGGTCCCGTAGATTTATGGATATCCAAGTATTTCAGCAGTTCTCTGACTGCCTCCTCCTGGATAACAGAGGGACCATTCTGTTCCCTGACATCATCTACCAACCCAAGAGGACAGTCGTCATGAAGGCAAGTTGTCTTCCCACTAAAAACTGAGGCAAAGTAGGCATTAAGCACTTCTGCCTTCTCCTCATCTGTAGTTACTAAGTTCCCTCCCTCGTCCAATAAAGAACAAAGGTTGGTTTTAGCCTTCCTTTTACCATTAATATATTTGTAAAAACATTTTTTATTATCCTGTACAGCAGCCGCCATTCTAAGTTTAAACTGAGCTTTGGCCTCCCTAATTTTTTTCCTACATGCCCTAGCAGCCCTCCTAAATACTTCTGGAGAGACCTGACACTCCTTCCAAAGATGATATATCCTCTTTTTATTCCTAAGTTCCTGCAAGACCTCCTGGCCCATCCAGGCTGGACATTTACCCCATCAACTTATCTTTCAGCACACAGGGACAGTCTGTCCCTGTGTCCTCAAGATCTCTGCTTTGAGGCATGCCCACCTTTCCTGAACTCCTTTGTTTTTAAGAGCTGCTTCCCAAGGAATGCTCTGAATAAATCTCCTAAATAGGCCAAAGTCTGCCCTCTGGAAGTCCAGTGCAAGAGTCTTACTGGTGCTCCTCCTGATTTCACCAAATATTGAGAACTCTACAATTTCATGATCACTGTGCCCCAAGCGGCCTCCAACCACTGCATCTCCCACCAGCCCATCTCTATTTGCAAACAGCAGATCTAACATAGTCCCTCCCCTGGTGGGTTCACCTCCAGCTGCGACAAGAGTTGTCCTCCATACACTCCAAACATTTCCTGGACTGCCTCTTATATTATCATCCCTTCATCAAAAACCATTTGCAAACCAAAGAATGGCCCTTTCTTTTGCCTCCGTTAAGTTTTATTTTTTGTCGGTGACTCTAAATGGATGACGTTAAGGTAAATGAGCTGCTGCTTTGAGATGGGAAAAAAATTTCCAAGCCTTTCACATTCTCAGACCATCCCAATTAATTTGGGACATTTGCAACTTTTTGGAACTACTTGAGTTGAGCAACACAGAAGTAAAGCTTTCCTGAAGTGAGGACTCTTAAATGCCAGATTCTTCTGTGCCTTTGCTGCGAAGGTGATTTTGTGCTGCTGGAAATTACTTCAATGAGAAAATAATTCCAACATGGAGTAAGAGCTTCTGACAAAGACCAGGTGTTGCCAGCAGTTGCTCCAGGCGCTCCTGCCAAGAGCCACATGCAAGAAGAAGCACAGCCCCCAGTGCACTTTAGCTGCCCTCTGGCACAGAAGCCTCCTGGTGGGCACAGGTCTCTGGGGCAGGAGACAGGCACCAGCGCTGCCAGGGCTTGGGGGTGTGGCAGGTCTGCTTCAGTGGGGACTTGGCCACACCTGCTAATCTCAGTGCTCCCCGGCCCCAGGGCTCAGAGCAGCAATCGTGCCCTGGCCCACACCTTCCTTGTCTCTGTCACACCCGTGGTTTTAGGATGGCCACCAGGCGGGTCATGTCCCAAGGAGGCCATGACAGGTTCTGTGGAAGGCCCCGTGCCTTTCCTGCTGCGACTGTGTCAGCAGCCCTGGGGGCTCCTTCTGCTGCCCAGAGCCCACAGAGCAGGGCAGCGTTTACTGATGATTTGAGCCATCAAATCATTAAAGATCCTGTCAGGCTGTCTTAGACACTTGGGATGAGGGATTTCTTCCAACCTGGGCCGCTTTGGGTGGGGTGGGGGCAGTGCCAGGGCAGGTGGCAGTGTGTGCAAGGGCCCTTTGTGACGTGGTGCAGCATGGTCACCGTGGAATGGAATGGAACAGGGTGTCCTTGGTGGTGTGTGGTGACGTAGGTGCTGGTGGCAACGCGCCTACGCCACAGTGCTCGGTGCACGCGACGGGACAGGACGCGCCAGAGCGGTGCTGTGAGGAGCCCCCACACAGCCCACTCATTTGTGTCTGACCCGGAGCTTTTCCGAGGTGTTACTCCTGCAGCTGACCTCGCGGCCAGACTGCGGGACTTGGTGACTCGGAGCTTTCCCGAGACATCTCCCATCCCTGCGGCCGGTGCCCTCGAGGCCAGACCGCGGGATTTGGTCACCTGAATCCTTTTGCGAGGAGTCTCCTGTCATTGTGGCAGGAGCCCTCAAGAGTGCAGGGCTTGCTGTCCTGCAGCCTTCCTGAGGCTTCTCTGTTGCAGGTGCCTTTGAGGCACAACTGCACGACTTGTTGCCTCAGAGCTTTCCCGAGGCATCTGTCTGAAGGTGCCCTCGAGGACAGACGCTGGCATGGCGGGCAGATTTCTCGGTCTGCTCAAAGTGTTCAGGCGGAAAAAGAATAAAGACCCTGGAGCAGCTCCAGCACCACAGCCTGAAGAGCTGGAGCAGTTCCAGCCACTGAAGGATGGTGAGTGGCAGAGCCAGGCCACAGGGCTGATGGCTGCACCCAGCTTGGTCCCATATCTCATCCTCACCCCCATCCCATCCATCCCATCCCATCCCATCCCATCCCATCCCATCCCATTCCCATCCCATCCCATCCCATCCCATTCCCATCCCATCCCATCCCATCCCATCCCATCCCATCCCATCCCATCCCATCCCATCCCATCCCATCCCATCCCATCCCATCCCATCCCATCCCATCCCATCCCATCCCATCCCATCCCATCCCATCCCATCCCATCCCATCCCATCCCTTCCCATCCCACCTATGGACCGGATGGAAGAGGAGCCAAGGCTGCCCCTGCAGCAGTTGTGCTCCATCCCCTGGGGCATCCTGGAGCTGTCCCTGCCTGGGGAGCGCAGGGCTGGGCTGTGTTCTCTGGCCTCTCCTGCAGCCTCTCAGCTCTGGCTGCGCTCGCCCTTTGCCAGATGCAGCTGTGGACGGGACACAAGAGCAGAAGCCCTCCCGTGGCCGCTTCCGCAGGACACTGAAGGTACCTGCAGCCATCCCCACCTGGGCTGGGCCTTCAGTCCCTGCTCAGCTGAGTACCGCGCTTGGAACACTCCATGGAACATGCCTCTCTTCCCTGTCCTTTGTTCTCCTGCAGGCCTTGCGGAAGCTTGTGCCCCTTCGACATAGAAAGAGCAGCACCACAGCAACTGAGGGCACAGCCGAGCCTGACTCCGGGCTGACCCAGCTCCAGGCAGAGCGTGATGTCAGCCCAGATTCGACTGAGTACTTGGAAGACTCTGACACTGCAAGGAATGACGACAGGGCAAAGACTGACATGGCAGTGTCTGAGGACGTGGCCATCACAAACACCAACACCAGAGAGACTCAAGGCATCGCAACTACTGACGCCATGCTCATTCCCTCTGCGATTCATGCTCCCGCTATGGAGTTTTTCAAGGAGAGTGCTCAGCAGTCGGTAAGCAGCTTGGGGCCAGGGCTGAAGGCCTCCCAGGATCGTGTGCCCCCTCAGGCCACAGCCACTGGGCCACCTCAGTCTTTGAGGCCAGCAGGGTGTGGCGGGAAGGGAAGCATTTCTTGGGGGAAGCTGGGGAAGCTGCTCCCTTGAACAGCGCTCCAAGTCTTCCCCATGTCTCCTGCAGGTGCCAGCCATGGTGAAGAACATTCACCAGAGACTGGCGTCTCATGTCACTGAGGATGCCAGGCTGCGCATTACCATTCTGAGGCTGGCTGAAGAACAACCTGCTGACGTGGTGCTGACCCTCCTGCACTGTGCCCCAACGTGTGACAGGTACGGGGCCCACCTGCCTTGAGAGCTCAGGGCTCAGCAGCCTTTAGCACAGCTAGTCCAATGGGGTCTGCCAGACAGGTGGAGCAGTCCAGGACCCTCGGGCCCCTCTGTTTCCCAAGCCTGCTGCTGTGCTCCCTCCCTGCCCCTCAGGGCACCAGGGCTCTGTCACCTGGGTCTCCACAGCTGCACAGGGCATGGGACTGTGACTGAGACACCCCTGACACAGAGCTCTGATCCCATAGAGCTGCTGCAATGATGTGGAGAGCCATAGGCTCGTCAGATGTGACAGTGGAGAAGGTACTGCCAACACTGCTCAGCGTGATGGAGGATTGGCCTCTGCACAGAACATTCACCTCCGATGGGAACAAGAAGGATGTTTTTGCCCTGGCAGTGAGTTTCTAGAACTGGTCTCTGCTCGCTGCCCGGTCCCCTCTCCATCCTCTCCTTGCCTTAGGCGTTGGCCTAGGGCTGGGTTTAGGGGGCACCAGGCCCCCTGCTCCCCCTGCATCTCACCACAGGCCCTGCCACACGGGCATCTTAGCACTGAGCTCTGCCTCTGGCTGCTTCTTTTGCAGGCAACTCTGGTGCTGTGGGTGATTGTCCAGGGGCCTGAGTGCCACCAGGCAATGCTCCTTTATTCAGCCCGCCTGTTTGTGGCTCTACTCTTCCACATTGTCATCACCACACAGGAGATGCACAAAGAAGTTGGTGATTTCTGGAGAGCATGCCAGGAGGATCACCACCTTCCCAGCCACCCCAACAGGTCCCAGTCCTCCTGTCTTTTTAATGTCCTTGTCGCCAGCGCCAGTGCTCCCGGTGCGACCTGGGCTTTGCTCTGCACACAGGTTTGCGGTGCAGGCCATGAGGGCTCTGCTCAGCCAACTGTGGTGTGACAAAGAGCTGATCGCTATGGAGAGCAAGCATGGCTGGGAAACTCTGCTCTGTGCCGACACCCAGCACTATGCCGTGGGTCTGCTGGCCAGGTGAGACCCTCTTCTCTCCCACATTTGTGCCCTGTGCCCGAGGTGCCCCACACAGTCCCTGTGGTCATGGGCCTGAGGGCCTCGTCACCGAGGGACGGCCAAGCAGGCTGGAAAAGGCTGGGAGAGGAGCGTGCCCAGAAGCGGCCGCCTCCCAAAGCACCCACATCCCCTCCAGGGATGCTGGGGAAAGACCAGACCTCTGTGAGTCAGTCCTGGGAGAGCTTTGTCCCCCCGCCCAGCTCAGGGTCTTGGTGCCTTTTTTGTCCCTGGCAGGGAGATGCGTCGTGACTTGGGCCTCATGTGCTCCCACATCGCATTCTACCTACTCCAGCTTCTAAGCAGGGAGGAGCCACGCTGGGATCTGCCCTTCCTGGCATTTCTTGTGGAGGTGAGCCAGTGCTGCCTTGCTGAGCTCTGTTCCCAGCTCTCTGCCCTCTCGTAGCCGCAGTGGCCTGGGCCACTGCCCGAGCCCTGTGCTGCTACCTGGGCCCAGCCTTGTGTGGTTCTGGGCTCCTGCCCTTTGGGTCCCCTGTCACTGCCATGTGCCTTTCAGGTCCTCAAGTGCCTGGACTTGAGTGAATGTGCAGACACTGTCCTGGAAGTCATGTCAAGGCACCTGCGGGGCAAGTGCAGGCAGAGGCGTCGCCTGGCTCTCAGAGGCCTTGTGCTGCTCAGCAAGGATCCCTTGATGGTGAGAAGGGGGCAGCGGCCAAAGCTGCGCTGGGGAAAGCAGCCCCTTGGGCTGGCTGGGCTTCAGGAGCTTGAGGCAGCTGCTCCCAGCTCTCCTGCCTCCTGGTTCAGCTGCTCAGATGCTTTGGAACAGGCCTTTGGCCTCTGGGCCCTGCAGCAGCAGGGTGGGGTTCCAGTGCCAGGGGGAGAGGTGTTGGCAGTGCAGCTGTTGATGGCTTCCCAGTACAGCCTTGCGTTCCACACAGGCCAGACGTTTACTCAGCCTGTCTCAGAGCATTCTGGAGCTGCTGAGTGATGCCGATGGAGAAGTGGTCAGCATGTCCCTCTCCGTGCTCACGAATGTGCTCCAGAACAATGACATCGCAATAGGCAGCACCATCGCCCTGAAGCTAGCTGACCTACTCCTGTCACTCTTTAGAAACGTAAGCCTCTGTACCGCGGGCACTGTCTGCTGCCCAGAAACTTTGTGCCCTGTGGATTTTTAGGCTTTTGCCCAGCTGGGCTGGAGAAGTTGGTGCTGAGGTCTTTTCCGCTTCCTTTCCTTCAGGACAACAGCCATGTGCAGCTGCTCGCCATTGAGCTTTTCCAAAAGGTTATGCGCTTGGTAGTGGAGGAGGGAAAAAAGCTCCTGAAAAGAACAGTGAGCCAGAGCCTGCTCCCACTCTTCTTACACTGCCACGAGGTGAACTGGCGCGTGGCGAAGGTGAGGTTTTGTGTGATGCTGGTGCATCCCTGAGAAGGGGCTGGGCTGCCTCCTGCCCGGGCACCTTCCGGGTTGCAGCCTCCTCCTGGCCTTGGCACTGGGACGCAGGTCCTGTGCCCTGGGCTGCGCTGCCATCTCCTGTCTCTGCTGCTCTCCAGGCCTCTCGGGAAACGCTGCATTGGGCAGCCGTGTTCCTGAAGAGAAGCAATCTCCAGCAGGTGCTGCTGAAGGAGAAGCTGCTGAAGTTCGCCGAGTGCCTGGTAAGGACGGCCTGGAGAAGCCAAATCCTCAGCCTGGGGAAGCCCCCTGACCGCGGTGCTGAGTGTGTGGGGCTGGCAGCTGTGGCCCCTGCCCAGTGCTGCACCCGGGGGCGCCAGCCTGTGCTCAACACACCCTGGGCTGGCTTTCCTGGGCTGTGAGGGCTCTTCTCCAGGCTCCTGTGGCCCCGAGCCGGGCACCAACAGAGCCCCGGCCCAGTGGGGCAGCGGGATTGGGCGGCACCGCGGCTCCCCGGGCAGCACCCGGCCCTCTGGCCCCTCCAGACGCCGGCGCCAGCGACTGCCGGCTGGGCATCAGGGCTGTGTGGGAAGGGCAGGCCGGGGCTGGGCACAGGGAGCGCCCGGCCGAGGGGCTGAGCCCGCGCCAAACCTTCCCTCCTGCCGCTCTCTCCAGCTGGTAGAGGACGAGAGCCGAGCGGCCGAGCACCTGCGCCGCACCCTGCCCTACGTGGAGAGCCCACAGGAGCCCCTGCGACAGGCAGCCATCAGGGTCATCGGTGAGCCATGAGCCCCGGGGTCCCTCCCCGCCCCGTCGCAGCTCAGCCCCGGCAGCGGCATCCGCACCCGGCACCGTGGAGCCGCGCCTGCCCTCGGGGCTGCTGCTGCCCTCTCGCAGCCGTGCCCTCAGGCGTCAGGATGCGGCCGGGGCCCGGGGCTGAGCCCTGCCGGGACAGGAGGGCGTGTGGCGGCCACAAGGGCTGGCAGCGCCGCTGGGAGGGAGCTGTGCCGCTGGGGCTGTGACAGGCTCTGTGTTCCCAGGGATCGCCGGGGTGTTCCTCATGGGCCAGAAGGGAGAGCTCCAGGCCCTCAGTGAAGGTGAGTGAGAGCAGCGGGCTGGCGGTGGGGGCTGCCATGGGGAGACGCAATGCCTGGGCAGGGAGCTGCATTCCCTGCCCCGCTTGCGGACGGCTTTGCTCCCCGTGTGGACGAGGGGTGGCGCGGGCAGAGCGTACAGAGAGAGTTCAGGGACGCGGGCGGGGCGATTCGTGGCCAGCAGCTTGCGACCATTCCCGTTGGCTCCTCCTCTCTCTCGTGGCCGTGGTGAGAGCTGGGTGGGATGGCCCTCGGCGGGAGGGTCTCCTTGGATTCCCGCAGATCCGGGCTCTGATCGTGGCTCTGCTCCTGTCTCTTCCAGCTCTTCAGGCCCTGAGAGAAGACGACAGCCCCTCTATGATAAACCATTTTGTTCAACTGACCTTTGAGGGGCGAGCTGCAGAACTACGATCATCTGGCAGCTCAGAAGAACTGGTGCCCTTACAAGATCTCCAAGTACGGCAGAAGATGAGACTGCCTGGAGACCAGAGGAGACCAGCTGGAGCTCCAGGCGCAGCTGATGATTTGCACAGCAGAGCCTGTGGGGAGCTCATGTGGCTTCAGCCCTCTCCCTACCTGCCACACCTCTTTTTCCCCTCCACTATTCCTCCATTTTGACAGCTCCATCTCTTCAGCCCTGACACCATGCCCATCCCCTTTGTTCCCTCTCAGCTCATTCCTTTGTTTTTCCTTCTACAAATAAACAGTTTGTCTTGTTCACTTTATCTGCATCTCTGTGGAGCTGAAGCAATGTAAATCCAGAGCCCTGGGACACACAGGCCCCTCCTGCTGCTCTCTTCTGCGCTGTGTTTTGTGCACAGACATAGAGGAAGAAGGGCAGATCAGCTGGAAAGGTCCCTGTGCTGAAGGTCCAGTTCCACAAGACTGTAGTGCTAAAGGTCTTGCTGAGTACCCTGAAGGTCCTGGATTTTAGAAGATCCAGCTTGAGTGTGCTCTGAACCCAGCTATGAGGGATTGCATGGCGAGTGTCCACGGAGGGCAAAGGAGCTTGGAATGCTGCAAGTTTTCAAGAATAGCTTCCTGAAAGCACAGCAGTGCTCCATCCCTACACAGCATCAGGAAGCGGGCAGAACCAGAGACTATCTGGGCTTAAGAGGGAGCTTTGAGTGCGCCTAAGAGCAAACGAAGCAGCAGCACAGCGGCCGACACTCAGACATGGCACCGTGTCAGTGTCCAGAGCGCTGCCCGGCGGTGCCGGGATCCCGGGTGCGGTTGTGGTCGCCACAACGGAGGAATCGCCACCCCGCCTCAGACCCAGCCAGAAAGCCAACCAAGTGAGAGCAGAGGGAGGGCACCCTTCCAGTTTCTCTTGGTTGCACGGCTGCAAAGCAGCCCCTGCTCCTCCTTCCTTCGCCTGTGTTTGGGGTGTGCTGGTGGCAGAGCCAGCCAGGCTGTGCTCTGTGTTCCAAAGCCTGTTCAAAGCGGGCATGAGAAGTGCTGCATGCACAGCAGAGAGTCCTGGAAGGTGCTGGCAAGATCGTCCTGAGGAAACAGGGCTCTGGTCTCTGGCCAGGAACAGGCTGGTTTTGCTACCGTGACCACAGGCAGGAGTTGAGGCAGGTGAAGAAGCAGCAGGCAGCTTGTGTTTGTAGAGGGCCTGGGGCTGCACACCTGAACCTCCACCTGGAAACACCCTTGGGTGAATTCGCACCAGAGCTGGAGTGCCTGTTCTGAAAGGACCAGAAGAAATTCAGCCTTGCCAGGGTTTCTTAGGAGTGTGTTGGTATCCCCAGCAAAGCTACACATTTGGGGAAACGGCTTTGGAGGAAAGGGGCTTGCTTCCCAAGGAAAGTGCTTCCCAAGGAGCTCCCAGTGAGGTAGGTGCAACCGTCCCCCTTTAGCTCTCTTTGGTCCTTGCAGTCCTTGTGGCCCGTTGCACTTGGCAGAGGGGCAGGGGAAGGGAGAAGGCTGTGAGGAGCAGGTTTGGCATGCGCCTGGACCTGCAGAGGCAAACCCAAGCACCTGCAGCAGGGTGTGTTATCCCTCTTTGGACAGAGGAGTGAGCAGGAGCAGCTCTGTCCAGCTGCGAGCCCCAAAGCTCCCTTTGAGAGCTGTGAATTAAAAAGCCTTTACGCACACACTTTTCACAACTTGCCCGCCTGATGTGTTTCAAATCCTGGCAATAGGCATTTGCCTCTTGCTTGGTGGAAGCTGCTCCGGCCCTGGGCCAGCATGGAACTGGGCTGTGTGGGCCAGGCAGTGCTGAGAGTCTTGGCTGATCTTGGTGTGGCCTTGGTCTCAGAAAAGGAAGGTTGGCCTTCCAAGGTGTCCTGCTCCTTAGCTCTTCCTGTGCATCTTGGAGAGAACAAGGTAGGCATTTCTGGCCGCTGGGCATTAGCAGGCCTTAAAATGAGGGCATGTTGTGGAGCAAGCCCAGCTGCGATACCCTGGGAGGAGCCAAGTGCTCCGTGCTCCTCTGCTGACACGTGAGCATGTGTCTGCTCTCGGGATGACCCTGGCGGTGTGAGGGGCTACTACAGGGACACCAGACAGCCGGTGCTGTCCTGCTGGGTCCCAGCAGTGCCTCGCAGCAGTCCTGCATCTGCATCAGGATGCTGGCCATGAGAGGTCCTGGAAGCTGAGGCAGCTCATCTTAAGCTTTTGCGTAGGTACCTACAGGTCAAGTCCAACGGTGTTCCCTCAGGATATGAGAGTCCTGAGGGGTCCTCCCAGAGCTGCTTGATGCCACCCACTCCTTGGGGCACCAGTTGCCTTCCTGTGGAGTGTTCTACATCCTCCGAGACAAAAGAGGGAGCTGGACAAAGAGCTTGCCAGGGTGCTCTCAATCCTTTACCAGCAGTCCTGGTTAAGTGGAGAAGTCCAAGCTCAAATGTGCAAATGTAACGGCTGGGCACAGGAAGTGTTAGTGGGAAGGATGATCCAGGAATCCTATGCCTGGCAGCCTGAGCTTGCTACCCGGGAAGGCCTTGGAGCAGACCCTGCTGAGTGCCATCCCACGGCACATGCACAGAACCAGGGGGTCTGCTGGAGGGTGGGAAAACTGTGGAGGGATAGGGACATCTGGGGGTCCTGGTGGGGTGTTGAGGGCTCCTGTGTGGGTCTTTGGAGAGGTTGGTGTTGGTGGGCGTGTTGGGGAAAGAGTTGTCTGGAAGGTGAGAGGTCAAAGCTGGAATTTGAGTCAGTTTGAAGGCAGCATCTGTGGTTTGGCACAGCTTTGGTTATGGAAGGCAGAAGGAATATCTGTGACTTTTTCTGTTAGTGATTCCTGGTTCTCCTGCAGAAAAGAAGAGGGGAGAGCTGTACTTTACTGGCCACTGAGATATCTGGGGGGGGGGGGGGGGGAGGATTAGCCTTTTTGCAATCTACTCTTCTTTGGGTTACTTTTGTAACACTGAATGGACTGGCATTCCTTGAGAGCTCTTATTCCTTAACAGAATTAGGATATTCACAGAATCACAGAATTTCAAGATTGGAAGAGACTTCCAAGATCATCGAGTCCAACCCATGCTCCAACACCTCAACTAGACCATGGCACCGAGTGCCGCATCCAGTCTTTTTTTAAACACATCCAGGGATGGTGACTCCACCACCTCCCCGGGCAGACCATTCCAGTACTTAATCACTCCTTCTGTGAAAAACTTTTTTCTAAGATCTAATCTAGACTTCCCTTGATGCAGCTTGAGACTGTGTCCTCTCCTTCTGTCCGTTGTTGCCTGGAGAAAGAGACCAACCCCTGCGCTGGCTTCGCTTCCTCTGAACCGTTCTACCGCGGTTCCAGCCTTGCCCGGCAGCCCTGGCAGGAAGCGTGCGCAGCTTCGGTAGGGCCCCGCGGAGCGGATCCGCAGGAGCCCACCCGGTGGGTCCTTGGTCCACGAGCAGTCGGTGTTGGTGAGAATGCAGCTTCGGCGAAGGAGGAGAAGGAGACTCTTTCTGGGTGTTACAAGGATGGGTTTATTCGGGGAAACATCCCCAGAGAGAGACCCCACATCGAGTGAGTCCAGATACAGTCCAGATAGAGTCCGAGCACGTTTCGACGTGCGGGGGTTTAAGAGGCACAGAGGTTTGGGGGTGTGTCCAACGCAACTGGCCAATAGAACAAAACCAGGGGAGGGGTTAGGGGGTGGGGTAATGCACAATGGTCCAATCCCTGGGAAGGAGTAGGGGATTTCCAGAACCTGTCCCAATCAGGGGCCAAACCTCTCAGACCTTTCCAGAAGGGGGAGAGGCCTCCTGAAAGACAGACAGGCTCTAGTGGGGAGGGGACAGTTGATAGGCAGGAGGGTTGTCAGGGAAACAGTAGGTTCTGGAAGGGACAGACCAACTGTGATCACAGCAAGGAATGGGGGGAACTTGGGACAAACCATTACAGAACTTATTAATATTAACAATAAATAAAAAGGTATGAAACGCACCGCTACAACCCCCAGCTGACTACAACCACCCTTCAGGAAGTTGTAGAGATAAGGTCACCTCTGAGTCTCCTTTTCTCCAGGCTAAACAACCCCAGCTCCCACAGTCTTTCCTCACAGGGCTTGTGTTCCAAGCCCCTCAGCAGCCTCGTTGCCCTCCTCTGGATGTGCTCAAGCATCTCAATGTTCTTCCTGAACTGAGGCGCCCAGAACTGGACGCAATACTCAAGGTGTGGCCTCATCAGTGCCGAGTACAGGGGAAAAAAGAATGACCTCCCTGCTCCTGCTGGCCACACCATTCCTGATACAGGCCAGGATGCCGTTGGCCTTCTTGGCCACCAGGGCATACTGCTGGGTCACGTTCAGCTGGCTGTCGACCAGAACCCCCAGGTCCCTTTCTGCCTGAACACTGTCCAGCCACACTGTCCCCAGTCTATAACGTTGCAGAGGGTTATTGTGGCCAAAGTGCAGGACTCGGCACTTGGATTTGTTAAGCTTTATCCTATTGGACTCTGCCCATCCATCCAACCGATCCAGGTCTCTCTGCAAAGCCCTCCATCTTTCCAACAGATCGACACATGCTCCCAGCTTAGTGTCATCTGCAAATTTACTAATGAAAGATTCAATACCCTCATCCATGTCATCAACAAAATATTGAACAGAGCTGGCCCCAGCACAGACCCCTGAGGAACACCACTGGTGACTGGCCCCCATCTGGATGCAGCACCATTCACCACCACTCTCTGGGTCCAGCCATCCAGCCAGTTCCTAACCCAGTACAGAGTGCTCCTGTCCAAGCCACGGGCTGCCAGGAGTATGCTGTGGGAGACAGTGTCAAAGGCCTTGCTGAAGTCCAAATAAACAACATCCACAGCCTTCCGTGCATCCACCAGGCCGGGTCACCTGGTCATAAAAGGAAATCAGGTTGGTCAAACACGACCTACCCCTCCTAAACCCATGCTGGCTGGGTCTAATACCCTGGTCATCCTGTAAATTTTGTGTGATGACACTCAATATAAACTGTTCCATTATTCTTGCCAGGTATTGAGGTCAGGCTGACTGGTCTGTAATTACCAGGATCCTCCTTTGCACTCTTTTGTGAGTGGGTGTCACATTGGCCAGCTTCCAGTCATCCGGAACCTCACCGGTGAGCCAGGACTGATGGTAAATGATGGAGAGTGGCTTTGCAAGCTCATCTGCCAGCTCCCTCAATACCCTGGGATGGATCCCATCTGGTCCCGTAGATTTATGGGATATCCAAGTATTTCAGCAGTTCTCTGACTGCCTCCTCCTGGATAACAGAGGGACCATTCTGTTCCCTGACATCATCTACCAACCCAAGAGGACAGTCGTCATGAAGGCAAGTTGTCTTCCCACTAAAAACTGAGGGCAAGTAGGCCATTAAGCACTTCTGCCTTCTCCTCATCTGTAGTTACTAAGTTCCCTCCCTCGTCCAATAAAGAACAAAGGTTGGTTTTAGCCTTCCTTTTACCATTAATATATTTGTAAAAACATTTTTTATTATCCTGTACAGCAGCCGCCATTCTAAGTTTAAACTGAGCTTTGGCCTCCCTAAATTTTTTTTCCTACATGCCCTAGCAGCCCTCCTAAATACTTCTGGAGAGACCTGACACTCCTTCCAAAGATGATATATCCTCTTTTTATTCCTAAGTTCCTGCAAGACCTCCTGGCCCATCCAGGCTGGACATTTACCCCATCAACTTATCTTTCAGCACACAGGGACAGTCTGTCCCTGTGTCCTTCTCAAAAAGGGCATGGGGTGCAGCTCAATTTACCGGTAAACGTCATGAACGCGTATTTAGAGAGGTCACCGACGAAAAAAATAAAACTTAACGGAGGCCAAAAAAGAAAGGGCCATTCTTTTTGGTTTGCACAAAGGAGGGTTATTGGTGTTTTTTGAGCAGTGAAGGGAGATTCTCTGATAAGTATTCAAGAGGACAGATCGAGGGGGAAATGTTATGGAGTGATAATGGGAGTGACCAGATCGCTTTCTAAGCATGTAAACGCTACGCGTCAGGTAAGCTGGAGTGAGACCCACGCAGGGAGGGGGACTATGTTAGATCTGGGCTTTGTTTGCAGAATAGAGATGGGGCCTGGATGGGTGGCTGGGTGAGGGAGGAGTGCAAAGGGAACCCAGTGAACTCTTGGTTGAATTGGGTGACCGGCCAGGTCTGGCGATTGAGCTTTGGTGGCCCACCGTCGGATCCCCAAGAAGTGAAATTGTACCTGCAGGAGTTTCTTCATCTGTATCTGGGCCCTTTTGTGATGAATCTCCAGGCCCTGGCCAGAAGGAGGAATGGTAGCACCAGTAAGACTTCTTTGCACTGGACTTCCGAGGGGCAGGGACTCTTTGGCGTCCTGTTCGTGACTTGGCTCCATGTTGCCCTCCCACAACTCTCTTTACGCATTTTTAGTGGCTGAATCTTTATTCACTACCAGTTGCTAAAGGCAGGCAGTGTCCGTCCTCAGGGCATGGAGGCAAAGTTGCCCTTCTTCCTGGGCATTTCTCTTTGTTGAAAAGGTGAGCCCACAACTCACCTGCAACCGTTGCTGGCTAGTTGCTCTACCTCCTACGTGCATACTTATGGGGGGGCCGCTAATGTGCGCGCCTCTCAAGACATAGGCAGAGATCTTTTAG
>JAJEOU010002289.1:0-23199 GCA_021534815.1 Acrocephalus arundinaceus
CGGGGTCAGAGTGGCCATGGCCTCAGCTGGTTGCAGCATACCTGGTGGTGGGCAGAGTAAGGCTCCCAGGTGACCTCCAGGTGGGCGGGACGGTCACTGGGCAAGGCAGGGAGATGGCACAACTGATATCAAGGTGTGCCAGGTGTGTGGTGGCCATGCCCCCTTCCCCCAAGCCATGCCCACCCCCGCCCTGCCCTCCTGCCTTCAGGGCTGAGGATACCCAGGTGTGGCTGGGGTGTGGGTGCCCCTCCCCCAGGTGCCAGGGCCTGGCCAGGGCGGAGCCGTCCAGTGTTGCCCTCAGCTCCAGGCACTCCAGGTTTACCTGTGGGGGAAAAAAAAAAATTGGGGCATTTTACCACCAAAAACTGAGAATTATCAGCCCTGAAATTGGTGGTTTTAACCCCAAAATGTTTGGGACATCAGCTGTAGCCATTGGAATGTATGGGGTTTTTTTGAAATCAGGTCTAGCCGTTAAAATGAATGGATGGAAAAGGACGCCAGGTCTACCCATTATTAGGGCTTGATTGGGAACGGTTACTGGTGCGAAATCTGCGGTTGTGTTTCCTGTCAGGTAGAAAAGATGGCCTTGGTAGCTAAGGTTGTTAAATGTGTGGAAAAAGGCCATAGGGCAGATATAAAAAACTAGTTTTAATGAACAAATGGAAAAAAGCATGGTATGAGGCTTTTGGACTAATATTTTGCTTGCTTATAAGTGAACAATATGAGCCTAAAAGTTTTCACAATGTAAGTTTTAAGATTTTTCAATTAGTATGAGTTTTATAGGCTTTTAACATGTAGGATAGAAGAATGCAGAAGTATTATTATTTATATTTGCTTTGAAAATAAAATTATTATAAGCTTTAAGCTGCTTTGTAATAAAAGGGTTGAACTATAGCTTTAGAATATATATATATATATATATATGTAGAAGGAATTGTAATCACCTGAATAGAAGAAGGAAATGAGCTTATCCCAAACTAAAAATTGATGATCCTGAGAAGGAAAGCTGGACAATCCCAGAAAGGGAAGATAGACCACCATCTGGAAAACTGGACATCACCATCACTGATTTATGGTCCTGAGAAGGAAAGCTGGACCTCACCATCACTGATGTTTGTTTCTGAAAAAAGAAACTGGACATCACCTCACTCATTTACAGCCCTAAGGTACAGAGATTCCACACCACCAATAGGAACTAATTACAATGGGGTATAGAACCTGGACTTCACAAATAGAAACTAGGGGGAAATCATAAAAAATCCTGCTGACAAATGCTTATGAAAAATTAACCATTGGTGTGCAGTTGGAGGGGAAACCCCCACTGTACCCAGCACGCTGCTTTGCTCACATTTTACCATTTTTATTAATGAATAATTAATTGATTGTTGCCTGATATATTGGCTGAGTCAAGCTCTTAATTCCTTACAAACCCCAGTCCCCAACTGGGCACGGGGCTCTCCAGCCGCTCTGGCACTGATGATGGCCCGAAGAAAAGGGAGAGCACAGGAGAAAGCGAGGGCAGGAGATTGGGAATCAGGGATTGCAGTCCCAGCGCCAGTCCCGCTCCGCCGGGCCGGGACCGCTCCCGCAGGAGAAAATGGATCCGCGGATCGCGGCGCTTCCCCCGCCCTGCGCCGCCGGGATCTGCCCGGCCACCGGTGACGTCACTAACGGCTCGGGCTGCCATTGGCGGGCAGCAAAGTATGGCGCCAATGGCAAGGCCAGGGGCGGCTCCGGGGGCGGGGCCGGGGCTGTGGGCGGGGCCGCAGTGGAGCAGCGCCATGGCTCCAGCGCCGGGGCTGGGGGCGCTCCTGGGGCCCCGGGGGGCGGCGAGAGGTGAGGGGGACCCCCGGCCCCGGGGCTCTTTGATCGCCCATTCCGGAGCAAAGAGGGGTCCCCGAACCCCCATTCCTGGTTACCGCGATGCCCCTAAACCCCATTCCCGGGCATGGGTTCCACCCTGCAGCCCCTTATCCGGCACCAACAACCCCTGCACCCCTTCACGGCCATCCGCCTCTCCCTGCCCCAGAGCCCCTTTTCGTTGACCCAGAGACCCCCTGGACCCCTATTCCTGCCTTTCCCAGCACCCAGCCCCTCCTTCCCTCAACACTGAGGACACCCGAGACTCCTATTCCCAGCACTCCTAGCTTTTCCCACCTTCCCACCCATTTGATGGAATGGCGACACCGTTTTTCAGGGTACAGAAACCCCCTTAACCCCACCCATTCCAAATCTACCCACCCCCAGCCTCCCCTTTTCTCAACCCTGGAACCCCCAAACCCCCTTCCCTGCTCTCCAAGCTCTCCCTGTTCCCCCTTTCCTTCACCCGTGACCCCCCAGACGCCAAATCTCCGTGTCCCCCCAGTTCTCCTCTCCCTCGGTCCCTGCCCGTGGCGCTGTTGGAGCCCGGCCCGGGGTTCCCCCAGTTCCTGTCCATGGGGTCCCTGGATGGGATCCCCTTCCAGCGCCGCCACAGCCAGCGGGGCCGGGCGGAGCCGCAGCCGCCGGGGATGGCGGCCGGAGCCGAGCCGGGATATTGGGATGGCCGGAGCCGGCACAAGGAGCGGCACCGGCACGGGGCCAGCAGGGAGCTGCAGATGCTGCAGGAGCGGCACAGCCAGAGCGGGGCTCAGGGCGGGGAGCCAGGGCTGGGGGATCTGTGGGGCTGCCATGGCACCTGTGGAACTGCAGTGGGGATCCGTGGGGCTGGGCCGGGATCTGGGGCGCTGGGATGTGCATCCATGTGGATCCAAGGGGCTGGGATGAGGCTCTGTGGGTCTCCATCAGACTCTGGGGCTCTGGAATGGGGCTCCATGGAGCTGGGACTCAATTCCGAAGGTCTCCGTGGGTCCCATCCCTCTCCAGGTCTCTACACCTGCAGGAGGTTTCTGGCTGTGACCTCCTGTCCCATGGAGCATCCATGGATCTGATCAGCTCGGCTCTGATGGGCAGAAATTCCTCTCCTTCCAGCTGGGATTACGCAGATTCCTGGTGGCCAACAGCGCTGCCCAGGTCACCAAGAGGCGTTGGGAATGGGATGAGATCAAGGCTGAGGAATTCACAAATCCCCTGGGGCACACCTACCTGGAATGTCTCCGGAAATATGTCAGATGTGGGAGGGAAGCACTGAAGCATAAAGGTGAGGAGGGTAGAATTCCCATGGGAATGTGGGATTTGGGAGGGCAAAACTTGGGAACATGGGAATTCCCTTGGAACCTCCATGGATGGATCCCACTGTCTCATTGCCATGGGAATTCTGTAGGTGGATCTCACTGCCATCCCAATCCCATGGAATTCCATGGGCAGATCTCATCCCTGTCCCACTGCCTTGGAAGCTCTTTCTGAATGATTGATTCCCCCCAAACCCATCCTGGGGGTCACCCTGTTCTTTGCTCTCCCCATCCCCCACAAGACACCTGGGGGTTCCCCATGACCCATCCTGCCCCCCTGAAATTCCTCCTGGATTCGCCCTCATTCCCTCATGGGGATTCCCCCATGTCCCCTCCCCCAGCACTTTGGGGGCCCCCCTGACCTGTCTGTGCCCCTCCCCTGTTTCTGCCCCCATGTTATTATGGGGGGTGGGGCCGACTGCTGGTGCCCCCCTGCCTGCAGCAGATCCAGCAGTGAGGGGAGTTCAGGGGGTCCCTGAGCATTTGGTATCCCCTGGGATTTGGGGTGACCCCTCAGGCCCCCAGGATCTCCCTGAACACGCTGACACTGCCCGTGCACACTGAGAAGGGTCAGACCCGGCACGGGGTCCCCAGTTCTGTCACCAGCATGGCCCTGGTATCCCCAAAACCTCCCAGGAACCCCCAAACCCCCTAGGACACCCCAACCTTCCTGGGATCAAAAAACATCCCTGGACCCTCCAAACACTCCCCAAGACTGAAAAAACCTCTATACAGAATCCTCAAACCCTCTCAGGACATCAAAATTTCTCACAGAACTTCCCAACACCCCCTGGGCCCCCTTGAGAAGGTTCATACCTGGCATAGGGTCCCCATTTCCATCACCAGCAGGTTCCCAAAACAGCCTTGAGTTTTTGGGTACCTGCTGGTGATGGAAATGGGGACCTAATGGGGGGTACCTAATCCCCCACTTTAGGATCCCTAAAAACCCCCTTTTGAACCTCCAAAAATTCACCATGACCCCAAAAACCCCCGGGATCTGCAAAACCCTCTCCAGGAACCCCTCACGCATGTTTACACCCAGCACGGGGTCCACATCACCATCATCAGCATCACCCAGGTACCCCTGAACCCTTCTGGGACCTACAAACCCCTCTTGCAACCCCCAAACCCTTCTGAGACCCCCAAACCCTCCAAGGACCCCCAACCCCACCTGGGACCCCCAAACGCGCCAGGGCTCTGTACTGGAATCAACAGGAGTGGTTTTGGCATTTTAAGGGCAGTTATAGCAGGACCCAACAAGAGCAGGGGCTCCTAAAGCAGCTGTCTTGGTTTTGAAAGGAAGTTGTCTGCCAGGGAGAGCTGGAGCTTCCCTTGGAATGGAGAATGTCACCCCCCTCCCCTCCTAATTATTATAATTTTGCAATTAGGGGCTTTCAGGCAAAGATATGGGAATAGGAGTAACAGTTCTTTAATAGGGTAAAAACAACAAAAACACCACCAACAAATACAAGATTAGTAGTACAAAGACAAGCAAGCAAGACTGAAGTCCTGGAAAAATCCTGACAGAGTCAGGGATATGACCTGACACCCTGTTGGTCAGGGTGTTTGAAGCAGTCGAAATAAATCCTAGGTGAGGTTCTGTAGGAAAAGTCAAATGGTGGCGAGATGTGTCTGGTCTTCCTCTGGTGGAAAAAAACAGATGCCTGCTGTTCCTGTGTCTCAGTTTTTACCCAGGTAGGAACAGTTGGCCACTCCACACAAGGTGGAGCATCTCACAATGGGATGATGTAATGTGTGATGTCCTTGATGAGCCTTAATGGCCCATTAGCAGAAGATATCTCCCTGGAGGATGGACAGGAGGTGAAGGAGATAAGAAACACTGCCACACCTGGTTTGAACAGCTGGCCCATTATCAGAAGGCATCCAGCCCCCTCCTTCCTGGAGTTACAAGAGATAAAGAAATATCTGCTTTTACAACAGATGAAATTGAATACAAATCTCTTGGCTACCCAACCCAAGACACAGTCCCTTCCAGTCGATGTCTGTGTCTCCCAATGTGTCCACATTTTCCTCCCAACATGGGCCCAGTAGCTCCCAGTAACTCCCAGTCAGTTTCCATTGCAGTCCCAGTGGCTCCCAGGATGATCCCAACAGGACCTGTAGTCACTGCCAGTATGGTTCCAGTCACTCCCATTACAATCCCAGTTTTTCCCAGTCACTCCTAGATACTCCTGGTATTATTCCAGTCATGCCCACAGTGACTCTCCTTCAGTCCCAGTGTGGTTCCAGTCACAGCCAGCACCTTTCCAGTCACTCCCAGTCTGATTCCAGAATGATCCCACTCACTCTGAAATACACCCAGTACTATTCCAGTCACTCCCAGTATGAATCCAGTCAGTTCCAGTAGGATCCCAGTAGGACCTTGGCATGGGCACAGCTGATCCCATTATAATCCAGCATGGTTCCAGTTCCCCCCACTGTGGTTTCAGTCACTCCCAGTGTATCCCAGTTGTTCTCAGTCACTCCAAGTTGCCCTGAGTTGCGTCCAGCCTGATCCCAGTTGCTCTCAGCCACGCTAAGTCATCCTCAGTGCCGTTCCAGTTTCTGCCAGTATGGTCCCAGTGTCCCCCAGCATGGGCCCAGCCTTTCCCACTGTGATCCCAGTAGGATCTGAGTTGTCCCCAGCATGGTTCCAGTTGCTCCCTGTTCCTCCCAGTGCGTTTCCAGTTGCTCCCAGTTGCCCCTGGTCTAGTCCCTGTTACTCCATAGATGATCCCAGTGCCTCTGTACACAGTCCCAGTCATGCCCAGTTGCCCACAGTGTAGACCAGTCACTCCAACCTGCTCACAGCAGTTCCCAGCATGGTCCCACTTCTCCCCAGTGTGCCAGTTTGAAAACAAAACCAACAGGAGATCCCAAGTAAGAACTGTTCCATGACCCATTTCTCGTAACTCTGGGGGGATATCTTCTGTTAATGGGCCAGCTGTTCAAACCAGGTGGGGCAGTGTTCTTTATCTCTTCCACCACCCACACTCCCTCCAGGGAGATATCTTCTGTTAATGGGCCGTTGAGTCTCACTGCATCACTGATCAAATTCCATCATCCCATTGTGAGATGCTCCACCCAGGGGGAGGAGCCAAGCATTCCTACCTGGATATAATCTGAGATTTAACACACCAGAGGCAGCCTGTTTCCACTGGATTCCCAGAGGAACACCAGACCCATCTACACCACCACTGGACCTTCAGAGGAAAACTACACCCTTCTACAGGATCATTGCTTCAACAAAACCACATCTGTGACTCCAGGAGGACTGCAGCCACGATTTGATTGGGCTGCTATCAACACCCTGCCTAACAAGGTGTCAGGTTGTATTCTGACTGTGTACATTTTTTTACTACTACTACATTTTTAGTTTAATTTTCCTACTAAAAACACTAGTTTTCCTATTTCCATATCTTTGCCTGAAAGCCCATTAATTTCAAGATTATAATTCAGAGGTTGGGAGTTTATATTTTCCATTTCAAGGG
Organism: Acrocephalus arundinaceus; assembly: GCA_021534815.1. Taxonomy (NCBI): domain Eukaryota; kingdom Metazoa; phylum Chordata; class Aves; order Passeriformes; family Sylviidae; genus Acrocephalus; species Acrocephalus arundinaceus. Next base: position 6,662 of record JAJEOU010002289.1, read on the forward strand.
ATGCTCCTGCCTTCCTCAGCAGACACCTGTCTTTCCAAACCAAGACAGGGAGCTTGGTTCAGATATCTTGGGGGGGTCCCTGAGTTGGGTTTTTTTGGGGGGGATATTTGGTCGATGAAGAACTTCAAAACTGAGTGGTAAATGCCACTTGGGGGGACCTTGGGCTCCCAGTGGCAGCTGCTGGCAGAGGCAGCCTGGAGGAGCAGAGCCCTGTGTCCCCCAGGACCCCAAAGTGGGGAACCCAGAGAGGGGGAGCGCTGTGATTTGTGGGACCCTTAACAGCCTTGAGAGGGGCAGGGGGGACTCCTTGGACCCCCTGCACCCTGAAAGAGAGAATTGGTGGAGAAGGGACCCCACGAAGCCCAAAATCCCCCAGCATCCCTAAGTGGGGAGATGGAAAAGGGGGAACTTTTTGTATTCCTGTGACTCCCAGCAGCCTGGGGAGGGCTGGGACTGAGTAGATGGGGGACCCTCAATACAAGCGTGACCCCCAGCAGCTGGGACAGGGGGGATCATTGAACACCAAAGGGGAGAGACCAGGGATAGGGAATTCCTTGAAGGCATATTCACAGCTGAATCTTCGTGTTTGGGAGGTTTATATGGGCACCAGATGTCTGGTGGCTTCTAGAGATGGACTTGGGCAGAGGAACATTTAAACTCAATTTGCTTATCTCTTGTTTTTCCCCAAACCAGGATTTCCCAATCCCAAACCTTGACCAGATGGAGGACAAGGCTGCAAGGAAGAGGAAGATGCCCTGGGAAAGCCAGGCAGGTGAGGAGGAAGTCACTGCCCCTTTCCCCTTCTCTCCTGCTCCATCTCCCAGCCCAGCATGGCCCCTGGCTGCAGGACAACCCGGCTGCCGACGCCGTCTTGCTGGGGATGCATTGGGTGGATCTCCTTTCCCTTCCCTCTGGCACAGAGACAAATTCCATCCTCTCCTTATCCTTCCTCCCCCAGACAAAGAGCTGAGGTCAGAGACCAGAGAGGACAAATCTCTGTGGCAGAACTTCGTGGAAGAGGCTGTTTTGAGCAGTTCCACATTGCAGAATTTCAATGGGGAGGAAAAGCCCCAGAGATCCTGCATGAGAAGGGGCTCCAAACCATCCCAGGGTGCTCTGAGGAGGAAAGACCCACCCTGTGCCAGGAAGGTGGACAGAGCTTCAGCCGTGGCTTTGAGCTGGTGGTCCATGAGCAGCATCACAATTGAGAGAAGCCCTACAAATGCTCGGAGGGTGGGAAGAGATTTAGTCAGAGCAACACCCTGATCCAGCACCAGACGATCCACACCAAGGAGAGGCCCTTCGAGTGTGGGGAATGTGGGAAGAGGTTTCAGACCAGCTCCCACCTCGTGACCCACGAACACATCCACACTGGGGAGAGGCCCTATGGATGTCCCCAGTGTGGGAAGAGCTTCAGCCGGCGCTCCCCCCTGATCTGCCACCAGAGGATCCACACCAGGGAACGGCCCTACAGGTGTGAGCAATGTGGGAAGAGCTTCAGCCGGCACTCCCACTTGATCCGCCACCAGAGGATCCACACCAGGCAATGGCCCTACGAGTGTCCCGAGGGTGGGAAGAAGTTTCAGACCAGCTCAGATGTCCTTGAACACCAGCAGATTTACACAGAGGAGAGCCCCTTCCCGCTGCCCCCACTGTGGAATGGGCTTCAAGGACAATTCCCACCTCATCATCCACTGGTGCATCCGCACTGGGGAGAGGCCCTACAAGTGTGGGGAATGAGGGATGAGCTCCAGCAGAATCTCCCACCTGATCTGCCACTGGAGGATCCAAACCAGGGAATGGCCTCACGAGTGTCCCGCTTGTGGGAAGAGCTTGTCCAGGAGCTCTCACTTTAACAGACACCAAAAGAGCCACCAGTAAGGGACGCCCTGTGGGTGCCCTGACTGTGGGACAAGCTTCCTGCACTGCTCCAACATCATCCTGCTTCAGAGGACCCACATTGGGCAGAGACCTGATCACCCACATTCCCAGTGATCTGTGTTAGGAAGACACGGGGCTGATGGTCTTTTGGGTTATGGTCCCTAATATTCTTTTGATTCATCTTCATCCCATTAAAACAGAGACAGTTGGGGTAAAAATCAACACGTTCATCAAAGGCATCCAAAGCCTCACTTTTTTACTAGTGTTTGGAGGGAATCTGGGATTCAGGAGATACTTGGGAGGATTTGGGGGTTTAGGGGGTATTTGGTGTAGTTTTCTCCATTTCTTGGCTCTCAAAGAGGCAAGAGGGTTCAACCTGTCACATGAGAACCACTCAAAGCCACTGAAAACTACTCAATCCCACCCAAAAATGACTAAATTTCACAGCCCCTTAGGGTGGAATGGGGTTTGGAAGGGGATTGGGTGAAGTGTGCTGAAAATCAGGAGGGGTGAGATGGGCATTGGGAGGTGTGAAATGGGGAAAATTCTGCTTGGGAAGGGGGTGTTGATGTCAAGCAGGGCTAGGGATTGGGGAGGTGGGGTGGGGTCTGGAATACGACAGCCAAAGTTTGGGGATGATGAACGGAGGAGGAACGCACTACTGAGTGGTTTTTTTTGGATATTCCACATTTCTGAAGAGATTTTGGGGTATCCCACATCTCTGAGGTGGTTTTGGGACACTCCCCAACTCTTGTGGCGGTTCCTGAGAGCAGCTCCATGGAGCCCCATTGCCAGGGGTGGCTGCCTTGGACACAAGCTCAGAGCTGCAGCCAGAGTCCGTTGCCTCAGTGCTGGAGAGCAGAGAAATGATGAATTGCCCCAGACATCTGCAGGGTGTGTTTGGGGGCAGGGCAAGTTCTGCAGAGGTGGGGCGGTCACTGCCCCAGCCCCAGTCACTGCAGCCCCTGGTCCAGCCTCAAGTGGCTGCCAAGCCCCTGACTCCCCAAAAACCCCACTTGTGAAAGGGACCAGAGCAGGTGAGGCTGTCACACGGGTGTGACACTGACACGTCCCATGGCCCCAGAGCTCACAGCAGCTGAGATGGCGCTGGATCCAAGGGTGACTGTGGATATCTCTCTCCCTCTCTCTTTTCTCCTGACTTACTCTTCTTGAAATCTGGTGAACTGGAAGTTGGACAGGTTACAGTTTGATCTACCAGTGCTTTGTCAAGTGATTTACTGTAATTCCATGTTGCTTTAAGGTTTCCCAAGTACCTTATTCTCTGGAGTTTGCAACTAAAAGTTTGTTCTCTGCCCTCCTGAGAAGTTTGTTGTTTTTCCCATGTGCTGCCTGAGGGGATCAAGGTACCCCAAATCTCTTTCCAACGCTGGACGAGAGGGCATGGGGAACAGCAGCAGGAACTGCAATGCTGAGGAGGCCTGGGCTGGCTGGAGGAAGCAGAAAGGCCAAGCCCTGAGCCCAGGGCTGGCACAGCAGGGCCTGTCCCTCACGGGTGGCTCGGGGCTGTTTGTGGGGCAGTGGGATGGGAGGGGCAGCAAGGACAAATGTCACCAAACTGCAACCCCTGCCAGCCTCCTCAGGGAGAGGCCAGGGAGGAGCAAAGTGCAGCCCCTGGAAGGAAAGTTCCTTCAGTGGGGCCTCCAGAGGCACTGCCAGAGCCCAGGGGACAAAGGCCTGGGTGCCTGTGGCCCTGCCAGCCGTGCCCAGCCCTTGGCCATGTGTCCTGTAGGCTGTGCCCCCTGTGCGTGCTGCTGCTGTGCCCTGGCCGGCTGCACATGCCCATCTGGCTGTGCCCCCAGCATTTCTCAGCCCAGCATTTCTGTGCCCTCCCTGGGCTCCCTGCACCCAGCGCTGCCGGCTCCTGGCACACAGGGCCAGGCCATGGCCCAGGCTCACACTGGGACACCTCCTGCACCCAAATTTTACCCTGAGAGGGACTTTTCTTTCTCCTCACCTCCAGGCTGAACCTTCCAAGCTGCACTTGGGGGAGGTTTCCTTCTCTTGCCACTGCCAAGGAAAGCTCTGTCTCCTGCTGTTCACAAACAGAGAAGAGCTGCTGGGGGATGTGGTGCACGGAGGCTCTTTGGGATACAATGACCATGAAATGATTGAGTTTTTAAATATGCTGCGAAAGAAGGAGGGGCATCAACAAAACTTCTACACTGGACATACGGAGAGCAGACTTCAGCCTATTCAGGATGCCAATTTGTTGAGTACTGAAACAGGTACTGATTTTTTTAAGGGAAACAACCCTTAAGAATAAGGGTGTCCAGGAAGGATGAACACACTTCAAGAATGAAATCTTGAAGGAGCAGGAACAACCTGCCCCTCTGTGACAAAATCTGACCAAATAAGGAAAATGACTGGCCTGGCTGGGTATGGAATTTTGCAGGAACTCAGGGAATAAATGAGGGTGCATCATCACCTTTGGAGAGAAGGTCAGGCAACTCAGGAAATTTTTAAGCATGTTGTTAGGTCATGCAAAAACAATTAGAGAAGTTAAAGCCCAATTTGGACTTCACGAGGCTGCTTCTGTGAAGGAAAATAAAAATGATTTTATCAATACATTGATGGCAAAAGGAGGGGTAACAACAGCCTCCATTCTTTATTGGGGGGGATATGGTTACCAAAGATGAGTTACTTAACCCCTTCTTTGCCTCAGTTTTCAGCAACAAGACAGGTTGTCGTCAGAACAAGTGTTCTCCTGAGCTGGTAGATGGGTCAGGGAGCAGAAGAGCCCCACTGTGATCCAGGAGGAAGCAGCTGGTGACCTGCTGAGCCACTCAGGTGCTCACAGGGGTCGCTGGGACCAGATGGGATCAATCCTAGGGGGATGAGGGAGCTGCTGGATGAGCTCCCCAAGGTGCTCTCCATCATTTCTCATCAGTCCTGGCTCACTGGGGAGCTCCCAGAGGCCTGGAGGTGCCAATGTGAGCCCATCCCCAAAAAGGGCTGGAAGGAGGATTTGGGGAACTCCAGGCCTGTCAGCCTGACCTCAGTGCCGGGCAAGGTTATGGAACAGATCACCTTGAGTGCCATCACACGGCACCCACAGGAGGGCCAAGGGATCAGAGCCAGCCAGTGTGGATTTCAATATCTGCATTGATGATCTGGTGAGGGGATTGAGTCCATCATCAGCAAATTTACAGGTGACACCAAGCTGGCTGGGAGTGTTGATGTGCAGGAGGGCAGGAGAGCTCTGCACAGGGCCCTGGACAGGCTGATCCAGGCCCAAATCCAACAATGTCAGGTTTAACAAGTCCAAGTGCTGGGTCCTGCACTTTGGCCAAAATAACCCCTTGCAGTGCTACAGGCTGGGGACAGAGTGACTGGACAGCAGCCAGGCAGAAAGGGACCTGCAGGGACAGATGGACAGCAGGCTGGACATGAGGCAGCAGTGTGCCCAGGTGGCCAAGAAGGCCAATGGCTCCTGGCCTGGATCAGGAACAGTGTGGCCAGCAGGAGCAGGGCAGTGATTCTTCCCCTGTGCTCAGCACTGGTTTGGCAGCACCTCGAGTGCTGTGTCCAGTTCTGGGCCCCCCAATTTAGGAAGGACATGGAGGGGCTGGAGCATGTCCAGAGAAGGGCAACAAGGCTGGTGAGGGGTCTGGAGCACAAGTGCTGTGAGGAGTGGCTGAGGGAGCTGTGGTTGTTTATCCTGGAGAAGAGGAGGCTCAGGGGAGACAAGGCAGTGTCAGGGCACAGGCTGGACTTGATGATGTCCAAGGTATTTTCCAACCTTGCTGATACTGGGATTCTTTGAAACCACCCTTGCAGCAGTTGCAGGATGAGCCCTGGGCCTCCTCTTCACAAGGTGCAGCAGCCCAGGTCCCTCAGCTTCTCCTCACAGCCCCCAAGCCCATCCTGTCAGTCCTGCAGAGCCTCTGCAGCTCCTCCTCCTTGCCCACAACAGGGAGCCCCACAGCCAGACACACCAGCCCAGATGGGCCCCCCTGGCCTGTGGTGCCTCTGGCAAGGGAGCAGCAGGAGGCACTGCAGGAGCCTGCAGACAATTCCTGAAGCACTTGGAGGATGATCCTGCTCCCCAAGGGACGTTCCCATGGTGCCAAGTCAGGAACTGAAATGGGGAGTGGGGCCAGAGAGGAAAGGGCAACCAGGGATGGGCTGTTTGCAGGGGAGGGAACAGGGGTGGGCAAGAGAAAGAAATTTGTAGCAATAAGAGGAAAAAAAGCCCAGGTGAAGCAAAGGAAATGCTCAGGGCAGTTTGGGGATGGCTGCCAGGCAGCCCTGGCTCTGACCAACAACGTCTGCAGTGGCACAGGAAACTCCCAGCTGATGGGAACAAATTTTCTGTGTGACTTCAGAGGCCACCACAAACCTGAGGGTTTCCCTGCTGTCCCCCAGCCCTTCCTGGCCCCAGGGGCTGATGGCATTTGTGCTTCCTAAGCTTCATCTCCCCACACCAACACCATGGGGGTGCTGACGCCTGCTCTGGGAAGTGCGAACAGGGGCTCCTGAGGCAGTGCTGCCGTGTCTGTGCCTGCAAGGATGCGGCACCTGTGTGAGCTGGGGGGGAGGCCAGGGCTTCAGAGGGGGGATGTTGTTGGCAGGTGCATGAGGACGCTGTGGGACGCTGCCCTGGGGTGTCCAGCGCAGTGGGGATGGATCAGCCCCTGCTCTGCTGCTCCTTCCCCTTGTCTCCCCCAGGCACCTTGCAGAGCCCCAGCCATGCTGTTGGCCCCCAGCCTGCCCACGGCCAGCCTGGGGCTTCTCCCGGGGCTTTTCTGGGCTCAGCATTGGCCTGGGCAAAGTGTTCTGGAGAGAGCCTGGGCAAGGAGCCTGCAGCCCCCAGGGCCTGGCCTGAGGTGTCAGCGCTGCCCCAGCAGTGCCCATGGCCTGTCCCTGCTGCAGCCCCGGCACTGCCACCCCCAGCACTGTGCCCGGCCCCGAGAGCACTCAGGCCCTACAGCAACACCAGGGCCAGCAGGGCAGCGGGGCAGGGCCACGGCAGCAGCACTGGCAACACCAAGGGCTGCTGCTGCTGCTGCTGCTGGGCACAGCTGCTGTGCCAGCACTGATCTGCCCCCAGCTCTGCACACAGACATTGCTGCTGCAGCTGCAGAGAATGGAACCAAAGGGGCATCTCTGCAGAAAACTTGGCTAAAGGGATGTCGGAACCCAGGACATCCCTTTAGATGTCCTGGGCCGTCCGAGACCCCAGGAGGGGGTCTGGAGACCCTGGTACCGTGATAAAAACACCAGTGCCCTTGATTTTAGGCCTTGGGAGCGATTGCCAACGTTATATGAAGAATTACAAGTCACGAGTGTGTGATTAGGATATTAGGTAACTTATTTTTGTGTATTAATGTGGATTTTGGGGGTTCACAAAGGAGGCTCAAGGAGACAAGATGGAGGGATTTGGGTGTGTCCCTTGTCTTTCTTCTTCTTCTTCTTCTTGTCCTCCATCTACGGGTGAGGTGGTGGCATTTTCTGATTGGTTTAGTGTAAAGGTGCACAGTTCAATAAAGGTAGTGGATATTTGTACAATAGTAAAAACATATAGGACGTAACAACTAGTATAAAAGATTACGACCGCCCATGAGCAGGGCAGATAGCCTTGGGCAGCGGTGTAGGTGACACCTACACCGGCCGAAGAGAAAATATTTAGGAACACGAATGAATAAACAACTTTGATAAAGAAATCGATGCATCCTGGCTCCTTCTTCTAACATGGGGCTTGGAGTAAAGGACTTTACCCACAATTCTCGGATGGCTACCAGCCTGGGATCTGAGAAAGGGAAATCCTTGAGTTCCTTGAAAGCCACCAAGAGTGCAGCCCCTCATTGACACAGTCTGTGGCCACAGTTAATGTGGAGAGAAACAAAATGAGGAATGGCACAAACAACTTTATTTGTGGATTTAATGGGTTTGAAATATTTTAATTTTTGTTTACGTTGTATATAGAATACTGCCCTGTCAGGACCTTGAACTTGCTTTGTAGGGGGAAGATGCCTACCAGGGACTTGTTCTCGGCTATTGGCCTGCAGTCTGGCCACTGAGAGAACTGATGCGACTTTTGGGAATTCCCATATAAAAAGCAGAGGCTTGGGGGGGACTGCCCTCTTGGCCCTCCACCTCAACAGAGGTAAGAGGCCTTTCTTGCTCCCTCCTGGCGGGGAGGCAGCCAGGACAGCCTTGCTGGGTCTCCTGTGGCTACTGCCAGGGGAGGAATGGCCGGGCAGGCTGAGCTCTTTCCCTCACTAGCTGCTGGCGGGGAAAGGGGGAGCTACTATCAACCTCCAGCCAACTCTGTGGCCTGGCCCACAATGCCACATAGCCTAAGGAGATGTCCCTCAAGCCCCCCCTGCCCCCTCTGGAAGCAGCACCAAGCCCAGGCTGAGCCGTGCCTACCCCTTTGAGATCGAGGGGTGGAGGGGGGGGAAAGGACATCTTTGCTGCCATTTCTGAACTTTTTCTCTCACCACGTGGGTTTGAGATTTTTGCAGTGCCTGCCAGGCAGTGACCACGAGCCTGCAGGCCCAGCGAGAATGTTACCTCTTTCTTGACACAGATTGAGACATTTTAACAGTCTAACCCTCTTCAGAGAGAGAGAAAAGGCTGAATTAAAGAGATGTAAAGAGACAATATGAAGATATCAAAGTTGTTAAAAGAAGAGTGACTTCTCAAGTGGGAGAGATGATGAGTTGCCTTAACTTTATGCATAAAACCTCTTTGTTGTGGTAACAGACTGTATTGTGACTTGCTAGAAATTTCCTTTAAACCGCAGACAATAAAATTGGATAGATGCTTTGTAGATTTTGAGCAAAGGTATTTTTTGTGATTTACTGAATGAACGTTGAATTAGAAACTGTAATGTGATCTTATAACAGGTTTTAAGAGAGAGATAAGAAGAAGCCTTTTCTGTCCATGAAGAATTGAGAAGCTATCTCTGCTCCTTAAGATGAGAAATCCTTCACTTGTGAAAGTGTGCATTTTTAAACAGGGAAACCCCAGTGTGAGTCTATGGCCCAAAATGTAGTCATGAGGACTGCAAAATTGCAGAAGTTTTCAGGTGGGCCATTTTTTCTAGGGGCTATGAGCCAGAAAAAAGACTGCGTCTTTTGTAGAAGTTACCTAACACATCAAGAGATATACTTCTCCCACTCAAAGACTGAATGACATATTTTAAAAGATGTACTGACATGAAGCTCTGAGTTTTGTCTCTTTGTGTTGCAGGTAGGAAAGTGAACTCTTGGGGGGAAAAGGGGGGAAGAGAGTGTTTTAAAAGTTTCATTTTGATTCTAATATTTTTTCCTTTTTATTTTGTGTGTTAAAAAATCTATCTGTTTTTACCGTTTATCTAAGCCTGTTTTCCCTCCTGTTCTCATGATCATATTTCACAGAAAAAAAAAGATATTTAGATAACTACACTAAATTTAGTGACAAAGATTGAGCAAATCTGAAACCACTAAAGTGGACAAGATTAAAAAAGTAAAACAATGAACCTCCAAAATAAAACTAACAAGAAGTATCAAAGATGACTTTTACTACAAGTGGTTTGCAGAAGCTGTCTATCAGTTGAATGTGCCGTAAACTGTCCAGTCATCAGTCTCCACACTGCAGCCTTGAGCTCCTGGTTCCTCAGGCTGTAGATGAGGGGGTTAAGGGTTGGAGGCACCACCGAGTACAGAACAGACAGGGCCAGATCCAGGGATGGGGAGGAGATGGAGGGGGGCTTCAGGTAGGCAAAAAATGAGGTGCTGAGGAACAAGGAGAGCACAGCCAGGTGAGGGAGGCAGGTGGAAAAGGCTTTGTGCCGTCCCTGCTCCGAGGGGATCCTCAGCACAGCCCTGAAGATCTGCACATAGGAGAAAACAATGAACACAAAACAGCCAAATATAAAACAGGCACTAACAGCAATGAGCCCAAGTTCCCTGAGGTAGGATTTGGAGCAGGAGAGTTTGAGCACTGGAAGGATTTCACAGAAGAAATGTCCCATGGCATTGCCATGGCACAGGCACAGAGAAAATGTATTGGCTGTGTGCATGAGAGCATTGAGAAAGGCACTGGCCCAGGCAGCTGCTGCCATGTGGGCACAAGCTCTGCTGCCCAGGAGGGTCCCGTAGTGCAGGGGTTTGCAGATGGACACGTAGCGGTCGTAACACATGATGGTCAGCAGGAAATACTCTGTTGAGACAAAGAAAAGAAAGAAGAAAGCCTGTGCAGCACATCCTGCATAGGAGATGGTGCTGGTGTCCCAGAGGGAATTGTGCATGGCTTTGGGGACAGTGGTGCAGATGCAGCCCAGGTCGGTGAGGGCCAGGTTGAGCAGGAAGAAGAACATGGGGCTGTGCAGGAGGTGGCCGCAGGCTACGGCGCTGATGATGAGGCCGTTGCCCAGGAGGGCAGCCAGGGAGATGCCCAGGAAGAGGCAGAAGTGCAGGAGCTGCAGCTGCCGCGTGTCTGCCAATGGCAGCAGGAGGAAGTGGCTGATGGAGCTGCTGTTGGACATTTGTGTTGTCTTCGCATAGCGATCTGTAAAAAACATAATTATGGAATATTTCAGTTTGGAGAAGACTTTCAATATCCCAGCGCAGCTTGGTGGCACTTTTCCTCCACTGCCTGCCCAGGGCTCTGCTGCCTGCAGCTGTCCCTGCCTGCAGCTGCTTCCCTGTGCCCAGGGCTGGGCCCTGCCAGTGCTGCCAGAGCCCAGCCCAGCCCTGGGGGCTCAGCTCTGCCCTGCAGACCCCTCCCAGCTCAGGCACTGCCCAGGGCCAGCTCTGGGTCTGCAGGCTCTGATTGCAATTTCAGAGCAACCCTGAGGAGGCTGGAAAAGCGACACTGGTGCTGCCTAGGAGGGACCTTGTGCTGATTTCTGTCACTGCCTGGGTAATTAATATCTAAAGAAAATTGTTTAATTTTTCTCAACCTGGGCTGAGGAATGAATATCTATGTGCAATTTCCCATCCAGGTAACATAGAGCAGTAGATTTAAAAAGCAGGATTTTCCCTTTTATGCAGCCCCTGCCTTGCTCTGTTCCCTGTATAATCTACTTGGAGTTTTCTGCACTGATATGTCATCCTGGAGGCAGTCCTCAACAATGCAGCATCCTCACCACACAAGAAAACACTTCCACACCTTACCAAATTTCTCCTTCCACCCAGATCTTGTCCCCCAGTGCTGGCAGCAGCTCCCTGGGCTGACTGAGAGCTGTCCCTGGCAGGCAGCAGAGTCCCTGGGCCAGCACAGCGCCCGGGGCTGCAGGACCCTGCTCTGCACCACAGCCCTGGGCACCCCTGGCTGCTCAACACAAGAGATCATCAGAGAATGTACTCACACAGTCTGTAGGCATTGGGATGTTGCAGCTTGAGGAGATCACTGCAGGAGCTGCAGCTGCATTGTCCTGCAGCCAGAGGTTCCTGTGCCAAGGGCTGGCAGTGATTCTCCCCCAGTCCCTTCTCAGCACCTTCCCAGCCCTGAGTGATTGAAGCTCTCTGTGCCTGTGTGCTGTGCCCGGGGTGGCTGCAGGCAGTGCCCCAGCCTTGCTGGGCTGGCAGAGGAGCTCCTTATGAAGAGAAATGTGTTTTTAAGCTCTTCTTAGTTGCTACGATCTGTGCCAGAAGCCCAGACACAGCACAAGGACTTTAATGACCCTCTCGGGGCTTTTATGCTGTTTACATCAGACTCAGTCCCTCAGAGTGTGATTAAAAAACTTCTCAAGAACTCAAATTTACATTCAAAGTCCAAAGTTTCTTGAAGTTTTAATAGATCCCATTGAGGGACAGAACAGAGAAAGTGTTCCTAAGTTCCAGTTAGAGCAGAACACTGTGGGCCATGATGACAGGTAGGGACAGAGAAAGCAAAGGTGTCTCTGGTGCTGAACAAACCTGGGTGTGTTTCAGGAATGCAAAGGTAAAGGCCTCAGCTTCAGCCCCTGGCAAGGCACATCCTGTCTCTCCCTCCTTGCCCAGGGCACTTCCCAGGGCACTGGGATGTGGGGATGTGCAATGCCAAGGGCAGGACCATGGGGCAGCCCCTGCCAGGCTGCTGAGCAGGGACAAGGAGGCAAGGAGGCCCCAGGCCTGCAAGGGTCACTTGTCCCCTCATGGCCTCAGGCCCAGGGCCAGCAGCCATGGCCAAAGTGCTGCAGGAGTTGGCTGTGTCAGGGCCTTTCAGCTGCTGCCCATGCCTGTGCACTGTCCAGCCCAGGCTGTCCTACGGTGTCCATGCCCTGCGCCTCTGTCCCTGCAGGCTGTCGTCATCCCCTGGCTGCCCCACCTGGCTGGCCCCTTCCTTTGCTGGCAGCTCTGCATCCTGCCTGCCTCTGCCTGGGCACATAAAGCCTTGGGCTGCTCCAGACCCCATTCTGGAGGATGTGTTGTACCACAGCACTGCCCTGGGATTGAAATTCTTTTCTCTAGGTTTCTAGTCTGGACCTCCTCAGGTGTCCTTGGCATTAGTTTTTTCTTTATGGCTGTTCTCTACTATGTCAAAAGGATCCACCATCTCTGAAACTATGTTTCAATCCCTCCCAGGGCTCTCCTTTACTGTTTTCAGTCTCCACTTCACTGAGTGCAGAGGTCCTTTGTCCCTGTATAGTGGTCATGTGCTTGAGGCCACGGGCGCCTGGACAAGAGGGACAGTTTTCTCTAGGAAGGAAACCACAAAACCTCAGGGTAGTGAAAGCAGATGAGGGGCACTCATGTGAGGCCAAGGCAAGCCAGATCTTTCTTTCATTGTGGGTTTTGTCTGAAATCAACCCTTGGATATATGGGGAGTTTTGGAGGTGGAATTGCATTGCAGCCATGTGTTCCTGTACCAGAATGACAATTCTTCTCCATAGAAGGAAAGGGCAGAGCCCCATGTTCCAAAGGCTGATTAGAAGCAGCACCAAGGAGGCCAAGGCCAGCCAGACCTGTTTGTCATGGGAGCTTTTGTCTGATAGCAATCCTTGGATAGATGGATTTTTGGAGGCCAAATCCCAGTTTTGTCCATGGGCATCAGGACAAGAAGGACAGTTGTTTTGCATTGAAAGCAAAGTACAGAGCCCAAGTGTTTCAAAGGCAGATGAGAGCTGGCCCTCAGGAAGCCAAGGGAACCTAGACAGTCCTGGCAACGTTTTTCTGGGAGCAACTATTGAATATAAGGAATTTTGGAGGCAGATTCCCAATTTTGGCCATGGACACCTGCACTTGAAAGATGTTTTTTTCTATGGCAAGAAAAGCGCAGCACCCTAGTGTTTTGAAGGCAGATGAGAAGTTGCCCCCAAGAGGCCAAGGCCATCCAGAGCTGTCTGTCCTGGCAGGTTTGATATGGGAACAATCCTTGGATATTTGGAGGACTTGAAGGCAGAATCCCAATTTTGATCATGGGAAGCAGGAGGAGAAGGAGAGTTCTTTCCTACAGGAAGGAAAGCACACAACTGCAGGGTTTCAGGAGAAGAGGAGAAACAACCCTCAAAATGCCAAGGTCAGCTGGACCAGTCAGGCTTCCTGCAGAGGCCAAGCCAACCTGATCTGTTCCATGTTTTTAGATCCTTGGGACATGCAGCATCAAAATTACCCCTCTGTTCCATGAGGCCCCATTGTATCACAAGAGATCTTTGTTTCTCCGAGTGTACAATGATCTCCCTTCCTTCGCAGTGCACAATAGTCCCTTCCATGAGGCCGCACAATGACACAATGTCTCATTTGTTCCATGAGGTCACAGAATGTCACAAAGGTCCCTTGGTTGTATTGGGTTCCCTAGGATCACCATGGCTCCTTGTTTCCACAAGGCCTGGCAGTGTCACACTGGCCCCTTCCTTCCATGGGGACCTGTAGTGTCACACTGGCCCCTTCCTTCTATGAGACCTGGCAGTGTCACAGTGGTTGCCCTGGTTCTGTGAGGTCCTGTGGTGTCAGAATGGCCCCTTGGTTTCATGGGGACCCAGAGTGCCAGAATGGTTTCATTGCTTCCATGAGACTCCTCAGCGTCACCATGGCTCCTTGGTTCCACAAGGCCCTGCAGAGCCCCTTGATTCAACGAGGCATCAAAGTGCCATAATGGTGTCCAGGATTCCATGAGGCCCCACAGTACCACAGGGGCACCTTGGTTCCATGAGATCCTGAAGTATGGAATGGCCCCTTCATTCCATTGGGCTCCTGACTGTTCTTAGTTCCATGGAGCCCTGCAGTGTCACAATGGTCCCCTTGGTTCCATGGTGCACCACAGTGTCACATTGGCCCCTTGGTTCTACAAGGCCCCAGAGTGTCACAATGGCCCCTTGTTCCCAGGAGGCCGTGCAATGTCACAATGGTCTCATAGGTTCCACAAGGCCCTGCAGTTCCACAATAGACCTGTGGTGTCACAAGGCTTTGAAATGACATCATAGTCTCAGTGGGTTTCCCTGAAGGTCCTCAATGGTTTCCTTGGTTCTATGATGCCACATCATGTAACAATGGTCTCATTGGTTCCACAGAGTCAGAATGTCCCTGTGGTCTCATGGAGCCCCACAGTGTCACTATGATCCCTTGGTTCCATGACAGAGGGAAAGGATCTCTGCCTTGCCAGGGGCTGGGGCTCAGGCCTTGGCCCTTTGGATTCCTGAAACACATCCAGGTTGTTGAGCATTAGAGACACCTTTCCTTTTTGTCCCCACCTGTCATCACGCCTGCAGGTTCTGCTCTAACTAGAAACTGAGGTATTTTCTCAGTCATATCCCTTAGCGGAACCCTTTAAACTTCAAGAAACTTCATGTTTCAATTTTACTTTGAGTTATTGAAAAGTTTTAAAGACACGCACGAAGGAAACAACACCAAATCCATGGGAGGGTCATTAAAGTCATTGTGCTTTGTCTGTGCTGCTGAGCAGGCCACCCTCCTGGCACAGAGGCAGCTCCTGGAAACAAGAAAAGTTTCCAAAAGACACTTCTCCCTAGACAAAACCTACCCTTAGATGGGGTACCTAGTTTTTGAAATGTAGACTCAGAGTGAAAGTTTACATGGGCATAACAATCTTTCCTGTCCTTCCTCATTAATAGTTATCTCTCCCTTTTTGTTTTTAGTTTAGGTTTTGCTTTTAACAGCTTAGAACATCATTCTCTTACACCGAATATATTTTTTTGCACTTGTGCCTATTGATATCTATGCCTATAGAACTTCTGCCTATGGAATATTAACTTTCGAATACAATAAACAAAAAAAAGCAAATAAATACATTGAACTGAATAAAGATCTAATCTATCTCTCGCTCCCACTGTGCCTTTATAGATTTCTTGTGCTTTTTTTCAGTTTTTGTTTGCTTTTGTCTTCTGCATTCAGTTCTTCCATTGACTGAAGCAACATGTCTGCTTGCTGTTTCTCTCCCCTTGTCTTGCTTTTTCAACGCTTCCCCTCGGGCAGGTCTGTACTTGTTTTCATAATGTTTCTTCTCTTCGAGTTTGGTCACCTCCATTTTGGTTTTTTTTTGTGTTAGTTGGTCACTCCAAGCTTTCTTACATTCTTTGGTGCAGCTCTGCCTTCGCCTCTCGAGTCTGCGCTGCTGTTCCAGCTACGCCGTCCTGCGCGAACACTGGCACGTGCTGCCCCAGGATCCGCAAACTCGGCCGGATCTTGGATCGTGTCTCATAAATCATCCTTGCTCTCAGCTCTCAGGTCTGCCTACATTTGCTTTTAGGGTCTCAGGCCTGCCTGGCTGCAACTTGTCCAGATTTTTAGACTCCCAGGTCTGCCATTTTTCTCTCAGGTCCACCTGCTCTGCTCTTCAGGTTCTTGGGCCTGGCTCAGTTCGGCTGGGCTCCACCATCTACTGCTCTTTGGGTTGTACTTGTCTGCCAGGATCACGTTGGGGTCACATTTATTGTGACCAGTTGATTGGGAGTCATGACTGACGCAGGCATCAGTCCCTTATTATCTAAAACTCTCATACCTTTCTCTCTGCAGCCTACCCACAGGCAGCTCCACGCAGCCTCGAGCTCCCTTCTCTCTTCCTTCTTCAGGACCAGCTAACACTTTCCTGTCCATTGCACAACCACCTGACCCTGTCTGTCCCTTACACACCTGCCTTGACCCTTCTTCCTCACAGCACAGCCTGCAGACTCCAACCAAGTCTCAAACAACTAACCTAGTGTTATAACATCATTCTCATTGGATATAGCTGTGATCTATTAAGGTCAAGGCTGTTCCCACTCTTGGTAATTAGTACAGCTGCAATTTATCAGGGTGAGATTGCCTTCAGCACTGTCTCTGTTCTCTTTACAATCCGTCCTCCCACACCAAGGAGAATCTGGGTACAGTACAGAACCTCATGAAACAAGCAGCCATGTGGCACTGCAAGCCTTTTGGAACAAAGAGACCACGGTGACACTACAGAACTCATGGAACTACGGTCCATTGTTACACAGCAGGCCTCAGAACCAAGGAGTCCATGGTGACACTACAGAACCTCATGGAATCAAGGCGTCCATGTTACACAGCTGAACCCATGGAACCAAGGCCCCTTGTGACACTGTGGAACCAAGGAGAATTGTTGGCAGTACGAGAGCTCATGGAACCAAAAGTCCATGGAAATACTGTGGGGCCTCATGGAACCATGGAGACCATTATGACACATCAGACCCACTGGAACCAAGGGGCCATTGTGACACTGCAGGGCCTTGTATAACCAAGGGTTGATGTAGCACAGCAGGGCCTCAT
>JAJEOU010002289.1:23224-50560 GCA_021534815.1 Acrocephalus arundinaceus
GAGTGTTGTACTGGCTAAGAATCCCCAGGGGACTTATTGCAGGAGATAATTGGGGCCATGATTGCAAAAACCTCTAAGGATGGGTGTCAAAAAAAAGTTCTGTAATAAACTTTGAGTACTCTGAAGCATTAATGAGCCCCACTGAGTGTTGTTACTGACAAAGCCTCTCAAGGGACTCATTAAAGCAGAGAATTGGAGGCCAGGATTGCAAAACCTCTCAGAGACTCCAAGCAAAAGCCAAACCCAAAGGCCTTGGAAAAACCTGCAGTCCTGGCAGCATGAAGGAGCCCCCAGGGCCATTGCTGACCAAGGCTCCTTCCCCAGGGACTCCTTCCAGCACATCCTGGAGGCCACTGGCATGGGAAGGGGGATGCTGAGGGCAGCACAAGGGGCTGACAGTGCCCAGCCTTGCTGGGGCTGTGCCAGGAGGCCCCAGGGCCTCAGGACAAGGTGTCTCCTCAGTGTCCTTGGTGGCACAGAGGCTGCTGTGGCCCAGGGCACCAAGCCTTGGCTTCTCTTTGTCCCCACCTGTCATCACTGCCTGCAGTTCTCTGCTCTGCCTGGGCCTGGGGACACTTTCTGTGTCGTGTCCCTCAGTGGGACCCATTAAAACTTCCAGAAACTTTGGAGTTGGCTTCTGCCTTGGAGTTCTGGAGAGGTTTCTTCACTCCCTTCAGGGACTGATGTTCAGGGCCTCAGCACAAAGCCCTGAGAGGGTCATTAAAGTCCTTGTGCTGTGTCTGTGCTGATGAGCTGGGCTGAGCTCATCATCCAGAGGAGATCCTGGCAACCAAGAAGAGCTTAAAAACACATTTCTCTGGATGAGCAGCTTTTCTGCCAGCCCAGCAGGGCTGGGGCACTGCCTGCAGCCACCCCGGGCACAGCACACAGGCACACAGGGCTTCAGCTCAGCCTGGGCTGGCAGCACAGAGCAGAGCTCACTCAGGGCTCACTGCAGGAGAATCCTCCCAGGCTTGCAAACCAGTCACTCTCTGGCTGGGGGGAAGAGAAGCTGCAGCTCCTGCAGGGATCTCCTGAAGCTGCCACATCCCACAGCTTGGAGCACCTTCCAGGAGCACTGTGGGAGCTGCTGCAGGGCAGGGATGTGGCCCTAGGGCAGGGCTGGGTTTCCCTGCTGCCCTAGGCCAGGCCCAGCACAAGGCACTCCCTGGGCCAGGCTCTGCTGCAGGGCTGAGCAGCCGGGGCTGCAGCCAGGGGTGCCCAGGGCTGTGGTGCAGAGCAGGGTTCTGCAGCCCAGGGCGCTGTGCTGGCCCCAGGGACTCTGCTGCCTGCCAGGGACAGCTCTCAGCCGGCCCGGGGAGCTGCTGCCAGCGCTGGGGAGAAGCTGTGGGGGGAAGGAGCCACCCTGAGCAGGGCAGCTGCTGCTGCTGCTGAGAGGGGCTGTGTGGGCAGGGCTGCTTCCCAGCTCCACACCAGCCTGGGCACAGCTTCGGAGGACACTTGCCAAAAGAAGGTAAGCCTGGAGTGCTGTAAAGATCAGGAGCTTTCCTGAGAGTGTTTTCATTTTTCTGCTTGGAGAAGGATGGAAAAGTTGTGGTGAAGACAAAAAGGTTTTTATTCTTTATACATTTTTCATATATTTGTAGCTCTGTTAACTACTATTATATAGTTCTAAAAACTATAATCCTTAATTACCTCTATTGAACTACTATTACATACTATATAACTATACTCTCTAATTAACTCTGATATGTCTGTCACCCTTTCTCATAGATTTTAGAACAATTGGCAGACCTTCTAAATACATTCCTGAAATACTGTATAGTCTTATTATCAGGAAGAGGACCTACAAGAAGAACATTTTGGTTTTTAACCAGAGTGTGACAGTCATAAAAAAAAAGGGGAGCAAAGAAGCCCTTGGACCTGCTCCAATGGGTTGACCCAGGTGTGTATAACTGGGGCAACTGAATCTCCTATTGCATATTCCTATTAAATATCCTAATAAATAAACCTTAAAAAATTGTTTAAATCAGGGGCTGGCTAAGCCCCATCCACTCTGGGACACCCGGAAGCTACCAATAAAAGTCGGGTTCAGACTTTACTGTTCTAACACTTTTAAAAAGTTTTTTTTCTATTTTAGTCACAGGCAACAGGAGGATGAGAGAAGCAGAACAGGAACTGTAATCACGAATCACAGTAATTCTGAGTTAGAAAGGAACACAAAGAATCATAAAAGTAATTTTTCAAAATTTACAGAGACTCTCTGCCGGCTGTCTCGTTCCGTCTGTGATCTGGTGCTCTCAGGGAGGCTCTGGCCTTTGCAGCAGCTGAGTCAGGCACTGCCCTTGGCATTCCTGCCAGGCAGCTGTGGCCATGGCAATGGGGTGTCCAAGCTTCCCTGGGCCCTGTGGGGCTGTGGGCAAAGCAGTCCATGGGAAAGGGGAATGAGCTGAGCCCCCTCCCTGAGATCCCATCATGGGCACAGCCGGGGATCTCCTTGCTGTGTCCTTCCCAGCTCTGAGCTGCCCTCCTGGCTGCAAATCTGTGCCTGAGCCCCTGGGAGTTCCCTGAATGTGCCCCGGGGAAGTGCAGAGATGCCAGAGCTGAGGAAATGCTGCTGGGTTTGCCAAGGGAGCCGGGAGTGTCCTTGGCAGAAGGGGGTGCTGAGACCTTGCCCAGAGCCCTTTGGAGAGGATGAGACATTGAGGGATCCCTGTGCTCTGGGCAGGGTCTGGTTTATCCCAGGGTGACCCAGGAGTGTGATTGTGCTCTGATTGCAGCCAAAGCTGCACACCCAGGGCAGTTGGGAACAAGCCCCTCACCTTCCCTGAGCCACAGGGAATCCTTTGCCTCTCATCTCTCACTGGCAAGCTGTGAGTGCAGCAGAAATGCTGGGGATTTCTGAACTCAGAGAAACAGAAATGATGTTGTGGGCAGGAAAAATGGCTAAAATT
Source organism: Acrocephalus arundinaceus (assembly GCA_021534815.1). Taxonomy (NCBI): domain Eukaryota; kingdom Metazoa; phylum Chordata; class Aves; order Passeriformes; family Sylviidae; genus Acrocephalus; species Acrocephalus arundinaceus. Next base: position 26,140 of record JAJEOU010002289.1, read on the forward strand.
CATTCCTGCTCTCCATGTACTTTACACTTGAGAGTGCAGATGGCAACAAACCTGTCTGCATTAGGAGTGATTCCCCTGAAAAATCCTGAATATCCAGCCTTGTCCCTCTGCCACATAGCCACAAACCCAGGGAAGCAGGGCAGGGATGGCTTCTGGAGGGCCCTCACGCACAGGCCTGGCTGCTCCTGCCACACTCAGAAAGCACAACTGGAGCTCAGGCAGGGACCTGGGGGAAAGTTTTCCCAGAGTAGGAACAAGGGTGGGTGAGTCACAGCAGGACAGTCTAGAGGGAATGGCCAAGGTTTGGCTGAAAGCAGCCTCTGCTGACTTGTCCCTGTCCTTTCTCCATGAACAGGTGCCCATGGCCAGCCAGAGCAAATGTCCAACAGCAGCTCCATCAGCCACTTCCTCCTGCTGCCATTGGCAGAGACGCGGCAGCTGCAGCTCCTGCACTTCTGCCTCTTCCTGGGCATCTCCCTGGCTGCCCTCCTGGGCAACGGCCTCATCATCAGCGCCGTAGCCTGCGGCCACCTCCTGCACAGCCCCATGTTCTTCTTCCTGCTCAACCTGGCCCTCACCGACCTGGGCTGCATCTGCACCACTGTCCCCAAAGCCATGCACAATTCCCTCTGGACACAGAACATCTCCTATGCAGGATGTGCTGCTCAGGCTTTTTCTTTTTCTTTTCATTGGCAGAGCCCATCTTGACCTCATGTGCTACGACCGCTACGTGTCCATCTGCAAACCCCTGCACTACGGACCCTCCTGGGCAGCAGAGCTTGTGCCACATGGCAGCAGCTGCCTGGGCCAGTGCCTTTCTCATGCTCTCATGCACACGCCAATACATTTCCCTGCCCCTGTGCCATGGCAATGCCCTGGGCCAGTTCTTTCTGTGAAATCCCCAGATCCTCAAACTCCCTGCTCCATCATTCCTTAGGGAACATGGGCTTATTGCAGTTAGTGCTTCTTTAGCATTTGGTTGTTTTGTGTTCATTGTTTTCTCCTATGTGCAGATCTTCAGGGCTGTGCTGAGGATCCCCTTGAGCAGGGACGGCACAAAGCCTTTTCCACCTGCCTCCCTCACCTGGCCTGCTCTCCCTGTTCCTCAGCACAGCATGTTGCTACCTGAAGCCCCCTCCATCTCCTCCCATCTCTGGATCTGGCCTGTCAGTTCTGTACTCGGTGGTGCCTCCAGCCCTGAACCCCCTCATCTACAGCCTGAGGAACCAGGAGCTCAAGGCTGCAGTGTGGAGACTGATGACTGGATGGTTTCAGAAACATTAGCTGCTTGAATTACTGCAAATCACTTGTAATAAAAGCATCTTTGATAATCTTGTTGGTTCATGTGGGGTTTTTTACGCTGTTTTACTTTTTTATATTCTCACAAAAAATTCATTGTTTGTGCCATTTCTCTTTTTTTTCTCCCCTTCCCTGGGGCACAGACTGTGTCAATGAGGGGCTGCACTCTTGGTGGCTTTAAAGGAACTCAAGGATCTCCCAGCCAAGTTTTCTGCAGAGATCCCCCTTTGGTTTCCTTCTCTGCAGCTGCAGCAGCAATGTCTGTGTGCAGAGCTGGGGCAGATCAGTGCTGGCACAGCAGCTGTGCCCAGCAGCAGCAGCAGCAGCAGCCCTTGGTGTTGCCAGTGCTGCTGCCGTGGCCCTGCCCCGCTGCCCTGCTGGCCCTGGTGTTGCTGTAGGGCCTGAGTGCTCTCGGGGCCGGGCACAGTGCTGGGGGTGGCAGTGCGGGGCTGCAGCAGGGACAGGCCATGGGCACTGCTGGGGCAGCGCTGACGCCTCAGGCCAGGGCCTGGGGGCTGCAGGCTCCTTGCCCAGGCTCTCTCCAGAACACTTTGCCCAGGCCAATGCTGAGCACAGAAAAGCCCCGGGAGCAGCCCCAGGCTGGCCGTGGGCAGGCTGGGGGCAAACAGCATGGCTGGGGCTCTGCAAGGTGCCTGGGGCAACTGGGATCCTACTGGGATCACAGTGGGAGATGCTGGGCCCATGCTGTGGAAACTGGGATTATACTGATCATACTGGCAGCAATGGGACTGCACTGGGGTGACTGGAAGTGGTTGGAGCAACTGGAATCAGACTGGAAGCAACTGACAACAACTGGAATGACTGGGAACATGCTGGGAGCAACTGGGATCACTGGGAGAGACTGAAACCACAGTGGGATAAATGGGAGCAACTGGAACCACACTGGATTTAATGGGAGCAGCTGTTCATGCTGGGTCATACTGGATCCTACTGGAACCAGACTGGGAGTGACTGGAAAGGGCTGGCTGGACTGGAACTCTGCTGGAGGTGACTGGGAACAACTGATCTCAAACTGGGAGTGACAGGCAGTCACTCAGGGCATGACTGGAATAATACTGGGAATATCTGGGAGTGACTGGGCTCATACTGGGTGTATCTGGGTCCTACTGGGTTCATCCTGGGAGCCACTGGGATTCAATGGGTGTGAACAGATCCTGACTGGGGGTTACTGGGAGCTGCTGTTGGGAGGAAAATGTGGACACATTGGGAGCAACTGGGATCAACTGGAAGGGACTGGGACCATGCTGAGGGGACTAGACACAACTGGGGAAACTGGATCATACTGGATCAATTGGGACCACACTTAGGCAACTGCCAGAAACTGGGATCATCTGGAGGCAACTGGGAGTAACTGGGAAAGATGGGATCATTCTGAGGTAACCAGAACCTTACTGAGGAAACTGGGATACACCGGATGTACTTGTGACTATACTGGGGACAATGGAACCACACTGGGAGGAACTGGGAACAACTGGAACTATTTTGGCAGCAGCTGGGATAACACTGAGGGTGACTGGACTCCTACTGGGATTGCCTCGGAGTGGCTGTGAGCAACTGGAATCACACTGAAAGCAACTGGGAGGAACTGGGAATGACTGGGAGCCTGCTGGGGTGTCTGGGATATACTGGAGAGACTGGGAGCCATGAGGATCATACTGGAGGCTACTGGGGTCATGCTGGAATTGACAGGGAGCAACTGGGATCACACTGGGGGCCATTGGCATCATACTGGGAGTGGCTACATGATACTGGGATTATAGTGGGTGTTAATGGACCTGACTGGGGTTACTGGGAGATAGCAACCCATGCTGAGAGCCTACTGGGGATGCCCTGGGAGGAACTGGGAACAATGGATGATGGATGCATGCTGGGATGTACTGGCAGTGACTGGGATAAAACTGGGGCAACTGAACCATGCTGGGGTAACTGGGAGTGCCTGGCAATGACTCCGAGAATGTTCAGGGCAACTGGGATATACTGGGAGTGCTGAGACCATGCAGGTGGTGACTGGAACACACTGGGAGCCACTGGGAATGTGCTGGGGGAAACTGGGACCATGCTGGGGGTAACTGGGCACAAGTGTGAGTGACTGGGCCCTGCTGGGAGAGACTGGCATCATACTGGCTCATTCTGGGATCATACTGGGATTTCCTGAGGCTGTGCTAGGGGCAACTTGGAACACACTGGGATGAAAGTGGGAGAAACTGGGAGCATGCTAGGGGCAAACGCATCATAATGGGGAATGACTGGCAGTGACTGGGCTCCTACTGGGAATGGTAAATAAATAAATAAATACTGGTTTATGGTTTTTATGCTGTGTGAATGTGTCCTGACTGTGAGACCTCATCCATATAAATTTCTTCTAACCCTCAGCTAAAATCTTAACTCTTTAAAATCATGATTCAGATCCCCCCAAATGTTGGGGTGCCCCCTGAATGTTTCCCAAAAACCGTCCTTAATACCCCCCAAATCTCCTGGATCTCCCCCAAATCATCTGAGTACCCCCAAAAGTCTCCTTGATTGCCCAAATGACTTGGAACCCCAAAATCATCTGTGTACCTCCAAAAATCACCTGGATACACCTGGGTACTTCCCCAATTCACCTAGGTACCCCTCAAAAAATCACCTGGAAACCACCTAGAAGTCACCTGGAAACCTGGGAATTCCAAGATCACCTGGGTACCCCATCAATTGCCTGGGTACCCTCAAAAATCACCTGAGAACCCCAAAAATCACCTGGATATCCCCCAATATCACCTGGTTTGCCCCAAAAATTGTCTGGGTACCATTTAAATCATCTAGATCTCCCCCAGATATGCGTGGGTACCCCATAAACCACCTGGTACTTCCAGTAATCAGCTGGGTACTTCCAAAATCACCTGGGTACCTCTGGGTACCCCAAAAATCATCTGGATATCGTCAAAAATCACCTGAGTGCTCCCAAAAAAATCACCTGGATACACCTGGGTACCCAGCAAAATCTCCTGGATCACCCTCCCAGATCACCTGGGTAGCCCCCAAATCACCTGGATACACCTGAGTACCACACAAAATTCTTTGGCCCCTGCCCAAACTGGTCGATGTGAATCCCCACCGCTTTGGCTGGGTAGACGTGGTGTTCCATTTATGCCTCTGACTTTAAAGTACAGATCTGTTGTCCCTAAATTCCTACTGACTTGAGTGGGTAGACCTGGTGTCCTGTTTACCCCCATTTACCTACAGTAACCCTTCCCAGTGCTCCCAGTAATGCCCTGGAGCTCCCAGTAACCCCAGAGCTCCCCCTTTTGAGGGGTTCCCAGGTAATTTTTTGGGGTACTCAGGTGATTTGGGGGAGTACATAGATGTATCCAGGTGATTTTTGGGAGTTTCCTGGGTGATTTTTTGGGGGTTCCCAGGGTTATCCAGGTGGTTTTGGGGAGTACCAGGGTGATTAAGGGGGGATCCAGGTGATTTTTCTGGCATTCCCAGTGGTCCCCACTCACCCTGATGGGCAGGGGGAAGATGATGGCCACTGTCACGTCCTCCCAGTCAATGGGGATGCAGATGACCCTCAGTGGCAGGGGGGCTGTGGGGGGACACCCCAACATTCAGGGGGCACCCCAAAACTCCAGGGGAGGGCCCCAGGGATGGGAGGGTGAAAATATATTTTTTCCCTTCTAGCCAGCCCAAAGGCTAAATCTAGCTCAGTTTCTCAGGGCTTTTAGGGAAATATATTTCATAGAGACAGAAAAAAGATATCAAAAAGGTGGCTCTCACCCCTCACCTTCAGTCCATGCTTTATTCTCCCATGTGGTGCTCCAGGAGCGAGAGGGCGAGGAGCGAGAGGGCGAAACAGGAAAGAGGAAGACAGGGGCTTATCTATGGCCAAGGAAGGATATTGGCCTTCAGCCAATAGGGTCAGAAGGGCACAAGCTTCAGGGGCACTCTGAGGGGAAAAACCATTTCTCAGAGGAATACAACAGGAGGGAGCCCTGAGTTACCTCAGGAGAGGATGCAGTGCAGGTACACCCAGGCGCTTTGGTCCGTGGGGTCGGTGAAGACGGCGTTCTGCTCCAGCTCTGGGGAGGGGCAAAGGGGGCAGCCCAAAATCTCAGGGGGGCAGCCAGGGGACACCCCATGATCTGAATGGGGGCACCCAGGTATGTGGAGATGCAGGTCTACCCATTAAACCCAATGGAGATTTTTAAGGCCAAAAGGTCCAACCTCTTGATCCAATGAGGATTTAGGGAAAACAAATCTACTCCTTGAAACCAATGATGTTTAGGGACAACAGGTCTAGCCATTGAAACCAATGGGGATTTAGGGACATGGGGTCTACCCATTAAAATCAATAGGGATTTTTTGGAAACCATGTCTATTAAGGGCAATGGGGATTTGGGGAAACCAGGTCTACCCATTCAAGGAAATGGAGATTTAGTAACACCTTATTTACTTTCTTGAAGTCAAAGGGAATTTTGGGACACCTGGTCTACCACTAATGTGGGGAATTTAGAAAATTTGGTCCAGCCATTATTGGGAATTTAGGGACATCTGGTCCACCCATTGAAAGTGGGTTTTTATACATCAGGTCTACCCTTTAAGGACAATTGGGATTTATGGACACCAGGTCTATCTATTAAAAACAATAGGGATTTTAGGAACATCTGGTTAGGGACAAAGGGGATTTGGGGTCATCAGGTCTACCTACTGAAACCAATGGGCTCAGTGGGACACCGAGTCTACCCCTTAATGAGGGGAGTTTAGGAAATCAGCTGCAGCCATTGATGTGAATGGGAAATTTGGGACATCAGGTCTACCTCCATTGAAGTCAATTGGGGGGATTTAGGACACCAGGTCTGCCCATTGAAACGAATGGGGATTTCAGGAAAACAGGTCTACCCATCAATGGAAATGGTGATCTGGGGACACCAAGTCTACCCATTAATGACTGTCAGGACATCAGGTCTATCACTGAAGTCTATGGGGATTTAGGGACAGCAGGTCTACTCATTAATGTCAATGGAGGTTTTTGGGACAGCAGGTCTACCTATCCAATCCAACAAAGTTCAACTTCAAGCATGAGGCTGGAGAAATTTTGGGTTAGGGTTCAACAAAAAGTCTGGGAATTCTTCCTGGGGAATCTCTCACCTTCCTTCAGCCCTTTGGGGGCAGCATCCCGGCCTCACCCTTCTTGCAGTTCCTGGTGGGAGCCAGGAGCACAGCCGGTGGTGCCAGGTCAAGAAGTTGGAGAAGTCGTGGCTCAGCAAGGCTCTGGGAAAGGCCAGCTTGGCCTTGGGGTCCTGCTTGGCCACCAGTGCTTCCAGTGGTCCCAGGTTTGGACTGAGAGGGCACCAGTACAAACCAGTAAGAACTGGGAGCTGCCCATGAGCCCCTTTGGCCTGAGGTGGCAGCTCCCAGTATAAACCAGTATGGGATAATGCACCCAAACCCATTCTCAGTATGGGATTTAGGGGCACCAGGTCTACCCTATTGAGATCACTGGGGAATTAGGGACATCAGGTCTACCCATGAAAGGCGGGTCTAAGGGCTCCCAGTATGGTCTTGGGGCTCCCACTTTTACCAGGTTTATAGTGGGAGAGCACCAGTAAAATCCAGTAAGCATTGGGAGCCACCCCAAACCCCCTGAGCCCTGTGGGGGCAGTTCCCATTATAGACCTGTAAGGCCAGCACAACCTGAAGTCACTCCCAGTAGGTCCCAAGCCCCATCCCACTATAAACCAGTACATCCCAATACAACCCAGTGCATCCCAGTATAACCCAGTATAAACCAATGCCCCTAGAATGCCATCCCTGTACAAAAGAGTATAAACCAGTGCAAACCAGTGTAACCCAGTATAACCCAGGAACTCCCAGCACCCATCCCAGTAAAAATGAGTAAATCCCTGTATAACCCAGTATAAACGAGTGCCCCCAACACCCCATCCCAGTATAAATCAGGACAACCCACAGTCGGCCACCAGGTCCTCCGCGACAGCAGGGGGCACTCATATGCTGCTCCCTCTCCCAGTATATCTCAGTATATCCCAGAAACCCCCAGCATCCCATCTCAGTATATCCCAGTATAACCCGGTAACCCCTAACACCCCATCCCAGTACAAACCAGTAAAACCCAGTGTAACCCAGTAACCTCTCCTGTGTTCAATCATGTGAAGGATGCTGCCCAAAGGGCATTTCAGATCATGCCCACTAAAGATCCTAGGCAGTTCTATCTCAATTAAACAATCTCCTTCTGAGCCTTTCCTAGATTTTATAGATAGGCTTCATGCAGTGGTGGAAAACCAGAGAGAGGAGCAGGAGTTGCAACAGAAGATGATCCTGGAAGTGGCACAAAGCCACTTGGTGCCTGGAAGTGGCACAAAGCAATGCCAGTGATGTCTGCAAGAGGATCATCTCCGGGCTTCTGGTTGCTCCACCTCCAACCCTGGACCTCCTCACTGAGACCTGCACCAAGTGAGCCATAAGGGACCCAGATGAACAGCGGAAAGGGTCTGGGCTCAGAGGCCGGATTGCAGCACCAGCCACCATTCCAGCTGGACCAGCAGTGGCTGGGAGGGTCAAATGTTTCCAGTGTGGGTGGGAGGGACATGTGCTGTGCTTTTGTCCCTTTAAGAATAAAACATCACACACACTGGTGGGAGCAGTGGGGGAGGGGGAGAAAGGGAACATTCCAGTTCCAAAAAACTAGGGGAGGAGTGTGAGCTTCTCCCATGTGATGAGAAAAATGGGACAGGCCATTGTGTTTTCTGGGTTGTGGTGCAACCCAATTCTGGGAAGGTGTGGGACCCTAAGAAACCCTCAGGGTTTGGAACAACCAAGAGGATATGGAAGCCATTTAGGCTTGAGTTAACAACAGGTGTGCCTTTCAACACATCGCACTGGCAAGTGGTCACCGTTGACCCTGGACACGTGACCAACCTACAGCAGACTGATAGTAAGTGCCTTGTTATCAGGGATTCTAAGCACACTCCCTCTGAGATCAAGATTAGTCCAGCACTTTTGCCATCAGATCCGGAGCAACGAGCTCTCTTGGCACGTTGTGTCCATCCTCCCCTCTTCCTACCAAAGGGCCGAGTTATTGCCCAGGCCATACCACTGCCCAAACTGCCCTAGGATGGTCTGGACCTTTGGGTCTATTGGACAGAAATGGTGGGAGAGAACAAACCCATAATTTAGTGTGGGCTCAAGAGGGAGGGAGATTTCATCAATTCCAGGGAATGATGGACACAGGATCAGATGTGACAGTCATACCACCACCACACAAGTGGCCATCACATTGGGAGTTGGAACCCATGGCTGGTAAGGTTACAGGTATAGGGGACACACAATTGGCAAAACAATCCAAGAGCATTGTGCAAATTGAGAGATGAAATGGGCAATTGGCTTCTTTGTTTGTTCTAGATTCCAGATTTACCTTTTGAGTAAATTTCCAGTGGGGAGTTAAACTAGATATCCCAAAAAACCCAAAAGATTTTTAACTGCCTCCACTGAGGACCGCCCCTTCCAAAAAATAAATTGGCTGATGGATACCCCAATTTGGGAGGATCAGTGGCCACTGAACAAACAGAAATTGACGTCGCTCAAACATCTTGTGGAGGAGCAGTTGGCTAAAGGTCACATTGTGGAAACTAACAGTCCCTGGAATTCTCTGGTGGTTGTGATAAATAAGCCGGGGAAGGACAGGTGGTGCCTCCTCCATGATTTGTGAAAAATTAATGAGGTCATCGAGGGCATGGGGTCTCTTCAGCCAGGTTTGCCATCCCCTTGAATGCTCCCCCAAAACTGGTAGTTGGCTGTCATTTATATAAAAGATTGTTTTTTCCAGATTGCCCTAGATCCAGCCCATGCCCCACAGTTTGCATTCTCTGTGCCTTCCATCAGCAGGGAGGCACCCATGAAGCGTTACCACTGGAGAGTTTTGCTGCAAGGGTTAAAGAACTCACCAAGTATTTGCCAGAGGTACGTGGCCAAAATACTGTCCCCGGTGTGTGCCAAGGCTGGAGAGGCCGTCATCCTTCATTGTATGGATGACGTGCTTGTGTGTGGCCCCAGTGACAATGGAGTTACACAAATTCTGGATGAGACTATCACTGCTTTGGCCGCTGTGGGATTTGAGTTGCAGCAGGAAAAAGTGCAGAGACTGCCACCTTGGAAATACCTCGGGCTTGAGATTGCCAACCGGACCAGAACAGCCCAGAAGCTGGTAATCACTGATGGACCTGAGACTTTGAAGGATCTCCAGCAGCTGTGTGGATCTTTGAATTGGGTCAGGCCGTGGCTTGGGCTTACTACGGAGGTCCTAGCACCTCTCTTCAATTTGTTAAAGGGGGAGAGGAGCTGGATTCTCCAAGGGCTCTGACTCAGGAGGCTCAGCAGGCATTGGAGAGGGTTCAATTGGCAATATCCAGCCAGCAGGCCCATCACTGCCAGCCAGAACTTCCATTTAATGTCATCATTTTGGGAAAACTGCCACACTTGCATGGGCTGATTTTTCAGTGGGACAAGGACCAGAAGGATCCCCTTTTGATCATAGAGTGGGTGTTCCTAGGTCATCAGCTGTCCAAAAGTATCACTAAACCACAGGAACTGATGGCTCAGCTGATGAGCAAAGCAAGGGTCAGGATGTGACAGCTGGCAGGGTGTGAGTTTGCATGCATTCCTGTGCCAATCCAATTGTCAACTGGAAGGTTAACAAAGGAGGCTTTGGAGCAGTTGCTCCATGAGAATGAGATGTTGCAGTTTGCTCTGGATAGCTACCCAGGGAAAATTTCAAACCATTGTCCGGGCCACAAATTATTTCATTCGGAATTTAATTTGATTCCAAAAGAGAAACAGAGCAAAAAACCTCTAAAAGCTCTGACAGTTTTTACTGACATATCTGGAGAATCACACAAGTCAGTGGTGACTTGGAAGAACCCTCAGACTCAGCAGTGGGAGGCTGACATTGAGGTAGTCAAAGGTTCACCTCAGGTGGCTGAGTTGGCAGCAGTCAGCAGGGCTTTTGAGAAGTTTTCAGAATCCATTATTTGATTCCTGATTCAGCATATGTAGCAGGGATAGTGTCCAGAGCAGAGAATGTAGTTCTCAAAAAAGTCTCAAATCCGGCCATTTTCAAGCTGCCCCCAAAGCTGACACACCCAGTCTCCCACAGAGAGCATCCTTACTCCGTTATGTACGTGAAATCACACACTGACCTTCCTGGTTTCAGCCGGAGGGTAACCACAGAGCAGATGCCCCAGCTGCTCCTGTGCAGCTGGGTGGCCAATCTAACATTTTCCAGCAGGCCAAACTCAGCCATCAGCAATTCCATCAGAATGTCCCAGGCCTGGTGTGCCAATTCCACCTAAGGCAGGACCAGGCCAAGGCAATCATAGACACATGCCCAAGCTGCCAAAAGTTTTCCTTACCCTCGCTGGGATCAGGGGTCAACCCCAGAGGGCTTGGCAGTTGTGAGCTGTGGCAGACAGATGTCACACACATTCCCGAGTTTGGAAGGTTCAAATATGTTCATGTGTCAGTTGATACCTTCTCTGGTGCTGTTTATGCCTCAGCCCACACAGGGGAGAAGACCAGAGATGCACAGAAACACCTTGGGCAGGCCTTCTCCACGCTGGGGATTCCCAAAGAGATCAAAACTGATCATGGTCGAGCTTATGTTTCCAAGGAATTTTATGGTTTCCTGCAAGAGTGAGGGGTTGTCTTGGTTTTGAAAGAAGACAGGTATCTGTTAAAAGAGAGGCAGGGCCTCTCTTGGAATGGATAATTCAAATCCCCTCCCCTCAAATTATTATAATTTAAAAAATTAAAACGGCTCTCAGGCAGAGATATGGGGATAGGAATAACAGTTCTTTACTAATAGGTATAACAAGGCAAACAAACAACAACACTACAGCAATTAATAGCAAAAACAGAACCAGGGACCTTGATGGAGCTTGGTCCCACAAAACCCGGGGCAGTCTGGTCTCTGGGGGACTCCAAAGAAAAGGTACCAAGCTGGAACGGTGGGAATCTCGGGCTGGTGGATCGGATGAAGTTCGGAGCTCAGTCGGTGGTCACTGGAGGGCAGAGATGTCCGGCAGGGAGGCCAGTGCGGGCCCGTGGGGCAGTGCAGCTCTAAAACAACGCCGAGGCAGTGGGACAGGGCCAAGACAGCTCCAGCAGGGCAGCAAAAGGAGGAATCAGGATCTTCCTGGGCACATGAGCAGACGATGGTAGCTCTCTTCAGGATCAGATCCCGGTGGTGCCAGTGAGAAACTCACGCAGCAACGGCAGCCCCGTCCGCTCCCGACGCAGACCACACCAAAAGTGAAGCTGCCCCCAGCCCCCATCTTTCTCTCCCCGCCCCCACCTCGGGGGAAACTCCCGGAGACAAAGGGTGTAGCCAAGTGCCACCCTCCATGCTTTTGTTTTCACCTGAGTACTGATGAGTACCCGGCAATCAGTTGCCTTGCAACTCTTGGGAAAAAATTCTATAGGTGAAAAGGATAAACAAGTCTAACCCCCAACAACATGGACATTTAAACAAAAGAGCCGGAAACACCTGAAGGAAGAGGGTCTTGAAATATTATATTGAATGTTGGTGACAAATATAGAGGGGAAGGTCAGTATTTCTTCTCTTGAAAATGGCAGAAGAATCCAGTAGATCCAGGAAATCCCTGTTCCTGATGGAAAAACCGCCACTTCTAAAAACAACTTAACTGACCCAGATAATAAAGATTTGCTTGTACATTGTGAAACTTCCAGGAATTAAAACCTGTCCCCCTTTCCAGGCAGACATCAGTTGTGTGCTCATGAACTGGCAGTGCCACTTGTGCCCTGAGGTGCCAAGGTGGGATTGGCATCTCTCAGAGAGGAGCTGAGGGAGAGCAGAGCACCTTGCAAGCTGCAGGTCCCTGAAAGCCCCACAGGGCTCCTGTCCCATCAACATCTGCTCTGCTCCAGTCTGAAACAGGGACCAGCATGGTGCCAGGATCATCAGAGAACTGAGGTGTGTGCTGGAATTCAATCCCCTCCCCATCCCGCAGCAGCCCTGCCTTTCCCTCCTCCAGCCTTGGTCTCCAGCACAGCCATGGAGGCTCTTGAGCTCTGGATTTTCCTGCAGCCCCCAAGGGCAGCTGAGCTGTGCCTTTGGCACAGTCAGGCCTGCCCAGCATTGCAGGCCATGCCCAGCAATTCCTTGTGTGTGCCTGGCCTTGCTGTCAGCCCTGGCATCGGCTGCGTGGCCCCTTTGTGCGGCGCTGGCCCAGCCATGGTGCCACAGCCCCTGTGCAGGCCCAGGGCAGGACAGGAGCATTGCGGCTGGGAAGGGCCCCTGTGCCGTGGTGCCCACAGCAGCCTTGGGGCTCTGTGCCCCATGGCCTCCCTGCTGGGCAGCCTCTGCCAGCTCCTGCACAGTCCGGGGCACCTGTGGGCCTGCACAGACAGCCCTGCCCTGGGCTCTGCCAGGCTCTGGGCCAGCAGAGAGGCCGTGCAGGGCTGGCCATGGCCGGCAACAGGCCCTGAGCCCCACAGGAGGATGGAGCTGGGCCACAGCCAAAGTGCCCCGCAAACCTGGGCTGAGCAGCCAGGGCTGGCAAGGGCTGGGGACAGAGGCTGGCACTGACAAATGTCCTGGGCCCCCTCCCTGCTCTGGCCATGCCACCAAGGGCACAGAGCAGCCTCCTCTCTGGGCCCCTTGCCTGTTTTCAATGCCTTCCCCAGGCGCTGGCCCTGCCCCACAAGGCCTGGGCTGACTCCTGCCCCTGCACGCTCACCCAGGCTGAGATGGACACTAATGCTTTCTCTGCCAGGCTCTCTCAGCCCAGCCCGGCTCCCTCCAAGCTCTGCCAGCTGCCCTGAGCTCTGGGCAGCACCAAGGGCCTCTCCCCAGCACAGCCCAGCCGCCTCTGGCCCCACAGCTCTGCTCAGGCCAGGCTGCTCTGGGCAGGGGCCCCACGGCCTCAGCCCCTGGCAAGGGCACAGCAGCAGCTGCAGCTCACACAGGACTCAGCCCCAGCCATGGGGAAGGGGCTGGGCTAAGGGAAAAGGAGGCTCCCTGTGTGCCCTGCTCCCCTGTGGCTGAGGTGCTGAGAGCTCTGCAGCCCCTGCTGCCATCCCATCTGCCCAGGCCAGCACAACAGCCGTGGCCTTGGGGCCCTCCAGAGCTGCTCCTACTGCAGGCCCAGGGCCTATGGCAAAGGTGGGGCAGCCAGAAAGCTGTGCCCATTTCTGTTCATTTCTGCTTTGTTGGGGATGGATCCTCAGGTCCTTGGAGGTTGCTGCTGAATTTTACTTTTCTAGAGCCCTCTTCTTTCTTGAACTCTTCAGTTGAAAAATTCAGTGAAAAAAGCTTGTAAACATTTGTTCAAAAGACGCAAACAAGACAAGCCCCTGGGAATATTTTAGGTTTTCAATTCTTCTGTGGTCAATTAGATTTCAGAAGTTAAAAAAACTTCTCAAGAACTTAATAGGAGATTGAAACACTGAAGTTTCTTGAAGTTTTAATGGGTCCCACTGAGGGACAGGACTGAGAAAGTGTCCCCAGGTTCCAGTTAGAGCAGAACAGGTGGGGACGAACAAGGCAAAGGTGTCTTAGATGCTGATTAAACCTGGATGTGTTTCATGAGTCCAAAAAGCCAAGGCCTGTGCTCCAGCCCCTGGCAAAGCAGACCCTGTCCCTCTCTCCTTGCTCAGGGCCCTTCCCAGGCCACTGGGATGTAGGGATGTGCAATGCCAAGGGCAGCACGATGGGGCGGCCCCTGCCAGGCTGCTGAGCAGGGACAAGGAGGCAAGGAGGCCCTGGGCCTGCAAGGGTCACTTGTCCCCTGCTGGCCTCAGGCCCAGGGCCTGCAGCCATGGCCAAAGTGCTGCAGGAGTTGGCTGTGTCAGGGCCTTTCAGCTGCTGCCCATGCCTGTGCCCTGTCCAGCCCAGGCTGTCCTACGGTGTCCATGCCCTGTGCCTCTGTCCCTGCAGGCTGTCGTCATCCCCCGGCTGCCCCACCTGGCTGGCCCCTTCCTTTGCTGACAGCTCTGCGTCCTGCCTGCCTCTGCCTGGGCACACAAAGCCTTGGGCTTGATACCAAAAGGGTTATTTCCATTTTTACTTTGCCTGTGAAGTTTGTGCACAGGAACAAGGCATGCTGGGCCTGCATTACCAGCAAGGATGGTTGGAAGACAAGAAAACATCTGGCTCAAGAGTGCAGTGAAAGAAAAAAACAAGAAGTGAATCTGAGAACTTGGGTCGGGTTTTATGGTAATGGCTAAATTGTAATACACGTGAAGTGACTGTATATAAGTAACACTCTTTTAGGATCACATGTCCATGTACGGTTAGGAGTTACTGCATGGTGGACCTCAAGCCTGAAAGAGTGATGCCCTCTAAATTGCAAATTAATATTAAGGAGTTTCATTCTCTTATTTCATAGATTTGGTGACAGTGGGGCCTGACAGAATCAAGGAGTTAACTGTGACTCCTTGGAACCTCATGGAACCAAAATCCTTTGTGCCACAGCAGGACCACATAGAACCAATGGTCTTTTGTGATACTGAAGATCCAAGGAGACCATTGTGAGACTATGGAACCTCAGGGAGCCCAGGGGCCATTGTGACACTATGGAACCTCATGGAATCAAAAGCACATTGTGACAGAGAAAGGCTTCATGGAATCAAGATTCCATTGTGACATAGCAAGGCCTTGTTTGAGCAAGCGAACCATTGTTGATGTAAAGAAACTCATGGAACCAAGGGGCTACTGTGACACACCAGGGCTTCATGGAATGAAAGGTCCATTGTGACAATGTGGATCCAAGGAGACCATGGTGATACTGTGGGGCCTCATTAAACCATGGGGCCATTCTGAAACAGTAAGGCCTTGTGAAATTATGTGCCACTGTGGCAATGTGGGCCCTCACGGAACCAAAGTGATCATGTTATACTGTGGGACCTCATGGATCAAAGGGTCCAAGGTGAACCAAAGAGACTTTCATACCCTAGTATAAAAGCTCACAGAACCAGAACTCCATTGTGACACAGCAAGGCTTCATGGAATTAAGAGTCCATTGCAACTCTGTTGGGCCTCATGGAACCATGAGACATTGTGACACAGCTTGGCCACATGGAGCCAAGTGGCCATTTTGACTGAGGAACCTCATGGAACCAAAAGTCCTTAGTTACATTCTGGGGCCCTGTGGAACCAAGCGGACCACAGTGACATTGCAGGGCCTCGTGGAACAGTGGAGACTGTTCTGACACTTTGGGACCCACTGGTACCAAGGGGCCATTCTAGCATGGCAGGGCCTCATGGAATCAAGGGGGCTGCAGTGAACACTGTGGGTCTCCATGGGATGCAGGGTCCATTCTGACACCGTGGAACCAAGGATATCAGTGTGACACTATGGGGCATGATGGAACCAAAGGTCCTTTGTGACACAGCAGGGCCTCATGAAACCCTAGAGGCCATTTGTACACCTTGAGGCCCTGGGAAACCAAAGGGCCATTGTGGCACTTCAGGGCCCTGTGGAGCTAAGGGGACCCCAGAGACACTGTGGGGCTCAATGGTTTTTTGTGACACTGCCAGGCCTTATGGAATCATTAGGACAACTGTGACACTACAAGGCCTCATAGAACCAAGGGGCCATTGTGACATTACAAGGCCTCATGGAAGCAAGGAATCATTGTGACACTATGGACTCTTGGCAGGCCGGGGGGCAGTTGTTACACTGTGTGGCACTATTGAACCAAGGGGACCAATATGACCCTACAGGGCCCCATGAAACTGAGGATTCATGGAACAGCTCAGGACCCCATGGAACCAAATGTCCATTGGGACATTGCAGGGCCTCGTGGAGTCCTGGAGACCACTATGAAACTTTGAGGTCTCGTTGAACCAAGGGGCTCTATCGGACCTTGTGAAACCAAGGAGACCCCTATGACATTGTGAGTCCCCTGGAACCAAGGGTCCATTGTGATACTGCGGTACCAAGGAGACCACTGTGACATGGCAAGGCCTCATGGAAGCAGGGGAGGACAATTGTGACACTCTGGGGCCCATTGGAAGCAAGGGACCAGTGTGACACAGCTGGGCCTCATGCAGCCAAGGGGCCACCGTGATCCTTAGGAGCTCAAGAGAACCAAGAGGGCACTGCAGGACTATGTGGAATCATGGACACCATTGTGACACTCTGCGGCCCCATGCAACCA
Organism: Acrocephalus arundinaceus; assembly: GCA_021534815.1. NCBI lineage: Eukaryota > Metazoa > Chordata > Aves > Passeriformes > Sylviidae > Acrocephalus > Acrocephalus arundinaceus. The sequence continues at coordinate 42,634 of JAJEOU010002289.1, forward strand.
AGGGGACCATTGTGTCATTGTGCAGCTCCATGGAACCAAGGAAACCATTTTGTCACTGCAAGGCCTCATGGAAGCCAGGGACCATTGTGACACTATGAGGCTCCGTGGAAACAAGGGCCATGTGTAACACAGCAGGGCCTCTTGGAACCAAGGATCCAATATGGAACCACCACTGTCACACTGTGGGACCCTGTGAATCCAAGGGAACAGGGAACAGGTCTGGATGGCTTGGCCTGACTGGCTTGATTGACCTTGGCATACTGAGGGTCTCTTCTCATAGAAAACGTCCTGACTCAGTGCATTCCTTTCTGTGGAAAAGAACCATCCCTCCTGCCAAGGCACTTATGGCCAAATTTGGTACTTCTCTAAAACTCACGGTATGCAAGAGTTTCTCCCAGATGAAAGCTGCCAGGACAGACAGGCCTGGCTGGCCTTGGCCTTTGGTGGCCACCTCTCATCTCAAGGAAGCCCTGAGAAAAGTGCTTGAACAGGTTTGAGTACTGGAACATCAAGGAGTCTCTCATCCTCTGCAAAACTCAGATGCTCTTTTGATCACGTGTCTTTTTTTCCTTATTTTATATTATTCAAGGAATATTATTTTCAGCTGAAAAATACTATTCTTATCATTCTACCAGTGTTATCTGACAAAGAACATCTCTACATATGGATCCAGGTGATCAGTAGAAGCAAACACAAGAAATAATCTGGCAGGAATTCTTTGTGTCTGCTCCCATCTGTCACATCTCCTCTGGAGCTGGAGGTGCAGCCCCAGCACTTGGGAGGGCTCAAGGGGTCAAAAGCTCAGCTCCTACACAGAAAATTTGGAGGCCCTGGGCCGTTTTTCTTGGCCCCTTCACACTGACACAGGCTGAGATGGACACTGATGCTTTCTTTGGCTGGCTCTCTGAGCCCAGCCCAGCTCCCTCCAAGCTCTGCCAGCTGCCCTGAGCTCTGGGCAGAACCAAGAGACTCTCCCCAGCACAGCCCAGCTGCCTCTGGACCCACAGCTCTGCTCAGGCCAGGCTGCTCTGGGCAGGGGCCCCACGGCCTCAGCCCCTGGCAAGGGCACAGCAACAGCTGCAGCTCACACAGGACTCAGCCCCAGCCATGGGGAAGGGGCTGGGCCAAGGGAAAAGGAGGCTCCCTGTGTGCCCTGCTCCCCTGTGGCTGAGGTGCTGAGAGCTCTGCAGCCCCTGCTGCCATCCCATCTGCCCAGGCCAGCACAACAGCTGTGGCCTTGGGGCCCTCCAGAGCTGCTCCTGGTGCAGGCCCAGGGCCGATGCCAAAGCTGGGTCAGCCAGAAAGCTGTGCCCATTTCTGTTCATTGCTGCTCTGATGAGGATGGATCCTCAGCCCCTTGGAGGCTGCTGATGAATTTTACTTTTCCAGAGGCCTCTTGTGTCTTGAGGTCTTCAGCTGGGAAATTCAGCTAACAAAGGCTCATAAACATTTGTTCAAAATACCCAAGCAATACAAGCCCATGGGAATAACAGAAATCTTCAATTCTTTCGTGGTAATTGTAGAGATTTCTGAAGTGTATTCAAAGAGGATGTAATATATTGAAAACAATGAAGAGAAACTTTTTTGTCCCTTTATTAGATTGATATCAGCAATCCCCAGGTGGTATTGATCCCAAGCACCTCCTATTGCACTCTGAATAGATCTGAAAATCAGGACCCTTCATGGCTGACAATCAATCAGACTCTGTCCCTACCCCGACCCCACCGTTTTCCTCATCCAACCCCTGGGACTCAGAGGAGCTGAGGAATGGAGTCACACCCAGGGGTGTCCTCAGGGCTCAGGATTGGGGCCAGGTCAGTTAAATCTCTTTATGGATGATCTGGATGAGGGCATCGAGGGCACCCTCAGTCAGTTCCCAGTGAGCCCAAGCTGTGTGGGAGTGTGGCTGTGCTGGGGGGCAGGAAGCTCTGCAAAGGGATCTGGACAGGCTGGAGCCATGGGCCCAGGACAATTGGATGAGGTTCCCCAAGGCCAAGGGCTGGGTCCTGCCCAGGGCTCACAACCACCCCAAATCCCTGGGTATGCCCTGCCCATGATCCCCACAGCCTGTTCTGTTTCCTTCATCCCTGCATTGCCAGGGACTTCCTAGGACAAGGCAGCTCTGCTGTGGCTGTGGAGGGAGGTGCAAGGGGGAGCCACAACTCATCAGGTTTTTGTTCTTTAGGGGTCAGGAACTGGTGGGACTCAGAGGCACAGAAAATGTCTCTTCATTGCCAACACAAAAAATGTAAACATGGTACAATTTAAGAAACATTGAAACACTTCCCTCAGCAGTGTGAGACATGCCAGACATATCTGACATGTCCACCATTCACAGGGGATTCTGGTAAAAACCAATTTTAGACAAAGATGATTCTGTGGTTGATATAAACACAGTTCAGTTGTTGAATCAGGATGCTCTGAGTGAAGTGGAGATAAAACAGCCTGAACAATTCCTGATTTGCAAAGCTGTCAGTGGTGGATGGAGAAGGGGATCAGGAAACTTTTGGTGTGGAGGAAATGCTGAAACCAGCCTGACTCATTTAATCTCCTCCTGTCCTGGCTGATCTCCTCTCTTTGCCCTTCCACCCATTGGCTTTTGTCTCTCACCAGGCCCCCGGTGAAGAGCCTGGCTCTGTGTTCTCCATCACCTCCTGGGTGGCACTGCCAGGCTGGGATGAGGACCCCCTCAGCCTACCCTGCTCCAGGCTGGGGAAGCCAAGCTCCCTTAGCCTCTCCTCACAGCCAAAGGGCTCCAGCCCCACCTTGGAGCCCTTCCCAAACCCTACTCCAGCTGCCAGACATCTTTCCTGCCCTGGGGAACCCAAGCCAGGCCACAGTGACCTGGATAATCCACGTCCTTGATGTCCTGGTCACACAGCCCAGCCCCTTGTTCCCATGTCAGGCTCTGGGGGTTGATTTGTGGAACATCCTTGGGGGAGGCTGCAGCGCTGGGGGCAGGGGGGACCCAGGGGGACAGGGGACCCTGCTCGGCACGAGCAGCGTTGGACTTCTCTGGGGGGGGGAAATGTGAGTTTGCTCATACAGGTGTCCTGGATCCATATGTAGAGGAGGTGTTTTGCATCAGATAACACTGGCAGAGGGATAAGAATATTATTTCTTCGCAGAAAATAATATTTCATGCATAATAAACATAGAAGGAAAAAGGACACATATGATCAGAAGAGCATCAGAGTTTTTCAGAGGATGAGAGACTCATTGATATTCCAGTAGTCAAACCTGTTCAGATCCTTTTCTCAGGGCCTCCTTGAGATGAGAGGTGACTACCAGAGGCCAAGGCCAGCCAGAGCTCTCTGTCCAGGCAGCTTTCTTCTGGGACAGCCCTTGCATATGGGGAATTTTTAAGAGAGAGTTTCAATAAGTGGGCACCTGGAAAGATGGATGGTTCTTTTCCATAGGAAGGAAAGCACAGAGCCCCAGTTCTCCAGGGGCTGATGAGATGCAGCCCTCAGCATTCCAAGATCAGCTGGACCTGTCAGGAGGCCCACGGGAGGCCAAACCAGCCAAACCTGTTCCATCTTCCCTTGTTTCCATGAGGTCCCAAAGTGTCACAATGTCTTATTTGTTTCTGTACTGTCACAATGGCCCCATGCTTCCATAAGGCCCCGCAGGGTCACAGTGGCCCTTTGGTTCCACGAGGGCCTGTAATGCAACAATGGCCTCTTGGTTCCACCAAGCCCTGCTGCTTCACACTGGCCCCTTGGGATCATGAAGCCCAGCAGTGCCACAGTGATCCCTGTGTTTCCGTGAATTCTCACAGTGTCACAATGGTCCATTAGTTCCACGAGGCCCTGAAGTGCTACCATGCTCTCAAGAGGAAGGAAAGCACAGAGCCCCAGTGTTGCAGGGGCTGATGAATGGCAGCCACCGTTGGCCAAGGCCAACCAGAGCTGTCTGTCCTGGCAGCTTTCTTCAAGGAGCAATGGAAAAAAATTCTTGGATTCCGTATCTCAGATATAGGGAATTTTGGGGGGGCAGAATCCCAATTTCAGCCATGAGCACGTGGATGAGAAGGCCAGTCCTTTACCATGGGAAGGAAAGCACAGAGCCCCAGTATTTCCAAGGCAGATTAGGGGTGACAACCAGCAGCCAAGATGAGCCAGGCCTGCCTGTCCTGGCAGCTTTTGTCTGGAAGAAACATTTGCACACAGTGAATTTTGGAGAAGTACTAATTTTGGCCATGGGTGCCTGGGCAGGAGGGATGGTTCTTTTCCACAGAAAGAAAAGCCCAAAGCCTCAGTGTTTCAGGGGTGCATGAGAAGAGACCCCAAAAATGCCGAGGTCAGTTGAGTCAGTCAGGCCAAGCCATCCAGACCTGTTCCCTGTTCCCTTGGATCCACAAGGCCATGCAGTCCTCTTTGAGCTCCAGCTGCTGCTGGAGCATATGACAATGGTCATTCCATATTGGATCCTTGGTTCCACAAGGCCCTGCTGTATCACACTGGCCCCTTGTTTCCATGGGGCCCCATAGTGTCACAATGGTCCCTGGCTTCCATGAGGCCTTGCAGTGTCAAAATGGTTTCCTTTGTTCCATGGAGCTGCACAATGACACAATGGTCCCCTTGGTTCCACGAGGCCGCAGAGTGTCACAATGGTGTCTGTGATTCCATACAGTCTTGCAGTGTCAAAGTGCTCTCGGTTCTATTGAGCTCCTCAGGATCACAGTGGCCCCTTGGCTGCATGAGGCCCTGCGGTGTCACAGAGACCCTGTGGTTCCATGAGTCTCTGTACTTTCAACAATGGTTCCCTTGCTCAGCCAAGGCCTTGCTTTTTCACAATGGATTCTTGGTTCCATGAAGCCTTTCTCTGTCATAATGTACTTTTGATTCCATGAGGTTTCTCAGTGTCACAATGGCCTCTGGGCTTCATGAGGTTCCAGAGTTTCACACTGGTCTCCTTGGATCTTCAGTATCACAACAGACCATTTGTTTCATAGAGCCCTGCTGGGTCAAAAAAGATTGTTCCTGTGCTAAAAATTCACAGGCACAGTTAAAGTTAAATTAATTAAATTACCCTTTAGGTATCAAGCCCAAGGCTTTGTGTGCCCAGGCAGAGGCAGGCAGGATGCAGAGCTGTCAGCAAAGGAAGGGGCCAGCCAGGTGGGGCAGCCGGGGGATGACGACAGCCTGCAGGGACAGAGGCACAGGGCATGGACACCGTAGGACAGCCTGGGCTGGACAGGGCACAGGCATGGGCAGCAGCTGAAAGGCCCTGACACAGCCAACTCCTGCAGCACTTTGGCCATGGCTGCTGGCCCTGGGCCTGAGGCCAGCAGTGAACAAGTGACCCTTGCAGGCCTGGGGCCTCCTTGCCTCCTCAGCAGCCTGGCAGGGGCTGCCCCATGGTGCTGCCCTTGGCATTGCACATCCCCACATCCCAGTGGCCTGGGAAGAGCCCTGAGCAAGGACAGAGGGAAAGGATCTGCCTTGCCAGGGGCTGGGGCTCAGGCCTTGGCCCTTTGGATTCCTGAAACACATCCAGGTTTGCTGAGCATTAGAGACACCTTTCCCTTGTTTGTCCCCACCTGTCATCACTGCCTGCAGTGTTCTGCTCTAACTAGAAACTGAGGGTATTTTCTCAGTCATATCCCTTAGCGGGAACCCTTTAAACTTCAAGAAACTTCATGGTTTCAATTTTACTTTGAGTTATTGAAAAGTTTTAAAGACACTCGCAAGGAACTGAGTTGAAGGTAAACAACACCAAATCCATGGGAGGGTCATTAAAGTCATTGTGCTTTGTCTGTGCTGCTGAGCAGGGCCACCCTCCTGGCACAGAGGCAGCTCCTGGAAACCAAGAAAAGTTTCCAAAAGACACTTCTCCCTAGACAAAACCTACCCTTAGATGGGGTACCTTAGTTTTTTGAAATGTAGACTCAGAGTGAAAGTTTACAGTGGCATAACAATCTTTCCTGTTCCTTCCTCATTAATAGTTATCTCTCCCTTTTTTGTTTGTTTAGGTTTAGTTTTGCTTTTAACAGTCTAGAACATCATTCTCTTACACCGAATATTATTTTTTGCACTTGTGCCTATTGATATCTATGCCTATAGAACTTCTGCCTATGGAATATTAACTTTCGAATACAATAAACAAAAAAAGCAAATAAATACATTGAACTGAATAATAGATCTAATCTATCTCTCGCTCCCACTGCTGCTTTATAGATTCTCTTGTGCTTTTTTCAGTTTTTGTTGCTTTTTGTCTTCTGCAATTTCAGTTCTTCCATTGACTGAAGCAACATGTCTGCTTGCTGTTTCTCTCCCTCTTGTCTTGCTTTTTTCAACGCTTCCCCTCGTGCAGGTCTGTACTTGTTTTCATAATGTTTCTTCTCTTCGAGTTTGGTCACCTCCATTTTTGGTTTTTTTTTGTGTTAGTTGGTCACTCCAAGCTTTTCTTACATTCTTTTGGTGCAGCTCTGCCTTCGCCTCTCGGAGCTCTGCTGCTGTTTCCAGCTACGCCGTCCTGCCGCGAACACTGGCACTGCTGCCCCAGGATCCCGCAAACTGGGCCGGATCTTGGGATCGGTGTCTCATAAATCATCCTTGCTCTCAGGCTCTCAGGTCTGCCTACATTGCTTTTAGGGTCTCAGGCCTGCCTGGCTGCAACTTGTCCAGATTTTTAGACTCCCAGGTCTGCCTATTTTTCTCTCAGGTCCACCTGCTCTGCTCTTCAGGTTCTTGGTCTGCCTGGCTCAGTTCGGCTGGGCTCCACCATCTTACTGCTCTTTGGGTTGTACTGTCTGCCAGGATCACGTTGGGTCACCATTTATTGTGACCAGTTGATTGTGGAGTCATGACTGACGCAGGCATCAGTCCCTTATTATCTAAAACTCTCATACCTTTCTCTCTGCAGCCTACCCACAGGCAGCTCCACGCAGCCTTCGGACTCCTTCTCTCTTCCTTCTTCAGGACCAGCTAACACTTTCCTGTCCATTGCACAACCACCTGACCCTGTCTGTCCCTTACACACCTGCTTGACCCTTCTTCCTCACAGCACAGCCTGCAGACTCCAACCAAGTCTCAAACAACTAACCTAGTGTTTTATAACACTCATTCTCATTGGATATAGCTGTGATCTATTAAGGTCAAGGCTGTTCCCACTCTTGGTAATTAGTACAGCTGCAATTTATCAGGGGTGAGATTGCCTTCAGCACTGTCTCTGTTCTCTTTACAATCCGTCCTCCCACACCAAGGAGAATCTGGGTACAGTACAGAACCTCATGGAAACAAGCAGCCATTGTGGCACTGCAAGGCCTTTTGGAACAAAGAGACCACGGTGACACTACAGAACCTCATGGAACTACGGGTCCATTGTTACACAGCAGGGCCTCAGAACCAAGGAGTCCATGGTGACACTACAGAACCTCATGGAATCAAGGCGTCCATGTTACACAGCTGAACCCCATGGAACCAAGGCCCCCTTGTGACACTGTGGAACCAAGGAGAATTGTTGGCAGTACGAGAGCTCATGGAACCAAAAGTCCATGGAAATACTGTGGGGCCTCATGGAACCATGGAGACCATTATGACACATCAGGACCCACTGGAACCAAGGGGCCATTGTGACACTGCAGGGCCTTGTATAACCAGGGGTTGATGTAGCACAGCAGGGCCTCATGGAACCAAGGGGATCATAGTGACACTGTGGGGCTCCATGAGACCACAGGGACATTCTGACTCTGTGGAACCAATGAGACCATTGTTACATGATGTGGCATCATAGAACCAAGGAAACCATTGAGGACCTTCAGGGAAACCCACTGAGACTATGATGTCATTTCAAAGCCTTGTGACACCACAGGTCTATTGTGGAACTGCAGGGCCTTGTGGAACCTATGAGACCATTGTGACATTGCACGGCCTCCTGGGAACAAGGGCCATTGTGACACTCTGGGGCCTTGTAGAACCAA
>JAJEOU010002289.1:50585-97486 GCA_021534815.1 Acrocephalus arundinaceus
GGCGCCGCTGCCCCAGCCCGTTTCTCTGGCAAGTCGTCCTGCTCTCTCCGGGGACGCCGGCGGGGCACGGGGCTCGGTGCCCTGTCTCCATCGGCGAGTCTTCGGCGCCGGCCACCTCCAGGAGCTGCATCCCCTGCGCCTCCTGCTGCTGCCGCTGCCGCCAGCGAACCACGAAGGGATGGACGCCGGCGGCGGCGACGCCGGGCACCGCGGCTCTGGCGTCCTGCCCCTGCAGCAGGCGGATGGCCCGATGGGCCCTTGGCACACCGGGCAGGTGCAGCGGCGTCGGCCAGCCTGGGGCTGGATGCAGGCACGCAGAACACATGTCCGCAGGGCTCCACGGCAGCGGGCTTTGCAGGAAATCCACGCAGATGCGGCACACCCGGACGGGCCGTGGCCCTGATGGCTCTTGCCTTTGCTCTGCCATTGCTGCTCCTGGACTTGACTTCTTACAGCTGCTGCTGGCAGGACTTGAAAGGCTGGGCTTCCACTTGGGGCACTCAGAGGCTCCTCGGCCTCTCGTGGGATTCGGAGGTTCCTCAGTCGCTGGCAGGACTCGGAGGCTCCTCAGTCACTGGCAACACTCAGGTTCCTCACTCACCGGCAGCACTCGGAAGGTCTCAGAGGCTGGTAGCACAGAGACTCCACGGACACTGGCAGCACTCGGGAGCTCCTCGGCTGCTAGTGTGTCACAGTCTGAGTGCTATGGCACTACCAACGCTGGTGGTTATAGTTCACAAGTGATGTCATAATGATCATGAGTGGTGACATCACAGGGCTCTCAGGGACACACCCAGGAGCTCCCCCTTCCACAGAGACAGACTCTGTGGCACAAAGCCCGGCCAGCAGTGGGCTGCACACCTCAGTGTTCGCCCAGCTCCCTTCCAGGAGCTCCCTGCTCGGGTGGGGCTGTGCCAGTCACACTGGCCAGGACCTGCTCTGCAGAGCGGTTTCCATGCTGTGTCCTGGTGTCTGGGGCTGCACCTCCCAGGGACAGGACCCTGCATAGCCCTTGCTTTAACTCCAGGAGGTTCTATTGGCCCATTTCTCCAGCTTGTTGAGGTCCTTGTGGGTGCAGAGTCACCCTCTGCTGTCTCAGCAGCTCCTCCCACTGTAGGAAATTCAGCAAACTTGCTGAGGGTGCCCTGGGCCCCATTGTTCAGGCCACTGTCACGAAGGAGGAGGACTGGTACTGGCACCCAGTAGTGGTGCCTGGGCTATCCTGCTGATGATCAGCTGCTAGCTCAGCTTCATGCTGCTGATCCACACCCTCGACTTAAAAATCAGGATCAACAGTTAAAATCCCTTCCTCACAGGGCAGAGCTTATTTGCAAAATTCCGCCTCCCCCAAGCCTCCTGCTTTCTCCCAACTCATGAGAAATGTCTGGGTGATCATTTATCAGCCCCAGTGAGCATTCTCCCCTTCAAATACAGCAGCTCTGGAATACAACAAACAATTTGCTTGCCTCTTCCACCACTTGTCCTGAAAATACCATTGCAGCACTACACACTGAAGCCACCTCTTGGAATCATCTTGTGCCCTCTGCAAAGAGACTGAGCTTGTTTGGCAGGGACTCTCCAGCACCAGGCACCACCGCGGCCCTCTGCTGCTGCCGCCACGGCCCTGCAGTGAATGGAATGGAAGAGGCTGTGATGACAGCAGGCCATCCCAGCACAGTTATCCACTGCAGCTGGGAAGCCTGTGCTCACAGCTCACTCTGTCCCCGGGATTTCACCTCTCACAGTGTTGGCTGTTTGTCCCACCTTTCCTATCACATGCTTGGAATTGGCCCAGTGCCAGCTTTTTGTGGCCTTTATGTGCAGGGCTCTTGAACTCTCCTTTGGCTCAATTACATCTCCTTAACCCCTTCTTTCCAAGTTCCCTTCTGCAACCTCCTAGGACCCACTGCACGTGCTGGGGCACTGTCCCACTCCTCACCTCTGCTGTCCCCACCACTGTCTGCTTCCCCATCCCACTCAGGACAGCTTTCCATCGTGGCAGCCTTGCAAAGGACCAGTTCATCCTCAGGAAATGTCTGTGCAGCTGCCAGGCTCCACTCTCCCTTACACTGCAGATGCTTCTTCCCACACCTCAGCAGGCACCTTGGCCACCCAAGGTGTTAGGGTTAGACTTGTTTCTTTTTCACCTATAGAATTTTTTCCCAAGAGTTGCAAGCAATTGATGGCCGGGTACTTATGAGTGATCAGGTGAAACAAAGCATAGAAGTAGCACTTAGCTACACCCTTGTCTCCGGGAGTTTTTCCCCGAGGGGCGGGGGGGAGAGAAAGACGGGAGCTGGGGGAGGGCAGCTTCACTTTTGGTGTGGTCTGTCTCAGGGGCAGACGCGGCTGCCTTGGTGTGTGGGTTTCTCACTGGCACCCCGGGATCTGATCCTGGAGAGAGAGCTGCCATCGTCTGCTCGTGTGCCCAGATCCAGATTCCTCTTTTTTGCTGCCCTGCTAGAGCTGCCTCGGCTGGGCATCCTGCCCCACTGCCTCGGCGCTGTTTTGGAGCTGCTGCACCGCGGGCCCGCGCTGGCCTTCTTGCCAGACGTCTCTGCCCTCCAGTGACCACCGACTGAGCTCCGACTTCATCCGATCCACCAGCCCGAGATTCCCCACCGTTCCAGCTTGGTACTTTTCTTTGAAGTCCCCCAGAGACCAGACTGCCCCGAGTTTTGTGAGACCAAGCTCCGTCAAAGTCCCTAGTTCTGTTTTCGCTATTAATTGCTGTAGTTGTTGTTGTTTGTTTGCCTTGTTATACCTATTAGTAAAGAACTGTTATTCCTATTCCATACCTCTGCCTGAGAGCCGTTTTAATTTTCTAAATTATAATAATTTGAGGGAAGGAGATTTGAATTATCCATTCCAAGAGAGGCCCTGCCTCTCTTTAGCAGATACCTGTCTTCTTTCAAAACCAAGACAGATTTTGGCCCAACGTGGGGCTTGAGGGCATTGAGAGAAAAAAGAGAATAACAGATCTTAAGTGACCTAATTTCTTGTTCATTCTTGTTCACTGGATATAGAAACCTTGATAGGTAATGCCATGTGGTCTAACTTATCCTGGTTCGCGTAGCATGTGGTTGTGGCTTTATTTTGCCCATTTGCAGGCCCTTTCCTAAACATGGGCCCTATAACAAAAGCTACTGTGGCTGTTATCCAGTTTGTTTTATAGGCTGATAAGGTGAAGAATTCACTGATTTTTAACTTGCTCTAGACGCAGGCACGTGGATACGTGGCTATCACATACTAAGTAGGTGTATTTGGGGTTACTTTAAGAATAGTACTTTCTGTGAAGAAATGACAGTGAGAGAAGTTTTCCAGACCTTTAGCCAGTTCCTTATGCCTACTCCACCAGCTTTTGAAGAGTTCAAATTTCCTCTAGAAACTAACCAAATGTTGCTGATGATCCTAGCTTATTTAGCTTTCAAAGATAAGGTGAAGTCAATTTAGAGCACGGCACAGACTAGAGATATTGCTGTGGGGCCTGACACTGACCCAGAGGCTAGAGATACTGCTGTAGGGCCTGATACTGCCCCAGAGACTAGAGATACTGCTGTAGGGCCTGATACTGTCCTAGAGGCTGGGAATGCTGCCATAGAGCCTGATACTGCCCCAGAGACTGGGGATGCTGGCCCACTGCCTGACCCTGCCCCGCAGCCCACCCCAGAAATGAACCACCCCAGTTGGGTGGGGGTTCTAGTGAAAGAGATATGTGAGATGGGCCAAGTGCTGAAAGAATACACTTCCCCAGCTGGTGAGAAGCCCTCCCCTTGCCCTGAAAAAGGAGAACCCGATAGTGCAGCAGTAGAACCCATAGAGGTTACAACCGTCCAGGTTCCAGCTCAACCACAGGACCAGTCACAACCAGCTGCAGTTGCCCCTGTAGAAACAAAGAAGTATAAGATGAAATCAGAGCACCCAAGTAATAAAGATAAGAAAGGAGGGCCCTCACAGCCCACAGGGGAACCAGAAGTTGAGATTACCATCGAGTCCCTGACTTATGAAAGCCTACGTAATCTGCAAAAAGATATTGCACGACGGGGACGTGAGGCTTATACAATTTGGTTACTTCGGGTTTGAGACCTTATAAGCACAAGCGTGCAACTAGATGGTAGTGAGGCAAAGAACCTAAGACCCTTGACCCAGGACTCAAGAGTGAATCAAGTATTTGTAAGAGAGCAAGGGCCCCTTCTCCTCTGAGACCGACTTCTAATGAGTGTAAGGGAGAGGTTTGTCCACAGAGACAGAATGCAAGAGCACCATTATAGAAGTCAGTAGAAGACCCTTGAGGAAGGGATCCAACAGCTGAGAGAAGTGGCAATATTAGAAGTACTCTTTAGGAGGAGTGGACAGCATGACAATGACCCTGACAAGGTCAGGTGCACAAGGCAGATGTTGTAGAACCTGGCAAGTAAGGAGCCATCTCAATACACCACCTTCATTGCAATGATCAATCCTGATAGCAACCGAGAGACAGTGGGTTCTGTCGCCAACAGGCTCAGAAATTATGAGAGCATGATCAGTAGCCCAGTGCAGGCTCAGGTCTCTGCAGTAGTTAAAGAACTCAAAGAAGAGATAAGGGAGGTGAGGGAAGAGATGAGGAAGAACAGTTCCCATGCGGCACGGTGCGAGTCACAAGCCCCAGAGCCAGAGCCCAACGCCCTCCAGCTAGAGAGAGAGGATACACCCCAAGGGCTGACCTGTAGTTTTTCTTGCGTGACCATGGGGAAGACATGAGAAGGTGGGATGGAAAACCCACTTCTGCCCTGGCAGCACGGGTGCGTGAGCTCAAAGAGAGAAACACTAACCGAGGGGGTCCCACTAAAATGAAAGTAGCCTCAACCTCCCAAGACCGAGCCACCAGGTATTATAGAAGTGAAGATGATATGTCAGATCCCCTTGAAGGAGCCTCTACAATGTATGCCCAGGAAGGGAATAATAACCAGTGCTAGAGGGGCCCTGCCTCTAGCCAAGAAAAGGCACGGGAAAACAGAGTCTTTTAGACTGTGTAGATTCGATAGCCTGGCACATCAGAGCCACAGAAATATGAAGCTTTAGTAGATACTAGTGCGCAGTGTACCCTGATGCCATCGGGACATGTAAGAGCAGAACCCATTTCCATTGCTGGAGTGACAGGGAGATCACAGCAACTGACTCTGGTGGAAGCCGAGGTGAGCCTGACCAGGAAAGAGTGGCAGAAACATCTGATTGCAACCAGCCCAAAGGCCCCGTGTATCCTGGGCATTAACTTCCTCCAGAATAGGTATTACAAAGACCCTAAGAGACTCAGATAAGCTTTTAGAATAGCTGCTGTGGAGGCAGAGGGCATCAAGAAATTAAATACCTTGCCTAGACTGTCAGAGAACCCATCTGCAGTAAGACACCTGAAGGTAGAAGAACAACGAGTACCAGTTGCCACCTCAACGGTGCACCGCCGGCAGTATCAGACCAATCGAGATGCCGTGATCCCCATCCACAAGATGATCCGGGAGCTAGAGAGCCAAGAGGTGGTCAGCAAAACCCACTCACCCTTCAACAGCTCCATCTGGCCTGTGCGCAAGTCTGATAGAGAATAGAGACTGACTGTAGACTATCGTGCATTGAATGAAGTGACACCACCGCTGAGCGCTGCTGTGCCAGACATGCTGGAACTCCAGTACGAGCTGGAGTCCAAGGCAGCGAAGTAGTATGCCACTATTGACATTGCTAATGCATTTTTCTCCATTCCTCTGGCTGCAGAGTGCAGGCCTCAGTTTGCGTTCACATGGAGGGGCGTGCAGTACACCTGGAACCAACTGCCCCAGGGGTAGAAGCACAGTCCCACCATCTGCCATAGACTGATCCAAGCTGCACTGGAAAAGGGAGAGGCTCCAGAACATCTGCAGTATATTGATGACATCATTGTGTGGGGGAACACGGCAATAGAAGTGTTTGAGAAAGGGGAGAAGATCATCCAGATTCTCCTAGAAGCCGGCTTTGCCATCAAGAAGAGCAAAGTCAAGAGACCTGCCCGAGAGATCCAGTTCTTAGGAGTAAAGTGGCAAGATAGACGTCGCCAGATACCCACAGAAGTAATCAACAAGATCACCGCGATGTCTCCACCAACCAGCAAGAAGGAAACAGAAGCTTTCCTAGGTGCCATAGGCTTTTAGAGAATGCACATTCCCGAGTACAGCCAGATTGTGAGCCCTCTCTACCTAGTTACCCGCAAGAAGAATGATTTCCACTGGGGCCCTGAACAGCAGCAAGCCTTTGCCCAGATCAAGCAAGAGATCGCTCATGCGGTAGCCCTTGGCCCAGTGAAGACAAGACCAGATGTGAAGAATGTGCTCTACTCAGCAGCCGAGAACAATAGCCTGTCCTAGAGCCTATGACAGAAGGTGCCGGGTGAGACTCGAGGCCGACCACTGAGATTCTAGAGCCGAAGCTACAGAAGGTCTGAAGCCAACTACACTCCCACGGAGAAGGAAATCTTAGTTGCCTACGAAAGAGTTCAAGCCGCCTCAGAAGTGATTAGTACAGAGGCGCAACTCCTCCTGGCACCCCGACTGCCTGTGCTGGGGTAGATGTTTAAAAGAAAGGTTCCCTCTACCCACCATGCCACCGACGCCACATAGAGCAAATAGATTGCCCTCATCACACAGCGCGCCCGTATTAGAAACCCAAACCGCCCTGAGATTTTAGAAGTTATTACCAACTGGCCAGAAAGTGAAAGCTTTGGTCTCATAGATGAAGAAGAGCAAGAACAAGTGACACAGGCTGAAGAAGCACCACCGTACAACCAACTGCCAGTGGAAGAGACACAGTACGCTCTTTTCACTGATAGTTCCTGTCACATTGTAAGCATGAACCAGAAATAGAAGGCAGCTGTATAGAGCCCCACATGACAAGTTGCACAAGCCACTGAAAGAGAAAGTAGATCGAGTCAACTTGCTGAACTCAAAGCCATTCAGTTAGCCCTAGACATTGCTGAAAGAGAGAAGTAGCCAAAGCTCTACCTCTACACTGATTCGTAGATAGTGGCCAATGCTCTGTGGGGTTGGCTGGAAAAGTAGAAAAAGGCCAACTGGCAGCGTCAGGGAAAACCAATCTGGGCTGCTGATGAGTAGAAAGACATTGCCACTCAGGTAGAGAAGCTACCTGTGAAAGTCCGCCATGTAGATGCCCATGTCCCCAAGAGCAGAGCTAATGAGGAGCACCGAAACAACGAGCAAGTAGATCAGGCTGCCAAGATAGAAGTATCAAAGATAGACTTAGACTGGCAGCACAAGGGAGAGCTGTTCCTAGCTCGATGGGCCCATGATGCTTCAAGACATCAAGGCAGAGATGCCACCTATAAGTAAGCACGAGACTGAGGGGTGGATCTAACCATAGACAGTATCTCCCAGGTTATCCATGACTGTGAGACATGTGCTGCCATCAAACAAGCCAAGCGGGTGAAGCCCCTATAGTATGGGAGACAGTAGTCTAAATATAAGTATAGAGAAGCCTGGCAGATTGACTACATCACCCTTCCCCAGACCCGCCAAGGCAAGCGCTATGTGCTGACCATAGTAGAAGCCACCACTGGATGGCTAGAGACCTACCCTGTGCCCCATGCTACTGCCCAGAATACCATCCTGGGCCTTGAAAAACAAGTTCTTTAGAGACATAGCACCCCTGAGAGAATTAAGTCAGACAATGGGACCCATTTCAAGAACAGCCTTGTAAACACCTAAGCTAGAGAACATGGCATCGAATAGATATACCACATCCCTTATCATGCACCAGCTGCCGAGAAAGTTGAACGATGCAATGGCCTGCTTAAAACCACCTTGAAGGCACTGGGTGGGGGTTCTTTCAAGAACTAAGAGATTAATTTAGCAAAGGCCATATAGTTAGTGAACACCAGAAGTTCCACCAACCGAGCAGGCCCTGCCCAGTCTGAGCCCCTGAGAACAATAGATGGAGATAAGGTTCCAGTAGTACACATGAGAGGTATGCTAAGAAAAACTGTTTGAGTTAATTCTGCCTCCAGCAAAGACAATCCCATCCGTGGGGTTGTCTTCGCTCAGGGACCAGGTTGCACTTAGTAGGTAATGCAAAAAGATAGACAGACCCGATGCATACCTCAAAGAGACCTTGTTTTAAGGTGAACTACCCATGCCACTGTATTCGCACCCACATCTGCATGTATATATGTATATAATTAAGGTAGTGCATGTATGTATATAGTTTAGAAGTTTAAATTCAATGTAATATGCTAGTATAGGAAAAAAATTCGGGGTGGATTAATGTTAGAGGTTAGCCTTGTTTCTTTTTTCACCTATAGAATTTTTTCCCAAGAGTTGCAAAGCAATTGATGGCCGGGTACTTATGAGTGATCAGGTGAAGACGAAAGCATAGAGAGTAGCACTTAGCTACACCCTTGTCTCCAGGAGTTTTTCCCCGGGGGGGGGGGGGGGGAGAGAAAGACAGGAGCTGAGAGAGGGCAGCTTCACTTTTAGTGTGGTCTGTGTCGAGGGCAGACGCGGCTGCCGTTGGTGTGTGAGTTTCTCACTGGCACCACCAGGATCTGATCCTGGAGAGAGAGCTGCCATCGTCTGCTCGTGTGCCCAGATCCAGATTCCTCTTTTTTGCTGCCCTGCTAGAGCTGCCTCGGCTGGGCATCCTGTCCCACTGCCTCGGCGCTGTTTTGGAGCTGCTGCACCGCGGGCCCGCGCTGGCCTTCTTGCCAGACGTCTCTGCCCTCCAGTGACCACCGACTGAGCTCCGAACTTCATCCGATCCACCAGCCTGGGATTCCCCACCGTTCCAGCTTGGTACTTTTCTTTGAAATCCCCCAGAGACCAGACTGCCCCGGGTTTTTTGTGAAACCAAGCTCCGTCAAGGTGCCTGGTTCTGTTTTCGCTATTAATTGCTGTAGTTGTTGTTGTTTGTTTGCCTTGTTATACCTATTAGTAAAGAACTGTTATTCCTATTCCCATACCTCTGCCTGAGAGCCGTTTTAATTTTCTAAATTATAATAATTTGAGGGAAGGAGATTTGAATTATCCATTCCAAGAGAGGCCCTGCCTCTCTTTAGCAGATACCTGTCTTCTTTCAAAACCAAGACACCTCTGACTTTGACTCTTCGAAAGGTTTGTGCAATCTCCTCTCAGGCCCTGAGGTTCCAGGGCTCAGCACCAAATGCACCACGGGGCTCATTAGGATCAAGCAAATTTTGAGAAACCATGGCTGTGCCTTTATTTCCCTCTGGTCTGGTGCAGATCACTTGGAGCTCTTTTTTCCTAGAGTTCTGGAGAAATATTTCAAAGGACTTCTAATAAATCCACATTACTATTTTCAAGGGTGTATTTTTCTCTTTATAGCAGATTTGATTGCAGCATTCAGTGATTGATATTGACTCAGGAGGTCTGGCCTCCTCAGAGAAGCTGTGCCTTGAGCTCTGACCCAGTGCGCAAAACCGTGATCCACATTCCCCAACCCCATCCTGTCCCTCCTCACTCACCAGGGACCTGCTTTGCTCATAGAACTGGCTGCACTAATGCAAAAGAGGACCTTTCTCCCTTTTTCGGCAATCTAAAACTCCAAAGTTCCAGACAGGCTCCTCATGTCTGTGCCAAGCCCAAGGTGCCACCAAGGAGGTTCCCCTTCCCCAAGGCAGAACCATGCAAGGAATGTTTGAGACACACAGGAAGTTCTGCAATAAACAAAAATCCAGAGTTGGCTGAAGGCAGAATTAGACCAACTGCTGAAGGACAGACAAGCTTTGAACTCCTTGCAACTCAAAGCTCTAGCTGGGTTGTTGGGAGGTGTGTGAGTGAGGCAAGAGTGAGGGCAAGGGAACTGCAGAGAGCCCTGGAAGTGCTTCTGTGCAGCCAGGCTGTGGGGAAGGGCACTGCAGGCCTGGCCTGGGCCAGGAGTGAGGCTGGATCATCATCCCAAGCTGCCCTGGGCCATTGAAAGGGGCTGTGGCCATGGACACTGCACTGAGCCCACTGTGGCAGTGCCTTGCTCAGGGCTGGTGTCAGTGCCCAGAGGCAGAGGGGATCCCTTGCTGGGGGCTTGTGCCATGGCCACCTGCCCTGTGCCGCGCTGGCTGCTCAGGCACCGCGGAACCAGCAGCAAACGCCACTGCCAGGGCCAAAGGCCAGCTCAGGCAGACAGAAAGGGGCAGGGCTGGGCACTGTTTCCATGGCAGCCCTCACTGGGACACCACCCCTGGGTCACCTGGCATGGCAATTGCCATGGAAACCCGGCTCATGGGAAATGCAAGGGAGGACAAAGGTTTTAGTAGGGCCTGTCCCAATAGGACAAAGGGTGGTGGCTTTAAACTAAAGGAAAGGACATTCAGATAAGGAGAGATAAGGAGGAAATTTTTGATGGTGACGTTGGTGATCCACCAGGACAGGTTCCCAGGGAGGTGGTCAATGCCCCATCCCTGGAAACATTCCAGTCCAGCTGGGACAGGGCTCTGAACAACCTGAGCTGTTCAAAGATGTCTCTGCTCATGGTGGGGGTTTGGATGAGATGAGCACTGCAGAGCTCTTCCCATGCAAACCATTCCAGGATTGCATGGGGAGAAGGGGCTGCTCCCTGGACTCCATGCACTGCCTTGACTCCTCCTTGTCTCTGCTGGAGCCCACAGGCAGCAGCCAAAGGCAGCCCCTTCTCTGGCCTTTGCTGGCCCTGCCTTCCCCAGGGGCTGACAGAGCCCGGCTGGCCCAGGTGACCTTGAGGCTTTGCAGGGCTCAGGCGCAGCGGCTGTGCCAGGCTCAGGGCTGAGGTCCCACTCTGTGGGCTGGGGCAGAGCCCAGGCAGAAAGGAGCCCTGAAGCAGCAGCAGCAGCTCTGCAGTGCTGGCCACCAGGCCGGGCTGCCAAGGGAGGCTTGTGGCCATGGCCTGGGAGCAGCTGTTGCTACCAATGTGCCTTTGGTGCCTCAGGCTCTCCCTGGCACAGCTGCCAGCATGGCACTCTGCACTTGTGGCCGAGGCCTTCACTGTCTTGGGGCTGGCCTGGGGCTTTTCCTGCAGCAGGATCTGCCCTGAGAGTGGCACAGGAAAGGCAGTTCATGCTGGAGCATGAGGCTCTGCCTGCAATGGGCTGAAACAACTCCAACAAGGCCCTGCTTACTTGAAAATTGCTTCCTAGAGCACTATATTCCTATAATTGTATATCTCCTATACTGTGAAGTAAATAACTTTTTTAATTTACTCTGTAGTGTAATTAACTCTTTCTGTCTAATCATTATCAGAATCAATCAATTCTATATTTATAAGAACATAACGGGTATTTCATTGTTAATCCTGTAGGACAATTTGCATTACAGTTCAATTCCATTTGTGCAATCTTTTACACATAAACCTGGGGCTAGGATTGGATCCATCTACACCTACTCTCCTGTTTTAGATGGAATTTGTAAAGTCGAAGTGTCTGGGAGGAATTTGAGGATCATGGTGGTTTTTGGGTGTCATTTCTCCACCTCATGACTCAGCAGGACTTTCTCCAATGAAGAAATCAACCTTTTGCCTGAAGCTCCCACTCTGCCCATGACAGGAACCCCTGGGAGTGTCTGGGACATCCCGGCTCTTTGGCAGCCTGGGGACTCCTGGGATGTCACCGTGGAGCCCCCGTGAGTGCCTGTGACAGATGGGTGCCTTTGCAGCCCAAGGTGCCCTGGGATGTCCCCATGGAATGGCTGTGACTGCCTCAGAGCACAAGGCTCTTTAGCATTCCCAGAAAGCCCTGGGAGGTCTCCATGGAGCCCCTGTCTCTGCCTGTGACATTCCAGCTCTTGACCAGCCTGGAGACTCATGGAAAGTCCCCATGGAATTCCTTTGAGTCTCTGTGAAAGCTTGGTTCCTGAGCAGGCAAACATCACCAGCCCCCTGTTGTTGTTTATCCAACCCAAACCTGGCCCGACTCAGCTCCAGCCCTTCCCTCCACTCCGGTCCCTGGGCACCAGAGGGAAGAGGTTCCGACAGCCCCAGCCAGGGACCCGCTCCCAAGGCTGTTCCAGGGCAGCCAGGGCTGGCACCAGCTGGGATGCTCGGTTTCCATGGGCTGGGATTTGGGAATGGGATTCCCCAATTTTGTGCTCCCACTAAAACTGTGCCATTGCTCGCTGCCCTCCAGCCTCCCACTGAAAGTACAAAAGGCAAAGATTCCAGGCTGGGATAAGAAAAATTTAATGGGAGCAGAAACAAAGAACAAAAAGGAACAGAAACAATATTGATAACAAATGGGATAAAACTAACAATATAAAGGGAAAACTACAAAAACATCAACTGGCTCGTCCCATCCTGCCTGGAAAGGACACCCTTCACCTTGGGGGAGAGATAGTGTCCCTTTCCTAGCATTGGTAATGACCTGAGATGGGACGGAATACAATGATGAGGCCATGGCCAGACCCTCATGTCCTTCAATCCCACCTCACATCATTGCCAGGGGCAGGGAAAGGGACAGGTGTCCTCCCAGAATGAATCACAGGGAAATGTGGGTCAGTAGGGCTCTTCTCAGTGTGCATCTTCTGATGGGGGATGAGGTTGGAGATGCACATGAAGCCCTTCCCAGAGTTGGGGCACTCTAAGGGCTTCCCTTACTTGTGACTCCGTTGGTGTCTGGTCAAGGCAGAGCTGTGGCTGAAGCTCTTCCCACACTGGGGACACTTGTAGGGCCTCTCCCCAGTGTGGATGCGCCGGTGGGTGATGAGCGTGGAGTTGTGCTTGAAGCCCTTCCCGCAGTCAGGGCAGAGGAAGGGCCTCTCCTCTGTGTGAATGCGCTGGTGAAGGAGGAGCTCTGAGCTGGTGTGAAACCCCTTCCCACACTGGGAACATCCATAGGGCCTCTCTCCAGTGTGGATCATTTTATGGATGATCAGCTGGGACCTCTGGTTGAAGCCCTTCCCGCATTCCCCACATTTGTACCGCCTTTCCTCAGCGTGGATGCTCTGGTGCTGGATCAAGTGTGATCTATTGCTGAAGCCTTTCCCACATTCCCCACGCTCATAGGGCCTCTCCCCAGTGTGAGTCCTGAGGTGGCGGATCAGGTCGGAGCTGTCTCTGCAGCCCTGCCCACATTCCCCACACACGTAGGGCCGTTCCCCAGTGTGGATCCTCTTGTGGCGGATCAGGTTGGAGTTGTTGCTAAAGCTCTTCCCACACTCCAAGCACTCATAGGACTGCTCCCTGACATGAAGTTGCTCATGGGCCACCAGGTCTGAGCTCTGGCTCGATCTCCGGCCACATTCCTGGCACAGGGTGGGTCCTACCTCCTCAGAGAAGCCTTGTCTGGGTTTGGAGCCCCTTCTCCTGTGAGATCTCTGGGGGTTTTCCTCCCCATTGGATTCCTTTGCCAGGGAGCCACTGAAATCGGCATCTTCCATGAAGTTCTTCTGTGGGGATTTGCCCTCCTTGATCTCCATGCTCAGCTTCTTGTCTGGGGGAGAAAGAACAAAGAGGAGATGGAATTTCCTCTGTGCAAGAGGGAAGGGGAAGGAGATCCCCCCAGTGAATCCCTGTAGGAACAGCACTGGCAGTGGGGTTCTCCTCCAGCCAGGGACCATGCTGGGCTGGGAGATGGGGCAGGAGAGAGGGGGAAAGGGGCAGTGACTTCCTCCTCACCTGCCTGGCGGTCCCGGGGCACCTCCCTCTTCCTCACAGCTTCCTCCTTCATCTGGTCAAGGTTTGGGAATGGGAAATCCAGGTTTCAGGAAAAACAACAGATGAGCACATTGAGTTTGAAGGTTTGCCTGACCAAGTCCATCTCTCAAAGTCACCTGGAATCTGGGGTCCATAAAAACCTCCCAAACACCAATATTCTGCCCTGAAAATGCCTCCAAGGAATTCCCCATCCCTGGTCTCTCCCCTTTGGTGTTCAGGGGTCCCCTCTGTCCCAGCTGCTGGGGGTCACGCTTGCATTGAGAGCCACCCATCAACTCAGTCCCTGCCCTCCCCAGGCTGCTGGGAGTCCCAGGAATACAAAAAATTCCTCCCTTTTCCATCTCCCCACTTAGGGATGCTGGGGGATTTTTGTATCCCTGAGGTCCCTTCTCCCCTTATTCTCTGCTTTGGGGTGCAGGGGGTCCAAGGATTCCCCCTTGCCCTTCTCCAGGCTTTTAAGGGTCCCACGAATCACGGCGCTCCCCACTCTCTGGGCTCCCCACTTTGGGGTTCTGGGGCACACAGGCCCTGCTCCTCCAGGCGGCCTCTGCTGGCAGCTGCCACTGGGACCCCTCAATGTCCTCCCAAGGGGCATTTTCCACTCAACTTTGCAGCTCTTCATTCTCCAAAAATCCCCCCCCAAAGAAAACCTCAACTCAGCGACCTCCCAGATTATCTAGGTCAAGCTCCTTGTCTTGGTTTGGAAAGACAGGTGTCTGCTGAGGAAGGCAGGAGCATCCCTTGAAATGGAAAACATAAACCCCCACATAAAACCCACATAATTTTGAAATTAACAGGCTCTCATGCAAAGATATGGGAATAACATTTCTTTAGTAAGAAAATTAAACTAAAAATTCAGTAGTAAGAAAAAGAAATGCTGACAGAGTCAGAATACAACCTGACACCCGGTTAGGCAGGGTGTTGGTAGCAGTGCAATCAAATCGTGGCTGCAGTCCTCCTGGAGTCACAGATGTGGTTTTGTTGAAGCAATGATCCTGTTGAAGGGTGTAGTTTTCCTCTGAAGGTCCAGTGGTGGTGTAGATGGGTCTGGTGTTCCTCTGGGAATCCAGTGGAAACAGGCTGCTTCTGGTGTGGTAAATCTCAGGTTATATCCAGGTAGGAATGCTTGGCTCCTCCCCCTGGGTGGAGCATCTCACAATGGGATGATGGAATTTGATCAGTGATGCAGTGAGACTCAACGGCCCATTAACAGAAGATATCTCCCTGGAGGGAGTGTAGGTGGTGGAAGAGATAAAGAACACTGCCCCACCTGGTTTGAACAGCTGGCCCATTAACAGAAGATATCCCCCCAGAGTTATGAGAAATGGATCATGGAACAGTTCTTACTTTGGATCTCCTGTTGGTTTTGTTTTCAAACTGGCACACTGGGGAGAAGTGGGACCATGCTGGGAACTGCTGTGAGCAGGTTGGAGTGACTGGTCTGCACTGTGGGCAACTGGGCATGACTGGGACCATGCTGGGAGAGACTGGCATCATACTGGGGGTGACTGGGACTAGACATGGGGAAACTGGGAGCAAGTGGATGAAAGTAAGAGGAACCTGGACCAAGCTGGGGGCAAACGCATCATAATGGGGAAGGACTGGCAGTGACTGGGCTCATACTGGGAGTGCTGAGGAAACTGGAACCAGACAGGGGGAGCAACTGGGCTGATACTGGGAGCAGCCACTTTTGGCACCGGGACCCCCAAACCCTTTTCCTGGTCACCTCACCTCTCCCAAGCCCACCATTTTCTTTGGCCCTGGCACCCCTGCACTCCTACTCCTGCCATTCCCAGCACCCAGCCCATCCTTCCCCAGTCACTGAGGACACTCGGGACTCCTATTCCCAGCCATCCTGGGTTTTCCCACATTTTGATGGGAATGGGGACACCTGACAGCCTTGGAGCTCCATTTCCTGACTACAGGGACCCACTTAACCACATGTCCTAGGGTGACATTATAATGTTTTTATCCCCTGTCGTCTTTTGGGTGATGCCAGATATTACACCCTGTACCTTTAATATTGGGTCTGAGAGCAAAGGGGAGAGGGAAGCGCGGTTTGTTTTTTTTCCCCAGTAAAACTCTGCTCCTCAGAGTGGCCTTGAAGTGGGGGAGTTCAGCACATGGCAAGACAGAGAGAGACTCTGCTTTTTTTTTCCCAGTTAGTTAGCTGTCGCTAGTTAGTTAGCTGTAGGTCTTGTAGCTAGCTGAAGTATTTTTTCTTTTTTTTTTTTTCCCTTTTTTTTTTTTTTTTTTTTGCCTCTCCTCACAACTTTTTATATCTCTCTGGACTGAGGACCTGGGGGAAGTGCCAGGGGGCTTCCACCTGGGACCCACCCCACCAAGACCAGCCCTGTGCAGCAACTCCTTTTTCTCCCGGTGCCTGAGGAACTGAGCAACAGAACACAGCAACTGTCTTCGGGGGGGGACCTGCTCTGTAATTTGTCATCTCCCCAAAGCAGCACAAAGTTCCTGTCATCGGGTATTGTTCAATTTATTGTGCTGGGGAGTGCTTTGCCTGTTTAATAAACAGGTTTCTTTCCACTTCTCTCTGAGGAAGTCTTTCCCAAACCGGTTGGGGGAGGGGAGGGAGGGCGCCTTAGGAAGTTTTCTCCCAAATCTGCCTGAAAGTAGGACATCACACCAATCCCACATCTACCCATCCCCACCCTCCCCCTTTCTCAACCCTGGAACCCCCAAACCCCCTTCCCTGCTCTCCCAGCTCTCCCTGTTCCCCCTGTCCTTCACCTGTGACCCCCCAGACCCCAAATCTCCGTGTCCCCCCAGTTCTCCTCTCCCTGCTGTCCCTGCCCGTGGCACTGTCGGAGCCCGGCCCGGGGTTCCCCCAGTTCCTGTCCATGGGGTCCCTAGATGGGATCCCCTTCCAGCGCCGCCACAGCCAGCGGGGCCGGGCGGAGCCGCAGCCGCCGGGGATGGCGGCCGGAGCCGAGCCGGGATATTGGGATGGCCAGAGCCGGCACAAGGAGCGACACCGGCACGGGGCCAGCAGGGAGCTGCGGATGCTGCAGGAGCGGCACAGCCAGAGCGGGGCTCAGGGCGGGGAGGCGGGGCTGGGGAATCTGTGGGGCTGCCATGGCACCTGTGGGACTGCAGTGGGGATCCGTGGGGCTGGGCCGGGATCTGGGGCACTGGGATGTGCATCCATGCGGATCCAAGGGGCTGGGATGAGGCTCTGTGGGTGTCCATCAGACTCTGGGGCTCTGCAGGGCTGGAATGGGGCTCCGTGGAACTGGGACACAATTCTGAGGGTCTCCGTGGGTCCAAAACCTCCCCAGGTCTCCAGACGCTGCAGGAGGTTTCCAGCTGTGACCTCCTGTCCCACGGGAGCGTCCGCAGATCCGATCAGCTCAGCTTATGGGCGGGCATTCCTCTCCTTCCAGCCTGGATTAGGCGGATTAGTGGTGGCCGATGGCGCTGCCCAGGTCACCAAGAGGCGCTGGGAACAGGATGAGATGGAGGCTGAGGAATGAACAAATCCCCTGGGGCACACCTGCCTGGAATGTCTCTGGAAATATGTCAGATATGGGTGGGAAGTGCTGGAGAGTAAAGGTGGGGAGGGTAGAGTTCAGATGGGAATGTGGGATTTGGAAATGTTGCCTTTGAGAGGGCAAAATTTGGGAACATGGGAATTCCCATGGGACCTCCATAGATGGATGTCACTGCTGTCCCACTCCCATGGGAATTCTCTAGATGGATTTCACTGCCATGCCATTCCCATGGAATTCCATGGGCAGATCTCATCCCCATCTCACTGCCAGGGAAACTCCAGAATCCTCTTCCCCCCCAAACCCCTCCTGGGGTTGCCCTGTTCTTTGCTGTCCTCACCCCCCACAAGACTCTTGAGGGCCCTTCAATGACCCACCCAGTCCCCCCAAATTCCTTTTGGGTCCCCCCTCATCCCCCCATAGGGATTGTTGGGAGTCCCCTGTGTCCCTTTCCCATGACTTTGGGGTCCCCCCTGACCTTTCCATCTGCTGCAGGCAGGGGGGCACCAGCACTCGGCCCCTCCCCCATTTCTGTCCCCCTGTGATTGTGGGGGGTGGGGCCGAGTGCTGGTGCCCCCCTGCCTGCAGCAGATCCAGCAGTGAGGGGAGTTCAGGGGATCCCTGAGCTTTGGGGTCCCCTGGGATTTGGGGTGATCCCTCAGGCCCCCAGGATCTCCCTGAACACGCTGATGCTGCCCGTGCACAGTGAGAAGGGTCAGACCTGGCACGGGGTCCCCAGCTCTGTGACCAGGATCGCTCAAGTACCCCCAAAACCTCCCAGGAACCCCCAAACCCCCCAGGACACCTCAACCTTCCTGGGATCAAAAAACATCCCTGGACCCTCCAAAAACTCTCCAAGACTGAAAAACCCCATACAGAATCCTCAAACCCTCTCACGACATCAGGACTTTAAAATTCCCACAGGACTTCCCTACACTCCCCAGACCCCCTTGAGAAGGTTCATACCTGGCCTAGGGTCCCCATTTCCATCACGAGCAGGTACCCAAAAACACCATTGAGTTTTTGGGTACCTGCTGGTGATAGAAATGGGGACCTAATGGGCGGTACCTAATCCCCCACTTTAGGATCCCTGAAAACCCTCTTGGGAACGTCCAAAAATGCACCATAACCCCAAAAAATCCCCGGGATCTGAAAAACCCTTCCCAGGATCCCCCACACCTATTTACACCCAGCACGGTGTCCACATCACCATCATCAGCATCACCAGGTACCCCTGAACCCTCCTGGGACCTACAAACCCCTCTTGGCACCCCCAAACCCTTCTGGGACCCCCAAACCCTCCCAGCACCCCCAAACCCCACCTTGGACCCCCAAATGTGCAGGGGCTCCGTACTGGAATTAACAGGAGTGGTGTTGCTCTTTTAAGTGCAGTTATAGCAGGACCCAACAAGAGCGGGGGCTCTTAAAGCAGCTGTCTTGGTTTTGAAAGATAGTTGTCTGCCAGGGAGAGCTGGAGCTTCCCTTGGAATGGAGAATGTCACTCCCCTCCCCTCCAAATTATTATAATTTTGCAATTAGGGGCTTTCAGGCAAAGATATGGGAATAGCAATAACAGCTCTTTAATAGGAATAAAAACAAGAACAACAACAAAAATACAAGAGTACTAATACAAAGACAAACAAGCAAGACTGAAGTCCTGGAAAAAATCCTGAAAAAGTCAGGATATGACCTGACACCCTGTTGGTCAGGGTGTTGGAAGCAGTCCAACTAAATCCTAGGTGAGGTTCTGTGGGGTACAAATAATGGAGTAAGAAAAGTCCAGTGGTAGCGAGAAGGGTCTGGTCTTCCTCTGGGGGAAAAAAACAGATGCCTTCTGTTCCTGAGTCTCAGTTTTCATCCAGGTAGGAATGGTTGGCCCCCCACACACTGGGTGGAGCATCACCCAATGTGATGATGTAATGTGTCATGTCCTTGATGAGCCTTAATGGCCCATTAGCAGAAGATATCTCCCTGGAGGATGGACAGGAGGTGGAGGAGATAAGAAACACTGACACACCTGGTTTTAACAGCTGGCCCAGTATCAGAAGGCATCTGCCCCCCTCCCCTGGAGTTACAAGAGATAAAGAAATATCTGCTTTTACATCAGATGAAATTGAATACACATTCTTTGGCTACCTGACTCACGACAATACCCAGGTGTATCCAGGTGATTTTTTAGGAGTACCCAGGTTATTTTTGAGGATACCCAGGTGGGTTTTAAGGTACCCAGTTGTACCCAGGTGATTTTTGAGGTATCCAGGTAATTTTTGGCAGTCCCAGGTGATTTTTGGGGACATCCAGGTGATTTTTCGGGGGTACCCAGGAGACTTGGGGGGATACTCAGGTGTACCCAGATGATTCCAGGGAAGATCCAGGTGATTTCTTGGGGGTACCAAAGTGATCTGGGGAGATATCCAGGTGTATCGAGGTAATTTTTTGGGGATACCCAGGTGATTTTGGGGGTTCCCATGTGTCCTCACTCACCCTGACAGGCCGGGAGAAGATGACGGCCACCGTCGATTCCTCCTGGTGAACGTGGACACAGATGACCCTTGGTGGCGGGGGGGGGGCTCTGCTGGGAACACCCCGACATTCAGGGGGCACCCCAACATTTGGAGGCACCGAATCATGATTTTAAAGAGTAAAGATTTTAGCTAAGCAATGGTAGTAATTTATATGGATCAGGGTGTAAAGTAGATAAGCAAATGATAGGATAATGATTATTAGATGCCTTAACTAGAGCTAATTGTTGTATTGTTTGCCATTATGAGCTTGTTTATAGAAGGAAATGCAGTAAGTGAACCTTTATAAGAACAGATTGAAACCAGTAAGAACAATGACCAGCACCTGGACTTTATATCCATCAATCACAAAGCAGGGGACCTTGGATCGTGCCAGAGGGTCACAGAGACCTGATGAAGACTCTCCTGACTTCATCCTTTGAGACCACTGACCCAATGCAAGAGAAGAATTGCACACACATGAAGGACTAATAGCCTCATTTAATAAAGAGCAGGGATGGGAGATGCTGGGGTTATGCACATGTATTGTATGTAAGATCTTGGGAAATAAGTAGAGGGCAAAGAACCTTGTACGGGGCGGTCACACCTTTCAGAGACGACTCCCGTGCAACCTGCTGGTGTTAATAAACATAACACTTTGTAACTTAAACTAGTTAGCGAGTCTCTGACCATGATCATATCTGTTTTTAATGATTCATACTTGAGATTGTCTGAAACTCTGAAATTTTAGATTGCTCAAATAAAAGAAGAAAAAGCCCTCTTTTGGCTGAATGCAGCCAGTTCTCTGAGCAAAGCAGGTCCCAGGTGAGTGAGGAGAGACAGGATGGGGTTGGGCAATGTGGAGCAAGGTTGTCCACACTGGGTCAGACCTCAAGGCACAGCTTCCCTGAGCAGGCCAGACCTCCTTAGGAGTGTCCCTGTGTCAATACCAATCACTAAATGTTGCAAACACCTCTGCTATAAAGAGAAAAATACACCCTTGAAAATCAGAATGTGGATTTCTTAGAAGCTCTTTGAAATATTTCTCCATCACTCTAAGAAAAAAGACTTCCTAATGAACTGCACCAGACCAGAGGGAAATCAAGCACAGCCATGGTTTGTCAGCACTTGCTTGATCCTATTGAGCCCTATGGTGCATTTGGTGCTGAGCCCTGGAACATCAGGGCCTGAGAGGAGATTGCACAAACATTGGTCCAAGTCTGAAGAAAAACCCAAAGTGTCTTGAAGTATTAATGGGTTGCACTGAGGTCCATCCCCAACACAGGCTCCTCATGAGGTCTGTAGAGGAGAGAACTGGAGGCCAGGATTCCACGAAAACCTCTCAGAGACTCAGCATGGGATGGAAAATCAAAAGGAAAATACAAAGTATCAGAAAAATCTTGACTCTCTCAAAGCATTACTGAGCCCCACTGTGTGTCATTGCAAAGCTCTCAAGGGACTCATTAAAGCAGATAATTGGAGTCCAGGATTGAACAAAAACTTGTAAGAGACTCAGTGGCAAAAAGAAGTACTTAAACTAATCCTTAGTACCTTCAAGTATTAATAAACCCCACTGAGTGTTGTTACTGGCTAAGAATCCCAAGGGACTCATTAAAGCAGACAATTGGGGCCATGATCGCACAAAACATTCAGACTTAGTGTCAAAAAACCTTCTGCAATAAACTTTGAGTATCCTGAAGTATTAATAAGCCCCATTTAGTGTTTTTACTGACTAAGAATGCCCAGGGACTTCTTAAAGGAGATAATTGGGGCCATGACTGAACAAACTTTTCCTAGAGTCAGTTTGAAAAGGGAAACACCAAGTACCCTAAAAGAACTGAAGTACCTTGAAGCATTAATGAGCCCCACAGAGTGTTGTTACTGACAAAGCCTCTCATGGGACTCATTAAAGGAGAGAATTGGAGGCCAGGATTGCACAAACCTCTCAGAGACTCCAAGGCAAAAGCCAAACCCAAAGTCCTTGGAAAAACCTGCAGTCCCTGGCAGCATGAAGGAGCCCCCCAGGGCCATTGCTGACCAAGGCTCCTTCCCCAGGGACTCCTTCCAGCACATCCTGGAGGCCACTGGCATGGGAGGGGGATGCTGAGGGCAGGACAAGGGCTGACAGTGCCCAGCCTTGCTGGGGCTGTGCCAGGAGGCCCCAGGGCCTCAGGACAAGGGGTCTCCTCAGTGTCCTTGGTGGCACAGAGGCTGCTGTGGCCCAGGGCACCAAGACTTGGCTTCTCTTTGTCCCCACCTGTCATCCCTGCCTGCAGTTCTCTGCTCTGCCTGGGGCCTGGGGACACTTTCTGTGTCGTGTCCCTCCCTGGGACCCATTAAAACTTCCAGAAACTTTGGAGTTGGCTTCTGACTTGGAGCTCTGGAGAGGTTTCTTCAGCTCCCTCTCAGGGACTGATGTTCAGGGCCTCAGCACAAAGCCCTGAGAGGGTCATTAAAGTCTTTGTGCTCTTTCTGTGCTGATGAGCTCATCATCCAGAGGCAGCTCCTGGCAACCAAGAAGACCTTAAAAACACATTTCTCTTGATGAGCAGCTTTTCTGCCAGCCCAGCAGGGCTGGGGAACTGCCTGCAGCCACCCCGGGCACAGCACAGAGGCACAGAGAGCTTCAATCACTCAGGGCTGGGAAGGTGCTGAGAAGGGACTGGGGGAGAATCACTGCCACCCTTGGCACAGGAACCTCTGGCTGCAGGACAATGCAGCTGCAGCTCCTGCAGTGATCTCCTCAATCTGCAACATCCCAATGCCTACAGACTCTGTGAGTACATTCTCTGATGATCTCTTGTGTAGAGCAGCCAGGGGTGCCCAGGGCTGTGGTGCAGAGCAAGGTCCTGCAGCCCAGGGCGCTGTGCTGCCCAGGGACTCTGCTGCCTGCCAGGGACAGCTCTCAGCCGGCCTGGGGAGCTGCTGCCAGCACTGTGGGACAAGATCTGGGTGGAAGGAGACAGCTGGTAAGGCATGGAAGTGTTTTCTGTGTGTGGTGAGGATGCTGCATTGTTAAAGACTGCTCCCAGCATGAGATTTAACTCCAGAACATTTCCAAGTAGATTATACAGGGAGCACACTAAGGCAGGGGCTGCATTAAAGGGAAAATCCTGCTTTCTAAAAATACTGCTATGTGTTGCCTGTGTGGGAAAATGCACACAGATATTCATCTTTCAGTTCAAATTGAGCAAATAAAAAACCAGTATTCTTTCCAACTTTATTAAACAAGGCAGAGACAGAAATCAGCACAGGGTCCCTTGCAGACGGCACTAGTGTCACTTTTCCAGCCTCCTCAGGGTTGCTCTGACGTTGCCATCAGAGCCTGCAGAGCCAGAGCTGGACCTGGGCAGTGCCTGAGCTGGGAGGGATCTGCAGGGCAGAGCTGAGCCCCCAGGGCTGGGCTGGGCTCTGGCAGCACTGGCAGGGCCCAGACCCAGGCACAGGGAAGCAGCTGCAGGCAGGGACAGCTGCAGGCAGCAGAGCCCTGGGCAGGCAGTGGGGGGAAAATGCCACCAAGCTGTGCTGGGATATTGAAAGTCCTCTCCAAACTGAACTATTCCAGGATTACTTTTTTTTTGCAGATCCCCAACTCCAGCCAGGGCAAATGTCCAACAGCAGCTCCATCAGCCACTTCCTCCTGCTGCCATTGGCAGACACGCGGCAGCTGCAGCTCCTGCACTTCTGCCTCTTCCTGGGCATCTCCCTGGCTGCCATCCTGGGCAACGGCCTCATCTTCAGCGCCGTAGCCTGCGGCCACCTCCTGCAAAACCCCATGTTCTTCTTCCTGCTCAACCTGGCCCTCACCGACCTGGGCTCCATCTGCACCACTGTCCCCAAAGCCATGCACAATTCCCTCTGGGACACCAGCACCATCTCTTTTGCAGGATGTGCTATTCAGCTCTTTTTCTTTTCCTTCTTTATCACAGAAGAGCTTGCTCTGCTGACCGTCATGTGCTACGACCGCTACGTGTCCATCTGCAAACCCCTGCACTACGGGACCCTCCTGGGCAGCAGAGCTTGTGCCCACATGGCAGCAGCTGCATGGGCCAGTGCCTTTCTCAATGCTCTCATGCACATGGCCAATGCATTTTCCCTGCCCCTGTGCCATGGCAATGCCCTTGGCCAGTTCTTCTGTGAGGTGCCCCAAATCCTCAAGCTTTCCTGCTCCAAATCCTACCTCAGGGAACTTGCACTTATTGCTGTTAGTTCCTGTTTAGTGTTTGGTTGTTTTGTGTTCATTGTTTTCTCCTATGTGCAGATCTTCAGGGCCGTGCTGAGGATCCCCTCAGAGCAGGGACGGCACAAAGCCTTTTCCACCTGCCTCCCTCACCTGGCCGTGCTCTCCCTGTTTGTCAGCACTATTGTGTTTGCTCACCTGAAGCCCCCCTCCATCACATCCCCATCCCTGGATCTGACCCTGTCAGTTCTGTACTCGGTGCTGCCTCCAGCCCTGAACCCCCTCATCTACAGCCTGAGGAACCAGGAGCTCAAGGCTGCAGTATGGACACTGATGACTGGATGGTTAAGGAAACATTAAACTGCTGGCCAATTTCTGCGAATCACTTGTAATAAAAGTGATATTTTATAATTCCTGTCAGTTTCATTTTGGAAGATCTTTTTTTTCATTTTTAATTTTAATATTGTCTACAAAGAAGTATTGTTGTTTGTCTTTTTTCCTCATTTTCTTTTTCTCCACTTTCCCTGTGGCCACAGACTGTGTCAATGAGGGGCTGTGCTCTTGGTGGCTTTAAAGGAACTCAGGGATCTCCCTGCCAAGTTTTCTGCAGAGATGCCCCTTTGGTTTCCTTCTCTGCAGCTGCAGCAGCAATGTCTGTGTGCAGAGCTGGGGGCAGATCAGTGCTGGCACAGCAGCTGTGCCCAGCAGCAGCAGCAGCAGCCCTTGGTGTTGCCAGTGCTGCTGCCGTGGCCCTGCCCCGCTGCCCTGCTGGCCCTGGTGTTGCTGTAGGGCCTGAGTGCTCTCGGGGCCGGGCACAGTGCTGGGGGTGGCAGTGCCGGGGCTGCAGCAGGGACAGGCCATGGGCACTGCTGGGGCAGCGCTGACGCCTCAGGCCAGGGCCTGGGGGCTGCAGGCTCCTTGCCCAGGCTCTCTCCAGAACACTTTGCCCAGGCCAATGCTGAGCACAGAAAAGCCCCGGGAGCAGCCCCAGGCTGGCCGTGGGCAGGCTGGGGGCAAACAGCATGGCTGGGGCTCTGCAAGGGGCCTGGGGGCAACTGGGATCCTACTGGGATCACAATGGGAGAGTCTGGGCCCATGGTGGAGGAGACTGGGATCATACTGGATCATACTGGCAGCAAATGAGGGACTGCACTGAGGGTGACTGAGAGTGGCTGTGAGCAACAGGAATCAGGCTGGAAGAAAGTGAGGACAACTGGGAGTGACTGGGAACATGCTGGGAGCAACTGGGATACACTGGGAGAGACTGAAACCACAGTGGGGGTAAATGGGAGCAGCTTTGCTCATGCAGGAGTGACTTGAAAGGGGCTGGCTGTGACTGGAAGCATGCTGGAGGTGACTGGGAGCAACTGGGCTCAAACTTGGAGTGACAGGCAGTCTCTCAGGGCATGACTGGAATAATACTGGGAGTATCTGGAAGTTTCTGAGGTCATACTGGAGGTGACTGGAACCAAACTGGCGGTGACTGGGTCCTACTGGGTTCATGCTGGCAGCCACTGGGATTACAATGGGTGTGAACAGATCCTGACTGGGGGTTACTGGGAGCTGCTGTTGGGAGGAAAATGTGGACACATTGGGAGCAACTGGGGTCCACTTGAAGGGACTTGGACCATGCTGAGGAGACAGATCACAGCTGGAGCAGCTGGAATCATACTGGGAGCAACTGGGACTACACTTTGGGCAACTGCCAGAAACTGGGATCATGCTGGAGGCAAATGGAAGAAACTGGGAAAGACTGGGATCATTCTGAACCAGAATCTTACTGGGATATACTGGGATATACTGGCAGTGTCTGTAACCATACTGGCAGACTGGAACCACATTGGGAACAGTTGGGACCATGACGGGGAAAACTGGGAGTGCATGTGACCATGCTGAGAGGGACTGGGACTATTCTAGGGACAACTGGGATCATACTGGGAGGAACTGTGAACAACTGGAACTATTCTGGCAGCAACTGGGATCATAACTGCAATCAGAGTGGGAGCAGCTGAGTTCATGCTGGTTGAGACTGGGGTCACACAGAGGGTGACTGGACTCCTACTGGGATTGACTGGGTGTAGCTGTGAGCAACTGGAATAACACTGAAAGCAACTGGGAGGAACTGGGAGTGACTGGGAGAATGCTGGGTGTGACTGGGACATACTGGGAGGGACTGGGAACTATGAGGATCATACTGGAGGGTACTGGGGTCATACTGGTATTTACAGGGAGAAACTGGGATCACACTGGAGGCCACTTAATCACACTGGGAGTTTCTGGCATCAGACTGGGATTATACTGATGTGATTGGACCCTGACTGGGGGTTACTGGGAGCTACCAGACCCATGCTGGGCACGTACTGGGGATACACTGGGAGCAACTGGGAACAACTGGCAATGACAGGATGCATGCTGGTGACAACTGGGATGTACTGGCAGTGACTGGGATTAAACTGGGGGCAACTGAACCATGCTGAGGTAACTGGGAGTGCCTGGAAATGACTCCGAGAATGTTCAGGGCAACTGGAATATACTGGGAGTGCCTGAGATCATGCAGGTGGTGACTGGGACCACACTGGGAGCCACTGGGAATGTGCTGGGGGGAACTGGGGACAAGTGTGAGTGACTTGGGCCATGCTGGGAGAGACTGGGAATGACTGGGATATACTGGGAGCAACTGGGAGAACTGGGAACACACTGGATAATAGCAGGTGCAACTGGGAACAACTGGGACGGTGCTGGGGGCAAATTGCATCATAATGGGGAATGACTGGGAGTGACTGGGCTCATACTGGGAGCAAGATGGATCATCAAGGGAGTGAGGGGAAGTGACCAGGATCATTCTGGGAGTGACTGGGCTCATACTGGGAGTGCTGAGGAAACTGGAACCACACGGACAGAGCAAGTGGGCTCATCCTGGGAGCAGCCACTTCCAGCACCAGGACCCCAGTTCCCTCCACACCCTCAGCTGAGTGGGGGGCTCAGCCCAGGACCCCTCGTCATCCTGGGGGAGGGGACATGGTCCCTGTGTGCAGACCCAGGAGGAGTTTAGGGGGGTGGGTGGGTCGTGGGGGGACCCCCAGCAGTCTTGGGAGGGAGGGGAGAAAAGGGAGACCCCCAGGATGGGTTTGGGGGAACTGGATTGGAGCCTCCAGATGCCGAATCTGATGAGGAGAATGATGATGGCAGCGATGATGGACACAGCAACCACCAGGGTGAGATTCCCACTGGATTCTGGCTCAGGGAAGCACAGGATGGTGAGGAGGGGAGGGGAACCCCCATCTTGCTGCTCCACATTCCCAAATTCCCAATTCCCACATTCCACATTCCCAGCCTCACCCCAGGAGAAGATCCTGGGCTCTGGAATTCCAGGATGCTCCACCCGGCACCGGTGCTGCTCCTGCTCCTCTGGCAGTGCCTCAATCCTGGCCCAGGTGTGGAAGGTGCTGTTGCTGCTGGGAACGACCTGGATTTCATCCCCCTTCATCCAGCTGATCCCGATGGTGCTGGGGTAGAATCCGTAGGTGAGCAGGAAAACCTCAGGGTCCCGTGTTCCACTTTTCCAGACACATGGACATCAGGGGGCTCTGGAATGGGATAACTGTGAGATGCATCCATGGAATTCCAGGGCAATGGGACAGGGGTGAGATCTGCCCATGGAATTCCATGGGAATGGGATGGCAGTGAGATCCATCTACAGAAATCCCATGGAAATGGGACAGCCGTGGGATCCATCCATGGAAGTCCCATGGGAATTCCCATGTTCCCAAATTTTGCCCTCCCAAATCTCACATTTCCAAATCCCACATTCCCATGGGAATTCTACCCTCCCCACCTTTACACTCCAGTGCCTCCCACCCATATCTGACATATTTCTGGAGACATTCCAGGCAGGTGTGCCCCAGGGGATTTGTTCATTCCTCAGCCTCGATCTCATCCTGTTCCCAGCACCTCTTGGTGACCTGGGCAGCGCCATCGGCCACCAGGAATCCCTGGATCCCAGCTGGAAGAAGAGGAATTCCCGCCTGTTTGAGCCAAACTGATTGGATCCATGGACGCTCCCGTGGGACAGGAGGTCACAGCTGGAAACCTCCTGCAGCGTCTGGAGACCTGGGGAGAGATTGGACCCACGGAGACCCACGGAATTGTGTCCCAGCCCCATGGAGCCCCATTCCAGCCCCACGGAGCCCCAGAGTCTGATGGAGACCCACAGAGCCCCATCCCAGCCCCTTGGATCCGCATGGATGCACATCCCAGCGCCCCAGATCCCGGCCCAGCCCCACGGATCCCCAGTGCAGTCCCACAGGTGCCATGGCAGCCCCACAGATCCCCCAGCCCTGGCTCCCCGCCCTGAGCCCCGCTCTGGCTGTGCCGCTCCTGCAGCATCTGCAGCTCCCTGCTGGCCCCGTGCCGGTGCCGCTCCTTGTGCCGGCTCTGGCCATCCCAATATCCCGGCTCGGCTCCGGCCGCCATCCCCGGCGGCTGCGGCTCCGCCCGGCCCCGCTGGCTGTGGCGGCGCTGGAAGGGGATCCCATCCAGGGACCCCATGGACAGGAACTGGGGGAACCCTGGGCCGGGCTCCGACAGTGCCACGGGCAGGGACTGCAGGGAGAGGAGAACTGGGGGGACACGGAGATTTGGGGTCTGGGGGTTCAGGGTGAAGGAAATGGGGAACGGGGAAAGCTGGGAGAGCAGGGAAGGGGGTTTGGGGGTTCCAGGATTGAGAAAAGGGGATTGTAGGGGTGGGTAGATGTGGGATAGGTGGGGTTAAAAGGCTCCATTTAGTCAGGAAAGGGAGCTCCAAGGTTCCCCGGTGTCCCCATTCCCATCAAAAGGTGGGAAAACCCAGGATGGCTGGGAATAGGGGTCCCAAGTGTCCTCAGTGATATGGGAAGGAGGGGCTGGGTGCTGGGAAAGGCAGGAGTAGGAGTCCAGGGCTCCCAGGGTCAAAGAAAATGGTGGGCCTGGGAGAGGTGGGGTGGCCAGGAAAAGGGTTTGGGGGTCCCGGTGCCAGCAGTGGCTGCTCCCAGTATCAGCCTAGTTGCCCCCCGGTGTGGTTCCAGTTTCCTCGGCACTCCCAGTATGAGCCCAGTCACTGCCAGTCATTCCCCATTATGATGCAGTTTGCCCCTAGCATGGTCGAGGTTTCTCCCACGTTCATCCACTTGCTCCCAGCTTCCCCATGTCTAGTCCCAGTCACTCCCAGTATGATGCCAGTCTCTCCCAGCATGGTCCCAGTCATGCCCAGTTGCCCACAGTGTAGACCAGTCACTCCAACCTGCTCACAGCAGTTCCCAGCATGGTCCCACTTCTCCCCAGTGTGCCAGTTTGAACACAAAACCAACAGGAGATCCCAAGTAAGAACTGTTCCATTACCCATTTCTCATAACTCTGGGGGGATATCTTGTGTTAATGGGCCAGCTGTTCAAACCAGCTGGGGCAGTGTTCTTTATCTCTTCCACCACCCACACTCCCTCCAGGGAGATATCTTCTCTTAATGGGCCATTGAGTCTCACTGCATCACTGATCAAATTCCATCATCCCATTGTGAGATGCTCCACCCAGGGGGAGGAGCCAAGCATTCCTACCTGGATATAATCTGAGATTTACCACACCAGAAGCAGCCTGTTTCCACTGGATTCCCAGAGGAACACCAGACCCATCTACACAAGTACTGGACCTTCAGAGGAAAACTACACCCTTCTACAGGATCGTTGCTTCAGCAAAACCACATCTGTGACTCCAGGAGGACTGCAGCCACGATTTGATTGGACTGCTACAACACCCTGCCTAACTGGGTATCAGGTATTCTGACTCTGCCAGCTTATTTTTTTTTACTACTGCATTTTTATTTTGCTTTTCCTACTAAAGCACTGTTATTCCTGTTCCCATCTCTTTGCTTGAGAGCCCATTCATTTCAAAATTATAATTCAGAGGAAGGGGGTTTATATTTTCCACTTCAAGGGAAGCTCCTGCCTTCCTTAGCAGACACCTGTCTTTCAAAACAAAGTCTGGCCCAGATATCTTGGGGGGTTTCTTGGCTTGGTTTCTTAGGAGGGATATTTGAAGAATGAAGAACTTCAAAGATCAGTGGAAAATGCCCCTTGGGGGGACATTGGGGGTCCTGGTGGTGGCTGACGGTAGAGGCAGCCTGGAGGAGCAGGGGAGACTCCCTTTGCCCCCTGCACTCCACAGCCAAGAAAAAGGGGAGAAGAGACCCCAGAGACCCCAAAATCCCCTTGCATCCCTAAATGGGGAGATGGATAAGGGGGGAACTTTTCCGATTCCTGGGACTCCCAGCAGCCTGGGGAGGGCTGGGACTGAGTAGATGGGGGACTCTCAATACAAGCGTGACCCCCAGCAGCTGGGACAGAGGGGACCCCTGAAAACCAAAGGGGAGAGACCAGGGATGGGGAATTCCTTGGAGGCATTTTCAGAGCAGAATATTGGTGTTTGGGAGGTTTTTATGGACCCCAGATTCCAGGTGACTTTTAGAGATGGACTTGGTCAGCCAGACCTTCAAACTCAATGTGCTCATCTGTTGTTTTTCCCCAAACCAGGATTTCCCATTCCCAAACCTTGGCCAGATGGAGGTGGAAGCTGTGAGGAAGATGCCCTGGGACAGCGAGGCAGGTGAGGAGGAAGTCACTGCCCCTTTTCCCCATCTCTCCTGCCCCATCACCCAGCCCAGTATGGCCCCCAGGTGCAGGACAACCCCGCTGCCAACGCTGTTTCTACAGGGATTCCCTGGGGGTTCTCCTGTGCCTTTCCTCTGGCATGGAGGAAATTCCATCCTCTCCTTGTCCTTTCCCCCTCCAGTGAAGGAGCTGAGGATGGAGACCAGGGAGGAAAAAACCCCAGAGCAGAACCTCATGGAAGAGGCTGTTTTGAGTGGCTCCCTGGTGCAGGAATCAAACAGGGAGGAAAAGCCCCAGGGATCCAACAGGAGAAGGAGGGGCTCCAAATCCATCCCAGGGTGCTCTGAGGAAGAAAGACCCACCGTGTGCCAGGAACGTGGCCAGAGATTGAGCCAGAGCTCAGACCTGGTGGCCCATGAGCAGCTTCATGACAGGGAGCAGTCCTATGAGTGCTTGGAGTGTGGGAAGAGCTTTAGCAACAACTCCAACCTGATCCGCCACAAGAGGATCCACACTGGGGAATGGCCCTACATGTGTGGGGAATGTGGGCAGGGCTGCAGAGACAGCTCCGACCTGATCCACCACCTCAGGACCCACACTGGAGAGAGGCCCTATGAGTGTGGGGAATGTGGGATGAGCTTCAACGAAAGCTCCAAACTGATCCGCCACCAGAACATCCACGCTGAGGAAAGGCCGTACAAATGTGGGGAATGCAGGAAGGGCTTCAACCAGAGATCCCAGCTGATCATCCATGAAATGATCCGCACTGGGGAGAGGCCCTATGAGTGTCCCCAGTGTGGGAAGAGCTTTAAGACCAGCTCAGATCTCCTCAAGCACCAGCGCATTCACACTGAGGAGAGGCCCTTCCGCTGCCCTGACTGCGGGAAGGGCTTCAGGCGCAACTCCCACCTCATCACCCACCGGCGCACCCACACTGGGGAGAGGCCCTACGAGTGTCCCCAGTGTGGGAAGAGCTTCACCCAGAGCTCTACCTTGACCCGACACCAACGGAGTCACGAGTAAGGGAAGCCCTGCAAGTGCCCCGA
Organism: Acrocephalus arundinaceus; assembly: GCA_021534815.1. NCBI lineage: Eukaryota > Metazoa > Chordata > Aves > Passeriformes > Sylviidae > Acrocephalus > Acrocephalus arundinaceus. The sequence continues at coordinate 82,104 of JAJEOU010002289.1, forward strand.
CTCTGGGAAGAGCTTCATGTGCATCTCCAACCTCACCCCCATCAGAAGATGCACACCTAGAAGAGCACTACTGACCCACAGTTCCCTGTGATTCATTCTGGGAGGACACCTGTCCCTTTCCCTGCCCCTGACAGTGATGTGAGATGGGATTGAAGGACATGAGCATCTGGCCATGGTCCCTCCAATGTATTTGATCCCATCTCAAGTCATTACCAGGGCTAGGAAAGGGACTCTATCTCTCCCCCAAGGTGAAGGGTGTCCTTTCCAGGCAGGATGGGACGAGCCAGTTGATGTTTTTGTAGTTTTCCTTTTATATTGTTAGTTTTATCCCGTTTGTTATCAATATTGTTTCTGTTCCTGTTTGTTCCTTATCTTGTTTCTGTTCCCATTAAATTGTTCGTATCCCAGCCTGGGATCTTTGCCTTTTGTACTTTCAGTGGGAGGCTGGAGGGTAGCGAGCAGTGTCACTGTTTGAGCGGGAGCACAAAATTGGGGAATCCCATTCCCAAACCCTGGCCCATGGAAACCGAGCATCCCAGCTGGTGCCAGCCCTGGCTGCCCTGGAACAGCCTTGGGAGCGCGTCCCTGGCTGGGGCTTTGGGAACCTCTTCCCTGTGGTGCCCAGGGACAGGACTGGAGGGAAGGGCTGGAGCTGAGTCTGGGCAGGTTTGGGTGGGATCTGAGGAAAAGGTTTTTCCCCCAGAGGCTGCTGGGGCACTGACCAGGCTCCCAGGGAAGGGTCCCAGCTCCAGGGCTCTGGGAGCTCCAGCAGGGTTTGGACAGCGCTGCCAGGCCCAGGCTGGCATTGTTGGGGTGTCTTGTGCAGGGCCAGGAGTTGGACTCGAGGATCCTGGAGACCTCCCAGGGCTTTCTGGGCATGCTAAAGAGCCCTGTGCTCAGAGGCAGTCACAGCCATTCCATGGGGACATCCCAGGGCACCTTGGGCTGCAAAGGCACCCATATGTCACAGGCACTCACAGGGGCTCCATGGTGACATCCCAGGAGTGCCCAGGCTGCCAAAGAGCCGGGATGTCCCAGACACTCCCAGGGGTTCCTGTCATGGGCAGAGTGGGAGCTTCAGGCAAAAGCTTCATTTCTTCATTGGAGAAACTCCTGCTGAGTCATGAGGTGGAGAAATTACACCCAACAGCCACCATGGATCCTCAGACCCCTCCCGGATGCCCAGACTTTTAAAATTCCATCTAAGAGAGGTGACTGGGAGCGGCTTGGTCTAATCCTAGCTCTGGGCTCTGACACCAGCCCTGAACTAGGGGCCCAGGCCAGGTTTCCATGGCAAACAACCATCACAGTGGATCCAGGCCTTGGTTGCCATGTCCCCAAACCAAGGAACGGGTTCCTTTGGCCGCTGCCATGGCACCAGCCCAGGACAGCAACAGCTCTGCCTGCAAGTGGCCATGGAACCTGGCTGCAGAAATGGCTCCTGGGGCTGCTTTCCAAGGAAACTTGAACTGATCAGGGTTGCTGTGGCACCCAAAGCCAGCAGTGGGGTCAGTGCAGTGTCCATGGCCACAGCCCTTTGCAATGGCCCAGGGCAGCTTGGGATGATGATCCAGCCTCACTCCTGGCCCAGGCCAGGCCTGCAGTGCCCTTCCCCACAGCCTGGCTGCACAGAAGCACTTCCAGGGCTCTCTGCAGTTCCCTTGCCCTCACTCTTGCCTCACTCACACACTTCCCAACAACCCAGCTGGAGCTTTGAGCTGCAAGGAGTTCAAAGCTTGTCTGTCCTTCAGCAGTTGGTCTAATTCTGCCTTCAGCCAACTCTGGATTTGTGTTTATTGCAGAACTTCCTGTGTGTCTGAAACATTCCTTGCATGGTTCTGCCTTGGGGAAGGGGAACCTCCTTTTTGTCACCTTGGGCTTGGCACACACTTGACGAAGGTGTCTGAAACTTAGGAGTTTTAGGTTGTTAAAACAGGAAGAAAACCCCTCTTTTGCAGAGTGCAGCCAGTTCTCTGAGCAAAGCAGGTCCCAGGTGAGTGAGGAGAGAAAGGATGGGGTTGGGGGATGTGGAGCAAGGTTTTCCAAACTGGGTCTGACCTGGAGGCACAACTTCTCTGAGGAGGCCAGACCTCCTGAAGAGAGATCCTTGGTCAATATCAATCACTAAATGCTGCAATCACCTCTTGTGTAATTAGAAAAGTGAAAAATTGTGCCCTTTAAAAAAGGAATGCATACTTCCAAATAGTCTTTGAAATATTTGTCCATAACTGCAGAAGGGAATTTTCCTAATGAACTGCACCAGACCAGAGGGAAATCAAGGCACAGCCATGGTTTTTCAGGACTTGCTTGATCCTAATGAGCCCCGTGGTGCATTTGGTGCTGAGCCCTGGAACCTCAGGGCCTGAGAGGAGATTGCACAAACCTTGCCAGGAGTCAAAGTCAGAGGAAACACCCAAAGTGTTCCTCAGCATTCATGGGTCTAACTGATATCCATGCCCAACACAGGCTCTTCATGGAGTCCTTGGAGGAGAGAATTGGAGGCCAGGATTACAGAAAATCCCTCTCAGAGACTCAGTTGAAAAAAAAGGTACTTAAATTAGCCCTGAGTACCTTGAAGCATGAATAAACGCTACTGAGCAATGTTTCTGGCTAAAAATCCCAAGGGACTCATGAAAAAAGATATTGGAGGCCATGATTGCACAAACCTTTCAGTCAGTGTCAAAACCCCCTTCTTTTAAAATCTTTGAGTACCATGAAGTATTAATGAGCCCCACTGAGTGTTGTTACTGACAAAGCCTCTCAAGGGACTCATTAAAGCAGAGAATTGGAGGCCAGGATTGCACAAACCTCTCAGAGACTCCAAGGCAAAAGCCAAACCCAAAGTCCTTGGAAAAACCTGCAGTCCCTGGCAGCATGAAGGAGCCCCCCAGGGCCATTGCTGACCAAGGCTCCTTCCCCAGGGACTCCTTCCAGCACATCCTGGAGGCCACTGGCATGGGAGGGGGATGCTGAGGGCAGGACAAGGGGCTGACAGTGCCCAGCCTTGCTGGGGCTGTGCCAGGAGGCCCCAGGGCCTCAGGACAAGGGGTCTCCTCAGTGTCCTTGGTGGCACAGAGGCTGCTGTGGCCCAGGGCACCAAGACTTAGCTTGTCTTTGTCCCCACCTGTCATCACTGCCTGCAGTTCTCTGCTCTGCCTGGGGCCTGGGGACACTTTCTGTGTCGTGTCCCTCCTGGGACCCATTAAAACTTCCAGAAACTTTGGAGTTGGCTTCTGCCTTGGAGTTCTGGAGAGGTTTCTTCAGCTCCCTCTCAGGGACTGATGTTCAGGGCCTCAGCACAAAGCCCTGAGAGGGTCATTAAAGTCCTTGTGCTGTGTCTGTGGTAATGAGCTGGGGTGAGCTCATCATCCAGAGGGAGATCCTGGCAACCAGAAAGAGCTTAAAAACACATTTCTCTGGATGAGCAGCTTTTCTGCCAGCCCAGCAGGGCTGGGGCACTGCCTGCAGCCACCCTGGGCACAGCACACAGGCACAGAGAGCTTCAATCACTCAGGGCTCGGAAAGTGCTGAGAAGGGACTGGGGGAGAATCACTGCCAACCCTTGGCACAGGAACCTCTGGCTGCAGGACAATGCAGCTGCAGCTCCTGCAGTGATCTCCTCAAGCTGCAACATTCCAATGCCTCCAGACTCTGTGAGTACATTCTCTGATGATCTCTTGTGTAGAGCAGCCAGGGGTGCCCAGGGCTGTGGTGCAGAGCAGGGTCCTGCAGCCCAGGCCGCTGTGCTGGCCCAGGGACTCTGCTGCCTGCCAGGGACAGCTCTCAGCCGGCCCGGGGAGCTGCTGCCAGCACTGGGGGAAAAGATCTGGGTGGAAGGAGACAGCTGGTAAGGTGTGGAAGTGTTCTCCTTGTGTGCTGAGGATGCTGCATTGTTCAGGACTGCTCCCAGCATGACATTTAACTGCAGAATATTTCCAAGTAGATTATACAGGGAGCACAGCAGGGCAGCAGCTGCATAAAAGGTAGTATCCTTCTTTTATAGTCTACTGCTCTGTGTTGACTTAATGAGAAATTGCACATAGATATTCATCTCTCAGTTCGGGCTGAGAAAAATTAAACAAATTTCTCTCAGATCCCTAAAAACAAGGAAGTGACAGAAATCAGCACAGGGTCCCTTGCAGGCAGCACCGGTGACGCTTTTCCACCTTCCTCAGGGTTGCTCTGATGTTGCCATAAGAGTCTGCAGAGCCCGAGCTGGCCCTAGGTAGTGCTTGAGCTGGGAGGGGTCTGCAGGGCAGAGCTGAGCCCCCAGGGCTGGGCTGGGCTCTGGCAGCACTGGCAGGGCCCAGCCCTGGGCACAGGGAAGCAGCTGCAGGCAGGGACAGCTGCAGGCAGCAGAGCCCTGGGCAGGCAGTGGGGGGAAAGTGCCACCAAGCAGGGCTGAGATATTGAAAGTCCTCTCCAAACTGAACTATTCCATGATTACTTTGTTTACAGATCCCTATCCCCAGCCACCGCAAATGTCCAACAGCAGCTCCATCAGCCACTTCCTCCTGCTGCCATTGGCAGACCCGTGGCAGCTGCAGCTCCTGCACTTCTGCCTCTTCCTGGGCATCTCCCTGGCTGCCCTCCTGGGCAACGGCCTCATCATCAGCACCGTAGCCTGCGGCCACCTCCTGCACAGCCCCATGTTCTTCTTCCTGCTCAACCTGGCCCTCACCGACCTGGGCTGCATCTGCACCACTGTCCCCAAAGCCATGCACAATTCCCTCTGGGACACAAGGGACATCTCCTACACAGGATGTGCTGCACAGCTCTTTTTCTTTACGTTCTTCATGATAGCAGAGTTTTCCCTCCTGACCGTAATGTGCTACGACCGCTACGTGTCCATCTGCAAACCCCTGCACTACGGGACCCTCCTGGGCAGCAGAGCTTGTGCCCACATGGCAGCAGCTGCCTGGGCCACGGCCTTTCTCAATGCTCTCATGCACACAGCCAATACATTTTCCCTGCCCCTGTGCTGGGGCCATGCTCTGGGCCAGTTCTTCTGTGAAATCCCACACATCCTCATTCTCTCCTGTTCCAAATCCTACCTCAGGGAACTGGGGCTTCTTGTTGTTAGTGCCTGTTTAACACTTGGCTGTTTTGTGTTCATTGTTTTCTCCTATGTGCAGATCTTCAGGGCTGTGCTGAGGATCCCCTCTGAGCAGGGACGGCACAAAGCCTTTTCCACCTGCCTCCCTCACCTGGCTGTGGTCTCTCTGTTTGTCAGCACTGCCGTGTTTGCCTACCTGAAGTCCCCCTCCATGTCCTCCCCATCCCTCGATCTGGCCCTGTCAGTTCTGTACTCAGTGGTGCCTCCAGCCCTGAACCCCCTCATCTACAGCCTGAGGAACCAGGAGCTCAAGGCTGCAGTGTGGAGACTGATGACTTGGATCTTTCATTAACATTAAACTGCTGGGCGAGTTCTGCAAATCACTTGTAATAAAAGTCATATTTTATACCTTTTGTTGGTTTGATTATGTTTTTTTTTGTCCTGTGGGGTTTTTTTGTGTTTTTATTTTTTTTTATCTTGTCCTCAAGAAATTGCTTGCCATTTCTCTTTTTGTTTCTCTCCACCTTCCCTGTGGCAATAGACTGTGTCAATGAGGGGCTGTGCTCTTGGTGGCTTTAAAGGAGATCAAGGATCTGCCAGCCAAGTTTTCTGCAGAGATCCTACCTTGGTCCCTTTCTCTGCAGCTGCAGCAGCAATGTCTGTGTGCAGAGCTGGGGGCACATCAGTGCTGGCACAGCAGCTGTGCCCAGCAGCAGCAGCAGCAGCCCTTGGTGTTGCCAGTGCTGCTGCCGTGGCCCTGCCCCGCTGCCCTGCTGGCCCTGGTGTTGCTGTAGGGCCTGAGTGCTCTCGGGGCCGGGCACAGTGCTGGGGGTGGCAGTGCCGGGGCTGCACCAGGGACAGGCCATGGGCACTGCTGGGGCAGCGCTGACGCCTCAGGCCAGGGCCTGGGGGCTGCAGGCTCCTTGCCCAGGCTCTCTCCAGAACACTTTGCCCAGGCCAATGCTGAGCACAGAAAAGCCCCGGGAGCAGCCCCAGGCTGGCTGTGGGCAGGCTGGGGGCAAACAGCATGGCTGGGGCTCTGCAAGGTGCCTGGGGGCAACTGGGATCCTACTGGGATCACAGTGGGAATAAATTGGAGCAGCTGTGCATATGCTGGGTCATACTGGGATCCTACTGGAACCAGACTGGGAATGACTGGAAAGGTGCTGGCTGTGACTGGAACCATGCTGCAGGTGACTGGGAGCAACTGGGCTCACACTGGGAATGACAGACAGTCACTAAGGGCATGACTGGAATAATACTGGGAGTATCTGGAAGTAACTGGGGTCATACTGGGGGTGACTGGAACCATAATGGGGGTGACTTGGTCCTACTGGGTTCATCCTGGGGGCCACTGGGATTACAATGGGTGTGAACAGATCCTGACTGGGGGTTACTGGGAGCTGCTGTTGGGAGGAAAATGTGGACACATTGGGAGTAACTGGGATCAACTGGAAGGGACTGGAACCATGCTGGCGGGGACTGAGACCACAACTGGGCAAACTGGGATCATACTGGGAGCAATTGGGACCACACTTAAGGCAACTGCCAGAAACTGGGATCATGCTGGAGGCAAATGGAAGAAACTGGGAAAGACTGGGATCATTCTGCGGTAACCAGAACCTTTCTGGGATATACTGGGATATACTGGCAGTGTCTGTAACCATACTGGGGAGCCTGGAACCATGTTGTGAACAGCTGGGACCATGCTGGGGAAAACTGGGAGTACATGTGACCATGCTGAGTGGGACTGGGACTATTCTAGGGACAAGTGGGATCATACTGGGAGGAACTGGGAACAACTGGAACTGTTCTGGCAGCAACTGGTATCATAGTGGGATCACAGTGGGAACAGCTGGGTTCATGCTTGTTGAGACTGGGGTCACACTGAGAGTGACTGGACTCGTACTGAGATAGACTGGGAGTGGCTGTGAGCAACTGGAATCACATTGAAAGAAACTGGGAGGAACTGGGAATGACTGGGAGCATCCTGGGGATGACTGGGATATACTGGGAGAGACTGGGAGCTATGAGGATCATACTAGAGGGTACTGGGGTGATACTGGTATTTACCGGGAGAAACTGGGGTTACATTGGGGGACACTTAATAATACTGTGAGTGACTGGCATCCGACTGGGATTATAGTGAGTGTTAATGGACCCTGACTGGGGGTTACTGGGAGCTCCCAGGCCCATGCTGAGAGCTTACTGGGGATACTCTGGGAGGAACTGGGAATAAATAGGAATGACAGGATGCATGCTGGTGACAACTGGGATGTACTGGCAGTGACTGGAATAAAACTGGGGGCAACTGAACCATGCTGAGGTAACTGGGTACAACTGGAAATCACTCTGAGAATGTTCAGGGAAACTGGAATATACCGAGAGTGTCTGAGATCATGCAGGTGGTGACCGGGACCACATTGGGACGCCTTAGGAATGTGCTGGGCGGAACTGGGGGAACGTGATGGGGGAAACTGGGGACAAGTGTGAGTGACTTGGGCCATGCTGGGAGAGACTGGCATCATACTGGGAATGACTGGGACTATGCTGGGGGCAGCTGGGAGAACTGGGAACACACTGGATAATAGTGGGTGCAACTGGGAACAACTGGGACTATGCTGGAGGCAAACTGCATCATAATGGGGAATGACTGGGAGTGACTGGGCTCATACTGGGAGCAAGATGGATCCTCAAGGGAGTGAGGGGAAGTGACCAGGATCATTCTGGGAGTGACTGGGCTCATACTGGCAGTACTGAGGAAACTAGAACCACATGGACAGAGCAAGTGGGCTCATCCTGGGAGCAGCCACTTCCAGCACCAGGACCCCCAGTTCCCTCCACACCCTGGGCTGAGTGGGGGGCTCAGCCCAGGACCCCTCATCATCCTGGGGGAGGGGACATGGTTCCCGTGTGCAGACCCAGGAGGAGTTTAAGGGGGTGGGTGGGTCGTGGGGGGACCCCCAGCAGTCTTGGGAGGGAGAGGAGAACAGGGAGACCCCCAGGATGGGTTTGGGGGGAACCAGATTGGAGCCTCCAGATACCGAATCTGATGAGGAGAATGATGACGATGGCAGTGGTGATGGACACAGCAACCACCAGGGTGAGATTCCCACTGGATTCCAGCTTTGGGAAGCACAGGATGGTGAGGAGAGGAGGGGAACCCCCATCTTGCTGCTCCACATTCCCAAATTCCCAATTCCCACGTTCCACATTCCCAGCCTCACCCCAGGAGAAGATCCTGGGCTCTGGCATTCCAGGATGCTCCACCCGGCACCGGTGCTGCTCCCGCTCCTCCGGCAGCGCCTCAATCCTGGCCCAGGTGTGGAAGGTGCTGTTGCTGCTGGGAACGACCTGGATTTCATCCCCCTTCATCCAGCTGATCCCGATGGTGCTGGGGTAGAATCCGTAGGTGAGCAGGAAAACCTCAGGGTCCCGTGTTCCACTTTTCCAGACACATGGACATCAGGGGGTTCTGGAATGGGATAACTGTGAGATGCATCCAAGGAATTTAATGGCAATGGGACGGGGGTAAGATCTGCTCATGGAATTCCATGGGAATGGGATGGCAGTGAGATCCATCTACAGAATTCCCATGGAAATGGGACAGCAGTGGGATCCATCCATGGAGGTCCCATAGGAATTTATTTCCCAAATTTACCTCTTCCAAATCCCACATTTCCAATTCCCACATTCCCATGGGAATTCTACCCTCCCCACCTCTCTGCTCCAGTTCCTCCCACCCATATCTGACATATTTCCACAGACATTCCAGGCAGGTGTGCCCCAGGGGATTTTTTCATTCCTTAGCCTCGATCTCATCCTGTTCCCAGTGTCTCTTGGTGACCTGGGCAGCGCCTTCGGCCACCACGAATCCCCTGGATCCCAGCTGGAAGGAGAGGAAGGAGAGTCCCCGGTGTCCCCAATCCTTTTAAAAGGTGTGAAGACCTGTGATGGCTGGGAATAGGGGTCCCGAGCGTCTTCAGTGATTAGGGAAGGAGGGGCTGGGTGCTGGGAAAGGCAGGAATAGGGGTGCAGGGGTCAAATGGGCCAAGCAAAAGGGGGCTCTGGGGGCAAGGAGAGGCGGGATGGCCAGGAAAGGGGTGCAAGGGTTTTTGGTGCCAGATAAGGGGTGCAGGTGGAACCCATGCCTGTGAATGGGGGTTCAGGGGGATCGCAGCACTCAGGAATGGGGGTTTGGGATGCTCCGGAATGGGCGATCAAAGAATCCCAGTTTCAACGTGGAGCCACCGAGCCCTGGCAGCATTTTGGGGGAGTGTCTGGTGGCAGCTCCATGGGCAGGAGGGGCAGGATCCGGGAAATGGACCGGGATGGATTGGGACAGGCTGGGATGGACTGGGACACCAGCATACACTGGGATACGCTGGCATACACTGGGATACACTGGGATACACCGGGATATGCTGGCATACACCAGGATACACCAGCATACATTGGGAGACACTGGGATACACCGGGATACACCAGCATACACCGGGAGACACTGGGATACACTGGAATACACCAGCATACACCGGGAGACACTGGGATACACCGGGATACACCGGGATACACTGGGATACACCAGGCCCATGACTGGCACCCACTGGGAGCACGATCAAAACACACTGGAACCCAGCAGGACCAGAACTGGGGAACAGGGATCATTGTGGGACACACTGGGATTGAATGAGAATGACTGGGATCATACTGGTTGAAAGTGGAACTTTACTGGGCCAAGTGGATGTGACTGGGAATGACTATGACTTTGCCGAGGGTAACTGGGATGTACTGGGAGTGTCTGTGTCCATGCTGGGGGTCACTGGCAACACATTGAGAGGGACTGAGAGTGACTGGGTCTACATTGGGGGCAACTGGGATTGGCTGGGACCATGCTGGGGGAGACTGGGATCATAGTGGACTCATACTGGGATCACACTTGGAATGACTGGGTCTATGCTGGGGGCAACTGAGAGTAACTGGGATCAGACTGGGAGGGACTGGGAGCAACTGAGACTATACTGGGGGACACTGGGATCATGATGGCAGCAGAGTAGGATCATACTGGGAGTGACTGGACCTATGCAACTGGGATTAAACTGGGAGGCTGGGGACAACTGGAATCATACTGGGAGATACTGGCACCACACCGAGGGTGACTGGGGTCATACTGGGATCATACTGCAAGTGACTAGGAGCAGGCTTGGGGCAACTGGGATATACAGGGATGGACTGGAATCATGCTGGAAGTGACTGGGAGTGGCTATGAGCAGGGACTCATGTTGGAAGCTTCTGGGAGTGACTGGGAGTGAGTAGAAACACACTGGGTGCAACTGGGACTTACTAGGAGAGACCAGCAGTGACTGGGATCACAGAGGAACCATAAAGAAAGTTACAGGAATAATACTGGGAGTATCTGGGAGTGACTGGGTTCATACTGGGAGTGACTGTGTTACCAGTGGGATAAAACTATGTTGGTTGTATAAAATAGGTTGTATAGTAGTAGTTATGCTAAGGCTTAGTTTTGGCTGTTCCTCATGTAGGCCCTGGGAAAATGTTTGAGAATGTGCAGAGAATGTACTGAGAAAGGAAGAAAACAATGTTCATAGAGATCAGTCAAGCATGTGGAACATGCAGAGTTTACAGGTAGTTTGCTAGAGATAAGGTTGAAATAGAATATGTTTGGTGGTGGGAGTTAAGCAAGAAAAGTTAACCTATAGTTTTAAGTTAGACAACCTTTTAAGATTTATAGTTTAGGGTTATTTGAGTAACAAATGTAACGGTTGTATAACTGCTTTGAAGTAAAGAATGTTAGTTTTGCACGTAGCCGTATGAGGTAATCTTTGTAAAAGGGTATAAAAGCTGAAGATCTGATGGAGGGTCTTCGGGATCCTGATTTGGGACTCTAGTCCCCAGATCCCTGGGGCCTCAAATAAAGCACCGCATAAACTAACTTTGTTGGTTTGTGTGGAAGCTTAAAGCCGATCTAAGAATACAAAAATATCAGTACCTCTATCGAAATAGCTTATACAAATATCAAAATACTTATTAAAGAGACATATAACTACAAGCAGATCAATAGAAACACCTGCATGACTGTGTATGTAGGAAAAAGAACTGAACACAGATAAAACAACATACTTCTATATACATATACTTAGATAGATATATACACGTAAATGTAATTACAAGCATTTATACACACATATATACATAGCATATATCCATAAATATAACAACATACATATAGAAATATTCTTATACAAATAGCAACACACATATATAAATATCCATATAATTATCCCTCTCTATGTTCAAGTCCATATTCTTTAAACACAACTCTAAGCAGAAGGACTCCAGCCGCCCAATCTTCAAAGTCTTTCACTCCATCCTTGCTTCCTCCCGTGCAGAGCAGCTCTCCTGGACAGGGACAGCAGTTGGGACATCTGGGAAGCAAAGGGAACACTGAGTCAGGATCAGGACGTTTCCCTTGGCAGCACCTGCCCTTCAGTCAGGGAAGGGAAAATCTCAGCGCCTCCCCAGGAGGGTTAGAAAGAAAAAGTTTGGCCAAAGCCCACGGCCAAAGCCCACGCCACCCTCAGCCCCACCCTGCCTCACTGGCCCTGTGGCCTCACCGGGCTCTGGGCTGGCAGCAGCAGCTCCCTGTCCACTGCTCTTGCTGGTGGCCTTCAGCTTCTCCCTACTGCCTCCTGCCAGTCTCCAGCTGTCTCCAAGGTCTTCAGGGCAGCTGTGGCAAAAGTGGAGGCTCTGAAATTGGTTCCCAGGCCTGGCAGAGCTGCAGTCCCAGAGCCCTCTGTGCTCCCTGCTGGCCCCCTCCATCCCCTCAGCCCCACCAGCCCCTGGGCAAAGCCCCGGCCCCCTTCAGTTTCTTCAGCCCCTCACGGTCCTCTCACCCCACTCAATCCCTTCTGACCCATCCTGTCCCCTTAGACCCGCCACCCCCCTCAGCCTGTGCCACTTCCCTGTCACCTCAGCGCCACCATCGCCCTCTGCTGCCCTACACCCCTCAGTCCCCCCAGCCCCTCAAGGTCACTGTCCCTGCAGTGTCACTGCCTCCTCAGCCCCCTCAGGCCCCTCTGTCTCACCGTCCTTCAGCAGCTCCTCAGGGGACACTGCCTGGGGCCACCGGCAGCTGCCACCGCTCCAGGGACCCCCAGGGCTGGAACTGCTGCCCCGCCCGGCCCGGCCGCCAGCTCGGACCCAGCACAGGAACAGGGACAGAGGGGGCACAGGGGGAAAAGGACAACGGGAGAGAGGGAAAAAGGTTAAAAACTAGTCTGTACCTATGCAGATACTAATCTATGTATGTAAACACGCATTTAGCTAAAAGTATATAACTATGCACATTTATAAAAATAACTATATATATAAAAAAATCTGCATAGATATATGTAACTATGTAAGATAATTACTATGCATACATTATTATAACTATAAAAATCTAAATCTAAATCTATATATACTATAAATATACTGTATTTTTAGAAATACAATTATATAGATAGGTAAATATAACTATATCATTCTAAACATATCACTACAGACAGAGGGATTCTACCTGCCTGGTAGTCACAGGCTCTCCCTCTGTCTCTTCCTGCCATGCAGGGCACCCCACCAGGAGATGTTGATCATGTGGGATCTGGGAAGAAAAGAGAACACTGAGTCAATATTGGCCCTTGTGCATGTTTCCCTTGGGCAGCAATTGTCCTTCTGTCACGGACTGTAAGAGATGGCCTGAAAGGCAGACTCTCACTTGGGAATTTGAAGCCGACTCTTTAGAGAACAGGGATCCTGCCATATTTCCAAAAACTGTGTAAAGCATTCAAGTACCTCCATAAAGTCTCATCACTCGCAGTGCCAATGGCACCCACGAGTGCTTGAAACACAAACAGCCCCAGCTCCCCCAAAGAAGCCCAGCCTTGTTCTTTCTCTGTGCTGACAGAGAGACCTCAGCCCTTTGCTGAAATGGCTGAAGCTGAAGGGTGCTGTGAGCTGAGTTATGAACCAAATTGGGACACACAGGTTGGTGACACAACTCCCACCAGGTCAGGTTTAGTCCCTGCTCTCTTGCCACAGCAGAGGACTCAGTGTCAGAGCCTCTGGAGAAGCGTGGAGGGCAGGGCTCAGGGAGCCTGTGCCAGTGCAGGATTGGAAATGAAGGCAGCAGGAAGCACCAGCCCTGCAGACAAGAACTCAACTCTTCTGATCTCCCCTCCTGTCACAGGCAGGCTCAGAGCAGCCGTCTCACACCTCTCTAAACCAATGGGGGCTCTCTCCTTACCAGGCTCCTCGGGCTCTGGGGAACTGTTCCCGCAGCTCTCGGTGCCAGATGGAGCTTCCTCTGCTGCAGCCCTGTTCATGGTGTCCTCTCCTGAAGACCCAGGGGCAACATTAATATTCCCCTTGAAAGAAAAACAGAGAGAAAGGAACCCAAAGATCACTCAGCAGTTTCTTGGAATCACATCAGGGATACACTAACTGTTCTTCACCCCAAAGGCCGTGTAACACAAAGGGAACACTGCTATGTGTGAGTTTACAAAAGACAAAAGACATCCCACTTGAGAATAAGAGATTGCTAAATGCAGAAAATCCCACTCCCCACCTTGACTCTGCCCTTCCTCAATCACAAATGTACTGTAGGCAATGGGTCTGCACATCAAGAGAAAGAGAGACATTCTTTGGCCAACACTTCTAATATTCTGCAAAAAGGGCTGTGCCAGCACTCACTCTCCAGGCAAGTCTGGGAAGAGACAGGAGTTAAGAGAAATGAGATTCCTAATCCAAAGACTGAATCTGTCAAACAAAAGGACAAGGAAGCTGCAGCTCCAGCCCATCCCCACACACGGCTCTGGCAGCGCCCACACGCACGGCAGGGCTCACACAGCAGCAGCAGCAGCAGCTGCAGTCCAGCCCTGGCTTTGCCTTGGCCTTCCAACCCAAAAGAGGCAGAGCCCACATCAGCTGCTGCAACAGAGACACCTCTGGCGTGCCCCTCCCTGCACGGGACACTTTGCCTTCAGTGGCAATTCTCCAAACACTCTTCTCTTCTTTCCCACCCAACAAAGCCTGTTAGAACCTACACAGCATCACCACAAATGCCCCTGCACGAGGCATTCTTCCCAAGGAAAAGGAACAACCAAAGGTGGCCAGCACAGGCTCACACCTCTCATCCTCACTGTGGGGGAAGACTTTTTCATTCCCTCTTCTTTTGGAAATCTTGCTTGATCAAGAATAAATAGATAACTAAATAAGAATGGGAATAATTAAACTCAAGGATCCTTTGCTTCTCAGCCATGTTACAATGTCCAATTAGATAATTAAAAAGGAATGAAAAGAATTAAATTCAAGGATCCTTTGCTTCTCAACCATGTACCAACATCCAATTAGATAACTAAATAAGAATGGAAATAATTAAATTCAAGAATCCTTTGCTTCTCAGCCATGTTACAATCTCCAATTAGATAATTAAAAAGGAATGAAAAGAATTAAATTCAAGAAACCTTTGCTTCTCAGCCATGTAACAACATTCAAAACTCTCAGTCCAGCCTCTTTCATTCCCATCCAATGGGGTTACCTGAGCACAGGGAGACTTTTCAGGCAGGGAGCTCCTGATCTCCCGGATCATCTTCTCAACAGCCAGGCCAAGATCCAGCTGGGGTGATTCCTCTCCTGCAGGTGCATTCTGTGCTGAGCTGGAGGCTGTTGATGCTGCACAGCCAGCACTGCCAGCTGGAGCATGAGGGGCTGAAGTGCCCGGTGCAGCTACAAGAATCCAAACCCGTGAGTCAGGCTCCAGAGTGTGGCTTTGGGACACAGAGCTCTATTGCTGCCTTGGATCAAATATCAGAGAAAGCACACAGGAAAACCAGGCAGAGAATCTTTTGACTTTCTAGTGTCCCTTTCTAGTTGGCTTGACAATTTCTGTCTTAGAACGACAGAGCACTGGGAAAAAATACTTTAAAGAATCACTTTTCATGACCTTTTGGAAAAGCAAGACTAGAACTCTTTTTCTACCTGGTGGGTTGGAGGCTGGGGGATGTTGCTCCCCGTGGAGCTGCTGGAAGCTGCAAGGCTGGAACCTGAGCACCTCCGGTCGAGCGGAGGCAGCTGCTCCCCGTACAGCTCCTGGAAGCGGCTGGGTGGCCCCTCCCGTCCGAGCAGCCACAGCCGCTCGCCTTGGAACCCGAGGACGTGGCAGGGCGGGATCCGGGGCACCTCCCGCTCGGCGGGCAGCGGCCGCTCCGCGTAGAGCTCCTGGAAGCGGCTCGGCCCCTCCCGCCGGGCCGGCCCCGGCCGGTCCCTGTGC
>JAJEOU010002289.1:97511-114830 GCA_021534815.1 Acrocephalus arundinaceus
CATATATACATGCAGATGTGGGTACGAATACAGTGGCATGGGTAGTTCACTTTAAAACAAGGTCTCTTTGAGGTATGCATCGGGTCTGTCTATCTTTTTGCATTACCTACTAAGTGCAACCTGGTCCTGAGCGAAGACAACCCCACGGATGGGATTGTCTTTGCTGGAGGCAGAATTAACTCCAAACAGTTTTTCTTAGCATACCTCTCATGTGTACTACTGGAACCTTATCTCCATCTATTGTTCTCAGGGGCTCAGACTGGGCAGGGCCTGCTCGGTTGGTGGAACTTCTGGTGTTCACTAACTATTGGCCTTTGCTAAATTAATCTCTTAGTTCTTGAAAGAACCCCCACCCAGTGCCTTCAAGTGGTTTTAAGCAGGCCATTGCATCGTTCAACTTTCTCGGCAGCTGGTGCATGATAAGGGATGTGGTATATCTATTCGATGCCATGTTCTCTAGCTTAGGTGTTTACAAGGCTGTTCTTGAAATGGGTCCCATTGTCTGACTTAATTCTCTCAGGGGTGCTATGTCTCTAAAGAACTTGTTTTCAAGGCCCAGGATGGTATTCTGGGCAGTAGCATGGGGCACAGGGTAGGTCTCTAGCCATCCAGTGGTGGCTTCTACTATGGTCAGCACATAGCGCTTGCCTTGGCGGGTCTGGGAAGGGTGATGTAGTCAATCTGCCAGGCTTCTCTATACTTATATTTAGACTACTGTCTCCCATACTATAGGGGCTTCACCCGCTTGGCTTGTTTGATGGCAGCACATGTCTCACAGTCATGGATAACCTGGGAGATACTGTCTATGGTTAGATCCACCCCTCAGTCTCGTGCTTACTTATAGGTGGCATCTCTGCCTTGATGTCTTGAAGCATCATGGGCCCATCGAGCTAGGAACAGCTCTCCCTTGTGCTGCCAGTCTAAGTCTATCTTTGATACTTCTATCTTGGCAGCCTGATCTACTTGCTCGTTGTTTCGGTGCTCCTCATTAGCTCTGCTCTTGGGGACATGGGCATCTACATGGCGGACTTTCACAGGTAGCTTCTCTACCTGAGTGGCAATGTCTTTCTACTCATCAGCAGCCCAGATTGGTTTTCCCTGACGCTGCCAGTTGGCCTTTTTCTACTTTTCCAGCCAACCCCACAGAGCATTGGCCACTATCTACGAATCAGTGTAGAGGTAGAGCTTTGGCTACTTCTCTCTTTCAGCAATGTCTAGGGCTAACTGAATGGCTTTGAGTTCAGCAAGTTGACTCGATCTACTTTCTCTTTCAGTGGCTTGTGCAACTTGTCATGTGGGCTCTATACAGCTGCCTTCTATTTCTGGTTCATGCTTACAATGCGACAGGAACTATCAGTGAAAAGAGCGTACTGTGTCTCTTCCACTGGCAGTTGGTTGTACGGTGGTGCTTCTTCAGCCTGTGTCACTTGTTCTTGCTCTTCTTCATCTATGAGACCAAAGCTTTCACTTTCTGGCCAGTTGGTAATAACTTCTAAAATCTCAGGGCGGTTTGGGTTTCTAATACGGGCGCGCTGTGTGATGAGGGCAATCTATTTGCTCTATGTGGCGTCGGTGGCATGGTGGGTAGAGGGAACCTTTCTTTTAAACATCTACCCCAGCACAGGCAGTCGGGGTGCCAGGAGGAGTTGCGCCTCTGTACTAATCACTTCTGAGGCGGCTTGAACTCTTTCGTAGGCAACTAAGATTTCCTTCTCCGTGGGAGTGTAGTTGGCTTCAGACCTTCTGTAGCTTCGGCTCTAGAATCTCAGTGGTCGGCCTCGAGTCTCACCCGGCACCTTCTGTCATAGGCTCTAGGACAGGCTATTGTTCTCGGCTGCTGAGTAGAGCACATTCTTCACATCTGGTCTTGTCTTCACTGGGCCAAGGGCTACCGCATGAGCGATCTCTTGCTTGATCTGGGCAAAGGCTTGCTGCTGTTCAGGGCCCCAGTGGAAATCATTCTTCTTGCGGGTAACTAGGTAGAGAGGGCTCACAATCTGGCTGTACTCGGGAATGTGCATTCTCTAAAAGCCTATGGCACCTAGGAAAGCTTGTGTTTCCTTCTTGCTGGTTGGTGGAGACATCGCGGTGATCTTGTTGATTACTTCTGTGGGTATCTGGCGACGTCTATCTTGCCACTTTACTCCTAAGAACTGGATCTCTCGGGCAGGTCTCTTGACTTTGCTCTTCTTGATGGCAAAGCCGGCTTCTAGGAGAATCTGGATGATCTTCTCCCCTTTCTCAAACACTTCTATTGCCGTGTTCCCCCACACAATGATGTCATCAATATACTGCAGATGTTCTGGAGCCTCTCCCTTTTCCAGTGCAGCTTGGATCAGTCTATGGCAGATGGTGGGACTGTGCTTCTACCCCTGGGGCAGTTGGTTCCAGGTGTACTGCACGCCCCTCCATGTGAACGCAAACTGAGGCCTGCACTCTGCAGCCAGAGGAATGGAGAAAAATGCATTGGAAATGTCAGATGTGGCGTACCACCTCGCTGCCTTGGACTCCAGCTCGTACTGGAGTTCCAGCATGTCTGGCACAGCAGCGCTCAGCGGTGGTGTCACTTCATTCAATGCACGATAGTCTACAGTCAGTCTCTATTCTCTATCAGACTTGCGCACAGGCCAGATGGAGCTGTTGAAGGGTGAGTGGGTTTTGCTGACCACCTCTTGGCTCTCTAGCTCCCGGATCATCTTGTGGATGGGGATCACGGCATCTCGATTGGTCTGATACTGCCGGCGGTGCACCGTTGAGGTGGCAACTGGTACTCGTTGTTCTTCTACCTTCAGGTGTCTTACTGCAGATGGGTTCTCTGACAGTCTAGGCAAGGTATTTAATTTCTTGATGCCCTCTGCCTCCACAGCAGCTATTCTAAAAGCTTATCTGAGTCTCTTAGGGTCTTTGTAATACCTATTCTGGAGGAAGTTAATGCCCAGGATACACGGGGCCTTTGGGCTGGTTGCAATCAGATGTTTCTGCCACTCTTTCCTGGTCAGGCTCACCTCGGCTTCCACCAGAGTCAGTTGCTGTGATCTCCCTGTCACTCCAGCAATGGAAATGGGTTCTGCTCTTACATGTCCCGATGGCATCAGGGTACACTGCGCACTAGTATCTACTAAAGCTTCATATTTCTGTGGCTCTGATGTGCCAGGCTATCGAATCTACACAGTCTAAAAGACTCTGTTTTCCCGTGCCTTTTCTTGGCTAGAGGCAGGGCCCCTCTAGCACTGGTTATTATTCCCTTCCTGGGCATACATTGTAGAGGCTCCTTCAAGGGGATCTGACATATCATCTTCACTTCTATAATACCTGGTGGCTCGGTCTTGGGAGGTTGAGGCTACTTTCATTTTAGTGGGACCCCCTCGGTTAGTGTTTCTCTCTTTGAGCTCACGCACCCGTGCTGCCAGGGCAGAAGTGGGTTTTCCATCCCACCTTCTCATGTCTTCCCCATGGTCACGCAAGAAAAACTACAGGTCAGCCCTTGGGGTGTATCCTCTCTCTCTAGCTGGAGGGCGTTGGGCTCTGGCTCTGGGGCTTGTGACTCGCACCGGTGCCGCATGGGAACTGTTCTTCCTCATCTCTTCCCTCACCTCCCTTATCTCTTCTTTGAGTTCTTTAACTACTGCAGAGACCTGAGCCTGCACTGGGCTACTGATCATGCTCTCATAATTTCTGAGCCTGTTGGCGACAGAACCCACTGTCTCTCGGTTGCTATCAGGATTGATCATTGCAATGAAGGTGGTGTATTGAGATGGCTCCTTACTTGCCAGGTTCTACAACATCTGCCTTGTGCACCTGACCTTGTCAGGGTCATTGTCATGCTGTCCACTCCTCCTAAAGAGTACTTCTAATATTGCCACTTCTCTCAGCTGTTGGATCCCTTCCTCAAGGGTCTTCTACTGACTTCTATAATGGTGCTCTTGCATTCTGTCTCTGTGGACAAACCTCTCCCTTACACTCATTAGAAGTCGGTCTCAGAGGAGAAGGGGCCCTTGCTCTCTTACAAATACTTGATTCACTCTTGAGTCCTGGGTCAAGGGTCTTAGGTTCTTTGCCTCACTACCATCTAGTTGCACGCTTGTGCTTATAAGGTCTCAAACCCGAAGTAACCAAATTGTATAAGCCTCACGTCCCCGTCGTGCAATATCTTTTTGCAGATTACGTAGGCTTTCATAAGTCAGGGACTCGATGGTAATCTCAACTTCTGGTTCCCCTGTGGGCTGTGAGGGCCCTCCTTTCTTATCTTTATTACTTGGGTGCTCTGATTTCATCTTATACTTCTTTGTTTCTACAGGGGCAACTGCAGCTGGTTGTGACTGGTCCTGTGGTTGAGCTGGAACCTGGACGGTTGTAACCTCTATGGGTTCTACTGCTGCACTATCGGGTTCTCCTTTTTCAGGGCAAGGGGAGGGCTTCTCACCAGCTGGGGAAGTGTATTCTTTCAGCACTTGGCCCATCTCACATATCTCTTTCACTAGAACCCCCACCCAACTGGGGTGGTTCATTTCTGGGGTGGGCTGCGGGGCAGGGTCAGGCAGTGGGCCAGCATCCCCAGTCTCTGGGGCAGTATCAGGCTCTATGGCAGCATTCCCAGCCTCTAGGACAGTATCAGGCCCTACAGCAGTATCTCTAGTCTCTGGGGCAGTATCAGGCCCTACAGCAGTATCTCTAGCCTCTGGGTCAGTGTCAGGCCCCACAGCAATATCTCTAGTCTGTGCCGTGCTCTAAATTGACTTCACCTTATCTTTGAAAGCTAAATAAGCTAGGATCATCAGCAACATTTGGTTAGTTTCTAGAGGAAATTTGAACTCTTCAAAAGCTGGTGGAGTAGGCATAAGGAACTGGCTAAAGGTCTGGAAAACTTCTCTCACTGTCATTTCTTCACAGAAAGTACTATTCTTAAAGTAACCCCAAATACACCTACTTAGTATGTGATAGCCACGTATCCACGTGCCTGCGGTCTAGAGCAAGTTAAAAATCAGTGAATTCTTCACCTTATCAGCCTATAAAACAAACTGGATAACAGCCACAGTAGCTTTTGTTATAGGGCCCATGTTTAGGAAAGGGCCTGCAAATGGGCAAAATAAAGCCACAACCACATGCTACGCGAACCAGGATAAGTTAGACCACATGGCATTACCTATCAAGGTTTCTATATCCAGTGAACAAGAATGAACAAGAAATTAGGTCACTTAAGATCTGTTATTCTCTTTTTTCTCTCAATGCCCTCAAGCCCCACGTTGGGCGCCAAAATCTGTCTTGGTTTTGAAAGAAGACAGGTATCTGCTAAAGAGAGGCAGGGCCTCTCTTGGAATGGATAATTCAAATCTCCTTCCCTCAAATTATTATAATTTAGAAAATTAAAACGGCTCTCAGGCAGAGGTATGGGAATAGGAATAACAGTTCTTTACTAATAGGTATAACAAGGCAAACAAACAACAACAACTACAGCAATTAATAGCGAAAACAGAACTAGGGACTTTGACGGAGCTTGGTCTCACAAAACTCGGGGCAGTCTGGTCTCTGGGGGACTTCAAAGAAAAGTACTAAGCTGGAACGGTGGGGAATCTCGGGCTGGTGGATCGGATGAAGTTCGGAGCTCAGTCGGTGGTCACTGGAGGGCAGAGACGTCTGGCAAGAAGGCCAGCGCGGGCCCGCGGTGCAGCAGCTCCAAAACAGCGCCGAGGCAGTGGGGCAGGATGCCCAGCCGAGGCAGCTCTAGCAGGGCAGCAAAAAAGAGGAATCTGGATCTGGGCACACGAGCAGACGATGGCAGCTCTCTCTCCAGGATCAGATCCCGGTGGTACCAGTGAGAAACTCACACACCAAAGGCAGCCGCGTCTGCCCCTGAGACAGACCACACCAAAAGTGAAGCTGCCCTCCCCCAGCTCCCGTCTTTCTCTCCCCCCCGACCCCTCGGGGAAAAACTCCCGGAGACAAGGGTGTAGCTAAGTGCTACTCTCTATGCTTTTGTCTTCACCTGATCACTCATAAGTACCCGGCCATCAATTGCTTTGCAACTCTTGGGAAAAAATTCTATAGGTGAAAAAAGAAACAAGGCTAACCCCCAACAAGAGGAAACACCCAAAGTTTCTTGAAGCATTAATGGGGCCCACTATGGTCAATCTCCAACACAGGCTCCTCATGAGGTCTGTAGAGGAGAGAACTGGAGGCCAGGATTGCACCAAAACCTCTCAGAGACTCAGCGTGGGATGAAAAATCCAATGGAAAATCCAAAGTATCTTAAAAATCTTGAGTATCTCAAAGCATTACTGAGCCCACGGTATGTCAGTGCAAAGCTCTCAAGGGACTCGTTAAGCAGAAAATTGTAGGCCAGGTTTGCACAAAAACTTCTCAAAGACTCAGTGGCAAAAAGAAGTACTTAAACTAAGCCTGAGTACCTTGAAGTATTAATAAACCCTACTGAGTGTTGTTACTGACCAAGAATCCCAAGGGACTTGTTAAAGATCAGATAATTGGGGCCATGATTGCACAAACTTTTCCTAGAGTCAGTTTTAGAAGGGAACCACCAAGTACCTTTAAATAACTGAAGTACATTGCAACATTAATGATCCCCACTGAGTGTTGTTACTGACAAAGCCTCTCAAGGGACTCATTAACGCAGAGAATTGGAGGCCAGGATTGCACAAACCTCTCAGAGACTCCAAGGCAAAAGCCAAACCCAAAGGCCTTGGAAAAACCTGCAGTCCCTGGCAGCATGAAGGAGCCCCCCAGGGCCATTGCTGACCAAGGCTCCTTCCCCAGGGATTCCTTCCAGCACATCCTGGAGGCCACTGGCATGGGAGGGGGATGCTGAGGGCAGCACAAGGGGCTGACAGTGCCCAGCCTTGCTGGGGCTGTGCCAGGAGGCCCCAGGGCCTCAGGAAAAGGTGTCTCCTCAGTGTCCTTGGTGGCACAGAGGGTACTGTGGCCCAGGGCACCAAGACTTGGCTTCTCTTTGTCCCCACCTGTCATCACTGCCTGCAGTTCTCTGCCCTGCCTGGGGCCTGGGGACACTTTCTGTGTCATGTCCCTCAGTGGGACCCATTAAAACTTCCAGAAACTTTGGAGTTGGCTTCTGCCTTGGAGTTCTTGAGAGGTTTTTTTCAGCTTCCTCTCAGGGACTGATGTTCAGGGCCTCAGCACAAAGCCCCGAGAGGTTCATTAAAGTCCTTGTGCTGTGTCTGTGCTGATGAGCAGAGCTGAGCTCATGGCACAGAGTGGATCCTGGTAACCAAGAAGAGCTTAAAAACACATTTCTCTTGATGAGCAGCTTTTCTGCCAGCCCAGCAGGGCTGGGGCACTGCCTGCAGCCACCCGGGCACAGCACACAGGCACAGAGAGCTTCAATCACTCAGGGCTGGGAAGGTGCTGAGAAGAGACTGGGGGAGAATCACTGCCAGCCCTTGGCACAGGAACCTCTGGCTGCAGGACAATGCAGCTGCAGCTCCTGCAGGGATCTCCTCAAGATGCAACATCCCAATGCCTACAGACTCTGTGAG
The DNA here is from genome assembly GCA_021534815.1 of Acrocephalus arundinaceus. Taxonomy (NCBI): domain Eukaryota; kingdom Metazoa; phylum Chordata; class Aves; order Passeriformes; family Sylviidae; genus Acrocephalus; species Acrocephalus arundinaceus. The sequence continues at coordinate 105,017 of JAJEOU010002289.1, forward strand.
TACATTCTCTGAATATTTCTGGTGCAGGGGAATTGAAATGCTCATTAAGCTTTGACACACTGGGCTTATGCCCACTCCCAAAATATTTCCAAGACAAGGATTTCTTCTAAAATGAGGACATTTCCTGAGACTTTGTTTTCATTTCCTAATATAAGATAATGGGGGAGAGGAGGAAAAAATGATAAAGGTATCCTTGATTTTGAAAAGTTCCAGGGACATCTCAGCTCTTAGTGATTAGGCTTAGTCTGAGCTGTCCTTTCTCCTGGCTGCAAACAGAACCTGGCCCCAGCCAGTGCCCTGCAAACAGGCAGGGTTCTGTAGGGCCAAGGAGAGTGCACAGAGATTTGGGCTCTGGGAGTGCTGGCAGGGAGAGCTAAGGCACAGGGAAACACCTGCAGGAGGAAAATCTCCAGGAAGCAGAGAGAAGATGAGGCAATGAGAGAAAACAAAAGCCAGAAATGTTGTGGCAGGGAGAGTTCAGAGATCTCCATAGGAGCCTCTGCAGTGCAGCCCCTCCCTCTGAACAAGCCCCCTCCCTCCTGTCCCCCAGCCAAGCCTCTGCCCTCAGGGCCGGGGCTCCAAGGCGTGCAGCTCCTCCTGTGCAGGCAGAGCTGCAGCAGAGCCGTGGGGCAGCTGTGCAGCCCCGGGCCCAGTTCCCTCTGCAGAGCACAGGGCTGGGAGCAGCTGCCTGGCACTGGGGGGCTCTGGCAGGGGGCACAGCTGGCTCAGGGTGACGCTGTCCCCAGTGCCCGGCTGTGGGCAATGCTGTCAGTGCAGCCAGGGAAGGAGCTGCATCTGCCTTAGTCCAGTGCCATCCTAAGGACACTTGGAAGTCTCCCTGAGATTTCAGTGCAAGCTGGGAGCTTTAATGCAGGATGCAAACCTGTCTTGGAGCATCTTTGTGTTATCTGAAAGACCCATGGGGAAAGGCAGAGGTGTTGTGACACTGAAAATGCTCTTGGGTTGGTGAAATGAGCAATGTGAGTCCTTGGCTACAAATGTGGAGCTGGGCTGTGGTGGATCCATCTGCTCTGAGCAGTACCTGGTGATTTTTTTAGGGGAAACATGGGAAGCGGATCACCCCCATCTGAGAAAGGTTAAATCCCAGCAAAACTCTGAACATGTCAGAATGACAGACCATGTCCAGTCACTATACACTCATCACTTTGCGTCACTTCACTTTTTCTCTGTTCTCCCTGGGGACAGCAGAAATCCTGAGGGTTTCTGATATCCAAGATTACCAGGAGAGATATGAGGGAGCTTATCTAGAAAACCCCAGAACTCTAAAATAGAAAAGGGTGTCTGTGGTTTACAGGGGAGGGCGTATGGAAAATGGTTTTGATTTTGGTTACAGATATCTCCTCTAAAAATTTACTGTCCTTTTCTGCCTGACAGAACCCAAGGTCCAGAGACAGCAAATGTCCAACAGCAGCTCCATCAGCCACTTCCTCCTGCTGCCATTGGCAGAGACGCGGCAGCTGCAGCTCCTGCACTTCTGCCTCTTCCTGGGCATCTCCCTGGCTGCCCTCCTGGGCAACGGCCTCATCATCAGCGCCGTAGCCTGCGGCCACCTCCTGCACAGCCCCATGTTCTTCTTCCTGCTCAACCTGGCCTCACCGACCTGGGCTGCATCTGCACCACTGTCCCCAAAGCCATGCACAATTCCCTCTGGGACACAAGGGACATCTCCTACACAGGATGTGCTGCACAGCTCTTTTTCTTTATCTTCTTCATTGCAGCAGAACACTATCTCCTGACCGTGATGTGCTACGACCGCTACGTGTCCATCTGCAAACCCCTGCACTACGGGACCCTCCTGGGCAGCAGAGCTTGTGCCCACATGGCAGCAGCTGCCTGGGCCAGTGCCTTTCTCAATGCTCTCATGCACACGGCCAATACATTTTCCCTGCCCCTGTGCCATGGCAATGCCTGGGCCAGTTCTTCTGTGAAATCCCCCAGATCCTCAAACTCCCCTGCTCCAAATCATTCCTTAGGGAACATGGGCTCATTGCAGTTAGTGCTTCTTTAGCACTTGGGTGTTTTGTGTTCATGGTTTTCTCCTATGTGCAGATCTTCAGGGCTGTGCTGAGGATCCCCTTGGAGCAGGGACGGCACAAAGCCTTTTCCACCTGCCTCCCTCACCTGGCCATGCTCTCCCTGTTCCTTGGCACAGCCATGTGTGCCTACCTGAAGCCCCCCTCCATCTCCTCCCCATCTCTGGATCTGGCCCTGTCAGTTCTGTACTCGGTGGTGCCTCCAGCCCTGAACCCCCTCATCTACAGCCTGAGGAACCAGGAGCTAAAGGCTGCAGTGTGGAGACTGATGACTGGATGGTTTCAGAAACATTTAGCTGCTTGACAATTACTGCAAATCACTTGTAATAAAAGGCATCTTTGATAAGTCTTGTTGGTTCAGTGGTGGGGTTTTTTACGCTGTTTTACGTTTTTGATATTCTCCACAAACAAATGTCATTGTTTGTGCCATTTCTCTTTTTTTTAACTCCCCCTTCCCTGAGGGCACAGACTGTGTCAATGAGGGGCTGCACTCTTGGTGGCTTTAAAGGAACTCAAGGATCTCCCAGCCAAGTTTTCTGCAGAGATCCCCCTTTGGTTTCCTTCTCTGCAGCTGCAGCAGCAATGTCTGTGTGCAGAGCTGGGGCAGATCAGTGCTGGCACAGCAGCTGTGCCCAGCAGCAGCAGCAGCAGCCCTTGGTGTTGCCAGTGCTGCTGCCGTGGCCCTGCCCCGCTGCCCTGCTGGCCCTGGTGTTGCTGTAGGGCCTGAGTGCTCTCGGGGCCGGGCACAGTGCTGGGGGTGGCAGTGCTGGGGCTGCAGCAGGGACAGGCCATGGGCACTGCTGGAGCAGTGCTGATGCCTCAGGCCAGGGCCTGGGGGCTGCAGGTTCCTTGCCCAGGCTCTCTCCAGAACACTTTGCCCAGGCCAATGCTGAGCACAGAAAAGCCCCGGGAGCAGCCCCAGGCTGGCCGTGGGCAGGCTGGGGGCAAACAGCATGGCTGGGGCTCTGCAAGGGGCCTGGGGGCAACTGGGATCCTACTGGGATCACAGTGGGAGATGCTGGGCCCATGCTGTGGAACACTGGGATTATACTAGTTCGTACTGGCAGCAACTGGGACTGCACTGAGAGTGACTGGAAGTGGTTGGGAGCAACTGGAATCAGGCTGGAAGCAACTGACAACAACTGGGAATGACTGGGAACATGCTGGGAGCAACTGGGATGCACTGGGAGAGACTGAAACCACAGTGGGGGTAAATGGGAGCAACTGGAACCACACTGGATTTTAATGGGAGCAGCTTTGTTCATGCTGGTGTCATACTGAGATCCTACTGGAACCAGACTGGGAGTGACTGCAAAGGTGCTGGCTGGTCCTGGAACTCTGCTGGAGGTGACTGGGAACAGCTGATCTCAAACTGGGAGTGACAGGCAGTCACTCAGGGCATGACTGGAATAATACTGGGAGTGTCTGGAAGTGACTGGGATCATACTGGGAGTGACTGGAACCAAACTGGGGGTCACTGGGTCCTACTGGTTTCATGCTGGGAGCCACTGGGAATTCAATGGGTATGAACAGATCCTGACTGGGGGTTACTGGGAGCTGCTGTTGGGAGGAAAATGTGGACACATTGGGAGCAACTGGGATCATCTGGAAGGCACTGGAACCATGCTGAGGGGACTAGGACCACAACTGGGGAAACTGGGATCATACTGGGATCAATTGGGACCACACTTAAGGCAACTGCCAGAACCTGGGATCATTCTGGAGGCAACTGGGAGTAACTGGAAAAGATTGGGATCATTCTGAGGTAACCAGAACCTTACTGGGATATACTGGGATATACTGGCAGTGTCTGTAACCATACTGGGGATACAGGTACCACATTGGGAACAGCTGGGACCATGCTGGGGAAAACTGGGAGTGCATATGACCATGCTGAGAGGGACTGGGACTATTCTAGGGACAACTGGGATCATACTGGGAGGAACTGGGAACAGTTGGAACTATTCTGGCAGCAACTGGGATCATAGTGGGATCAGAGTGGGAGCAGCTGAGTTAAAGCTGCTTGAGACTGGTGTCATACTACGGGTGACTGGACTCCTACTGGGATTGACTGGGAGTGGCTGTGAGCAACTGGAATCACACTGAATGAAACTGGGAACAACTGGGAATGACTGGGAGCCTCTGGGGGTGTCTGGGATCTACTGGGAGAGACTGGGAGCCATGAGGATCATACTGGAGGCTACTGGGGTCATGCTGGAATTGACAGGGAGCAACTGGGATCACACTGGGGGCCATTGGCATCATACTGGGAGTGGCTACAATGATACTGGGATTATTGTGGGTGTGAATGTACACTGACTGGCGGTTCCTGGGAGATAGCAGGCCCATGCTGAGAGCCTACTGGGGATGCCCTGGGAGGAACTGGGAACAACTGGGAATGATAGGATGCATGCTGGGATGTACTGCCAGTGACTGGGATAAAACTGGGGGCAACTGAACCATGCTGGGGTAACTGGGAGTGCCTGGCAATGACTCCAAGAATGTTCAGGGCAACTGGGATATACTGGGAGTGCCTGAGACCATGCAGGTGGTGACTGGAACCACACTGGGAGCCACTGGGAATGTGCTGGGGGAAACTGGGACAATGCTGGGGGTAACTGGGCACAAGTGTGAGTGACTGAGGCCCTGCTGGGAGAGACTGGCATCATACTGGGCTCATTCTGGGATCATACTGGGATTTCCTGAGGCTGTGCTAGGGGCAACTTGGAACACACTGGATGAAAGTGGGAGAAACTGGGAGCATGCTAGGGGCAAACGGCATCATAATGGGGAATGACTGGCAGTGACTGGGCTCCTACTGGGAATGGTAAATAAATAAATAAATACTGGTTTATGGTTTTTATGCTGTGTGAATGTGTCCTGACTGTGAGACCTCATCCATATAAATTTCTTCTAACCCTCAGCTAAAATCTTAACTCTTTAAAATCATGATTCAGATCCCCCCAAATGTTGGGGTGCCCCCTGAATGTTTCCCAAAAAACCGTCCTTAATACCCCCCAAATCTCCTGGATCTCCCCCAAATCATCTGAGTACCCCCAAAAGTCTCCTTGATTGCCCAAATGACTTGGCAACCCCAAAATCATCTGTGTACCTCCAAAAATCACCTGGATACACCTGGGTACTTCCCCAATTCACCTAGGTACCCCTCAAAAAATCACCTGGAAACCACCTAGAAGTCACCTGGAGAAACCTGGGAATTCCAGAGATCACCTGGGTGCCCCATCAATTGCCTGGGTACCCTCAAAAATCACCTGAGAACCCCAAAAATCACCTGGATATCCCCCAATATCACCTGGTTTGCCCCAAAAATTGTCTGGGTACCATTTAAATCATCTAGATCTCCCCCAGATATGCGTGGGTACCCCATAAACCACCTGGTACTTCCAGTAATCAGCTGGGTACTTCCAAAATCACCTGGGTACCTCTGGGTACCCCAAAAATCATCTGGATATCGTCAAAAATCACCTGAGTGCTCCCAAAAAAATCACCTGGATACACCTGGGTACCCAGCAAAATCTCCTGGATCACCCTCCCAGATCACCTGGGTAGCCCCCAAAATCACCTGGATACACCTGAGTACCGCACAAAATTCTTTGGCCCCTGCCCAAACTGGTCGATGTGAATCCCCACCGCTTTGGCTGGGTAGACGTGGTGTTCCATTTATGCCTCTGACTTTAAAGTACAGATCTGTTGTCCCTAAATTCCTACTGACTTGAGTGGGTAGACCTGGTGTCCTGTTTACCCCCATTTACCTACAGTAACCCTTCCCAGTGCTCCCAGTAATGCCCTGGAGCTCCCAGTAACCCCAGAGCTCCCCCTTTTGAGGGGTTCCCAGGTAATTTTTTGGGGTACTCAGGTGATTTGGGGGAGTACATAGATGTATCCAGGTGATTTTTGGGAGTTTCCTGGGTGATTTTTTGGGGGTTCCCAGGGTTATCCAGGTGGTTTTGGGGAGTACCAGGGTGATTAAGGGGGGATCCAGGTGATTTTTCTGGCATTCCCAGTGGTCCCCACTCACCCTGATGGGCAGGGGGAAGATGATGGCCACTGTCACGTCCTCCCAGTCAATGTGGATGCAGATGACCCTCAGTGGCAGGGGGGCTGTGGGGGGACACCCCAACATTCAGGGGGCACCCCAAAACTCCAGGGGAGGGCCCCAGGGATGGGAGGGTGAAAATATATATTTTTCCCTTCTAGCCAGCCCAAAGGCTAAATCTAGCTCAGTTTCTCAGGGCTTTTAGGGAAATATATTTCATAGAGACAGAAAAAAGATATCAAAAAGGTGGCTCTCACCCCTCACCTTCAGTCCATGCTTTATTCTCCCATGTGGTGCTCCAGGAGCGAGAGGGCGAGGAGCAAGAGGGCGAAGCAGGAAAGAGGAAGACAGGGGCTTATCTATGGCCAAGGAAGGATATTGGCCTTCAGCCAATAGGGTCAGAAGGGCACAAGCTTCAGGGGCACTCTGAGGGGAAAAACCATTTCTCAGAGGAATACAACAGGAGGGAGCCCTGAGTTACCTCAGGAGAGGATGCAGTGCAGGTACACCCAGGCGCTTTGGTCTGTGGGGTCGGTGAAGACGGCGTTCTGCTCCAGCTCTGGGGAGGGGCAAAGGGGGCAGCCCAAAATCTCAGGGGGGCAGCCAGGGGACACCCCATGATCTGAATGGGGGCACCCAGGTATGTGGAGATGCAGGTCTACCCATTAAACCCAATGGAGATTTTTAAGGCCAAAAGGTCCAACCTCTTGATCCAATGAGGATTTAGGGAAAACAAATCTACTCCTTGAAACCAATGATGTTTAGGGACAACAGGTCTAGCCATTGAAACCAATGGGGATTTAGGGACATGGGGTCTACCCATTAAAATCAATAGGGATTTTTTGGAAACCATGTCTATTAAGGGCAATGGGGATCTGGGGAAACCAGGTCTACCCATTCAAGGAAATGGAGATTTAGTAACACCTTATTTACTTTCTTGAAGTCAAAGGGAATTTTGGGACACCTGGTCTACCACTAATGTGGGGAATTTAGAAAATTTGGTCCAGCCATTATTGGGAATTTAGGGACATCTGGTCCACCCATTGAAAGTGGGTTTTTATACATCAGGTCTACCCTTTAAGGACAATTGGGATTTATGGACATCAGGTCTATCTATTAAAAACAATAGGGATTTTAGGAACATCTGGTTAGGGACAAAGGGGATTTGGGGTCATCAGGTCTACCTACTGAAACCAATGGGCTCAGTGGGACACCGAGTCTACCCCTTAATGAGGGGAGTTTAGGAAATCAGCTGCAGCCATTGATGTGAATGGGAAATTTGGGACATCAGGTCTACCTCCATTGAAGTCAATTGGGGGGATTTAGGACACCAGGTCTGCCCATTGAAACGAATGGGGATTTCAGGAAAACAGGTCTACCCATCAATGGAAATGGTGATCTGGGGACACCAAGTCTACCCATTAATGACTGTCAGGACATCAGGTCTATCACTGAAGTCTCTGGGGATTTAGGGACAGCAGGTCTACTCATTAATGTCAATGGAGGTTTTTGGGACAGCAGGTCTACCTATCCAATCCAACAAAGTTCAACTTCAAGCATGAGGCTGGAGAAATTTTGGGTTAGAGTTCAACAAAAAGTCTGGGAATTCTTCCTGGGGAATCTCTCACCTTCCTTCAGCCCTTTGGGGGCAGCATCCCGGCCTCACCCTTCTTGCAGTTCCTGGTGGGAGCCAGGAGCACAGCCAGTGGTGCCAGGTCAAGAAGTTGGAGAAGTCGTGGCTCAGCAAGGCTCTGGGAAAGGCCAGCTTGGCCTTGGGGTCCTGCTTGGCCACCAGTGCTTCCAGTGGTCCCAGGTTTGGACTGAGAGGGCACCAGTACAAACCAGTAAGAACTGGGAGCTGCCCATGAGCCCCTTTGGCCTGAGGTGGCAGCTCCCAGTATAAACCAGTATGGGATAATGCACCCAAACCCATTCTCAGTATGGGATTTAGGGGCACCAGGTCTACCCTATTGAGATCACTGGGGAATTAGGGACATCAGGTCTACCCATGAAAGGCGGGTCTAAGGGCTCCCAGTATGGTCTTGGGGCTCCCACTTTTACCAGGTTTATAGTGGGAGAGCACCAGTAAAATCCAGTAAGCATTGGGAGCCACCCCAAACCCCCTGAGCCCTGTGGGGGCAGTTCCCATTATAGACCTGTAAGGCCAGCACAACCTGAAGTCACTCCCAGTAGGTCCCAAGCCCCATCCCACTATAAACCAGTACATCCCAATACAACCCAGTGCATCCCAGTATAACCCAGTATAAACCAATGCCCCTAGAATGCCATCCCTGTACAAAAGAGTATAAACCAGTGCAAACCAGTGTAACCCAGTATAACCCAGGAACTCCCAGGACCCATCCCAGTAAAAATGAGTAAATCCCTGTACAACCCAGTATAAACGAGTGCCCCCAACACCCCATCCCAGTATAAATCAGGACAACCCACAGTCGGCCACCAGGTCCTCCGCGACAGCAGGGGGCACTCATATGCTGCTCCCTCTCCCAGTATATCTCAGTATATCCCAGAAACCCCCAGCATCCCATCTCAGTATATCCCAGTATAACCCGGTAACCCCTAACACCCCATCCCAGTACAAACCAGTAAAACCCAGTGTAACCCAGTAACCTCTCCTGTGTTCAATCATGTGAAGGATGCTGCCCAAAAGGCATTTCAGATCATGCCCACTAAAGATCCTAGGCAGTTCTATCTCAATTAAACAATCTCCTTCTGAGCCTTTCCTAGATTTTATAGATAGGCTTCATGCAGTGGTGGAAAACCAGAGAGAGGAGCAGGAGTTGCAACAGAAGATGATCCTGGAAGTGGCACAAAGCCACTTGGTGCCTGGAAGTGGCACAAAGCAATGCCAGTGATGTCTGCCAGAGGATCATCTCCGGGCTTCTGGTTTTTCCACCTCCAACCCTGGACCTCCTCACTGAGACCTGCACCAAGTGAGCCATAAGGGACCCAGATGAACAGCGGAAAGGGTCTGGGCTCAGAGGCCGGATTGCAGCACCAGCCACCATTCCAGCTGGACCAGCAGTGGCTGGGAGGGTCAAATGTTTCCAGTGTGGGTGGGAGGGACATGTGCTGTGCTTTTGTCCCTTTAAGAATAAAACATCACACACACTGGTGGGAGCAGTGGGGGAGGGGGAGAAAGGGAACATTCCAGTTCCAAAAAACTAGGGGAGGAGTGTGAGCTTCTCCCATGTGATGAGAAAAATGGGACAGGCCATTGTGTTTTCTGGGTTGTGGTGCAACCCAATTCTGGGAAGGTGTGGGACCCTAAGAAACCCTCAGGGTTTGGAACAACCAAGAGGATATGGAAGCCATTTAGGCTTGAGTTAACAACAGGTGTGCCTTTCAACACATCGCACTGGCAAGTGGTCACCGTTGACCCTGGACACGTGACCAACCTACAGCAGACTGATAGTAAGTGCCTTGTTATCAGGGATTCTAAGCACACTCCCTCTGAGATCAAGATTAGTCCAGCACTTTTGCCATCAGATCCGGAGCAACGAGCTCTCTTGGCACGTTGTGTCCATCCTCCCCTCTTCCTACCAAAGGGCCGAGTTATTGCCCAGGCCATACCACTGCCCAAACTGCCCTAGGATGGTCTGGACCTTTGGGTCTATTGGACAGAAATGGTGGGAGAGAACAAACCCATAATTTAGTGTGGGCTCAAGAGGGAGGGAGATTTCAT
>JAJEOU010002289.1:114840-201146 GCA_021534815.1 Acrocephalus arundinaceus
AGCCAGCAAGGCTGGGCACTGCCTGCAGCCACCCCGGGCACAGCACACAGGCACAGAGAGCTTCAATCACTCAGGGCTGGGAAGGTGCTGAGAAGGGACTGGGGGAGAATCACTGCCAGCCCTTGGCACAGGAACCTCTGGCTGCAGGACAATGCAGCTGCAGCTCCTGCAGTGATCTCCTCAAGCTGCAACATCCCAATGCCTACAGACTGTGTGAGTACATTCTCTGATGATCTCTTGTGTTGAGCAGCCAGGGGTGCCCAGGGCTGTGGTGCAGAGCAGGGTCCTGCAGCCCCGGGCGCTGTGCTGGCCCAGGGACTCTGCTGCCTGCCAGGGACAGCTCTCAGTCAGCCCAGGGAGCTGCTGCCAGCACTGGGGGACAAGATCTGGGTGGAAGGAGAAATTTGGTAAGGTGTGGAAGTGTTTTCTTGTGTGGTGAGGATGCTGCATTGTTGAGGACTGCCTCCAGGATGACATATCAGTGCAGAAAACTCCAAGTAGATTATACAGGGAACAGAGCAAGGCAGGGGCTGCATAAAAGGGAAAATCCTGCTTTTTAAATCTACTGCTCTATGTTACCTGGATGGGAAATTGCACATAGATATTCATTCCTCAGCCCAGGTTGAGAAAAATTAAACAATTTTCTTTAGATATTAATTACCCAGGCAGTGACAGAAATCAGCACAAGGTCCCTCCTAGGCAGCACCAGTGTCGCTTTTCCAGCCTCCTCAGGGTTGCTCTGAAATTGCAATCAGAGCCTGCAGACCCAGAGCTGGCCCTGGGCAGTGCCTGAGCTGGGAGGGGTCTGCAGGGCAGAGCTGAGCCCCCAGGGCTGGGCTGGGCTCTGGCAGCACTGGCAGGGCCCAGCCCTGGGCACAGGGAAGCAGCTGCAGGCAGGGACAGCTGCAGGCAGCAGAGCCCTGGGCAGGCAGTGGAGGAAAAGTGCCACCAAGCTGCGCTGGGATATTGAAAGTCTTCTCCAAACTGAAATATTCCATAATTATGTTTTTTACAGATCGCTATGCGAAGACAACACAAATGTCCAACAGCAGCTCCATCAGCCACTTCCTCCTGCTGCCATTGGCAGACACGCGGCAGCTGCAGCTCCTGCACTTCTGCCTCTTCCTGGGCATCTCCCTGGCTGCCCTCCTGGGCAACGGCCTCATCATCAGCGCCGTAGCCTGCGGCCACCTCCTGCACAGCCCCATGTTCTTCTTCCTGCTCAACCTGGCCCTCACCGACCTGGGCTGCATCTGCACCACTGTCCCCAAAGCCATGCACAATTCCCTCTGGGACACCAGCACCATCTCCTATGCAGGATGTGCTGCACAGGCTTTCTTCTTTCTTTTCTTTGTCTCAACAGAGTATTTCCTGCTGACCATCATGTGTTACGACCGCTACGTGTCCATCTGCAAACCCCTGCACTACGGGACCCTCCTGGGCAGCAGAGCTTGTGCCCACATGGCAGCAGCTGCCTGGGCCAGTGCCTTTCTCAATGCTCTCATGCACACAGCCAATACATTTTCTCTGTGCCTGTGCCATGGCAATGCCATGGACATTTCTTCTGTGAAATCCTTCCAGTGCTCAAACTCTCCTGCTCCAAATCCTACCTCAGGGAACTTGGCTCATTGCTGTTAGTGCCTGTTTTATATTGGCTGTTTTGTGTTCATTGTTTTCTCCTATGTGCAGATCTTCAGGGCTGTGCTGAGGATCCCCTCGGAGCAGGGACGGCACAAAGCCTTTTCCACCTGCCTCCCTCACCTGGCTGTGCTCTCCTTGTTCCTCAGCACCTCATTTTTTGCCTACCTGAAGCCCCCTCCATCTCCTCCCATCCCTGGATCTGGCCCTGTCTGTTCTGTACTCGGTGGTGCCTCCAACCCTTAACCCCTCATCTACAGCCTGAGGAACCAGGAGCTCAAGGCTGCAGTGTGGAGACTGATGACTGGACAGTTTACGGCACATTCAACTGATAGACAGCTTCTGCAAACCACTTGTAGTAAAAGTCATCTTTGATACTTCTTGTTAGTTTTATTTTGGAGGTTCATTGTTTTACTTTTTTTAATCTTGTCCACTTTAGTGGTTTCAGATTTGCTCAATCTTTGTCACTAAATTTAGTGTAGTTATCTAAATATCTTTTTTTTTCTGTGAAATATGATCATGAGAACAGGAGGGAAAACAGGCTTAGATAACGGTAAAAACAGATAGATTTTTTAACACACAAAATAAAAAGGAAAAAATATTAGAATCAAAATGAAACTTTTAAAACACTCTCTTCCCCCCTTTTCCCCCCAAGAGTTCACTTTCCTACCTGCAACACAAAGAGACAAAACTCAGAGCTTCATGTCAGTACATCTTTTAAAATATGTCATTCAGTCTTTGAGTGGGAGAAGTATATCTCTTGATGTGTTAGGTAACTTCTACAAAAGACGCAGTCTTTTTCTGGCTCATAGCCCTAGAAAAAATGGCCCACCTGAAAACTTCTGCAATTTTGCAGTCCTCATGACTACATTTTGGGCCATAGACTCACACTGGGGTTTCCCTGTTTAAAAATGCACACTTTCACAAGTGAAGGATTTCTCATCTTAAGGAGCAGAGATAGCTTCTCAATTCTTCATGGACAGAAAAGGCTTCTTCTTATCTCTCTCTTAAAACCTGTTATAAGATCACATTACAGTTTCTAATTCAACGTTCATTCAGTAAATCACAAAAAATACCTTTGCTCAAAATCTACAAAGCATCTATCCAATTTTATTGTCTGCGGTTTAAAGGAAATTTCTAGCAAGTCACAATACAGTCTGTTACCACAACAAAGAGGTTTTATGCATAAAGTTAAGGCAACTCATCATCTCTCCCACTTGAGAAGTCACTCTTCTTTTAACAACTTTGATATCTTCATATTGTCTCTTTACATCTCTTTAATTCAGCCTTTTCTCTCTCTCTGAAGAGGGTTAGACTGTTAAAATGTCTCAATCTGTGTCAAGAAAGAGGTAACATTCTCGCTGGGCCTGCAGGCTCGTGGTCACTGCCTGGCAGGCACTGCAAAAATCTCAAACCCACGTGGTGAGAGAAAAAGTTCAGAAATGGCAGCAAAGATGTCCTTTCCCCCCCCTCCACCCCTCGATCTCAAAGGGGTAGGCACGGCTCAGCCTGGGCTTGGTGCTGCTTCCAGAGGGGGCAGGGGGGGCTTGAGGGACATCTCCTTAGGCTATGTGGCATTGTGGGCCAGGCCACAGAGTTGGCTGGAGGTTGATAGTAGCTCCCCCTTTCCCCGCCAGCAGCTAGTGAGGGAAAGAGCTCAGCCTGCCCGGCCATTCCTCCCCTGGCAGTAGCCACAGGAGACCCAGCAAGGCTGTCCTGGCTGCCTCCCCGCCAGGAGGGAGCAAGAAAGGCCTCTTACCTCTGTTGAGGTGGAGGGCCAAGAGGGCAGTCCCCCCCAAGCCTCTGCTTTTTATATGGGAATTCCCAAAAGTCGCATCAGTTCTCTCAGTGGCCAGACTGCAGGCCAATAGCCGAGAACAAGTCCCTGGTAGGCATCTTCCCCCTACAAAGCAAGTTCAAGGTCCTGACAGGGCAGTATTCTATATACAACGTAAACAAAAATTAAAATATTTCAAACCCATTAAATCCACAAATAAAGTTGTTTGTGCCATTCCTCATTTTGTTTCTCTCCACATTAACTGTGGCCACAGACTGTGTCAATGAGGGGCTGCACTCTTGGTGGCTTTCAAGGAACTCAAGGATTTCCCTTTCTCAGATCCCAGGCTGGTAGCCATCCGAGAATTGTGGGTAAAGTCCTTTACTCCAAGCCCCATGTTAGAAGAAGGAGCCAGGATGCATCGATTTCTTTATCAAAGTTGTTTATTCATTCGTGTTCCTAAATATTTTCTCTTCGGCCGGTGTAGGTGTCACCTACACCGCTGCCCAAGGCTATCTGCCCTGCTCATGGGCGGTCGTAATCTTTTATACTAGTTGTTACGTCCTATATGTTTTTACTATTGTACAAATATCCACTACCTTTATTGAACTGTGCACCTTTACACTAAACCAATCAGAAAATGCCACCACCTCACCCGTAGATGGAGGACAAGAAGAAGAAGAAGAAGAAAGACAAGGGACACACCCAAATCCCTCCATCTTGTCTCCTTGAGCCTCCTTTGTGAACCCCCAAAATCCACATTAATACACAAAAATAAGTTACCTAATATCCTAATCACACACTCGTGACTTGTAATTCTTCATATAACGTTGGCAATCGCTCCCAAGGCCTAAAATCAAGGGCACTGGTGTTTTTATCACGGTACCAGGGTCTCCAGACCCCCTCCTGGGGTCTCGGACGGCCCAGGACATCTAAAGGGATGTCCTGGGTTCCGACATCCCTTTAGCCAAGTTTTCTGCAGAGATGCCCCTTTGGTTCCATTCTCTGCAGCTGCAGCAGCAATGTCTGTGTGCAGAGCTGGGGGCAGATCAGTGCTGGCACAGCAGCTGTGCCCAGCAGCAGCAGCAGCAGCAGCCCTTGGTGTTGCCAGTGCTGCTGCCGTGGCCCTGCCCCGCTGCCCTGCTGGCCCTGGTGTTGCTGTAGGGCCTGAGTGCTCTCGGGGCCGGGCACAGTGCTGGGGGTGGCAGTGCCGGGGCTGCAGCAGGGACAGGCCATGGGCACTGCTGGGGCAGCGCTGACCTCAGGCCAGGCCTGGGGGCTGCAGGCTCCTTGCCCAGGCTCTCTCCAGAACACTTTGCCCAGGCCAATGCTGAGCCAGAAAAGCCCCGGGAGCAGCCCCAGGCTGGCCGTGGGCAGGCTGGGGGCAAACAGCATGGCTGGGGCTCTGCAAGGTGCCTGGGGGAGACAAGGGGAAGGAGCAGCAGAGCAGGGGCTGATCCATCCCCACTGCGCTGGACACCCCAGGGCAGCGTCCCACAGCGTCCTCATGCACCTGCCAACAACATCCCCCCTCTGCAGCCCTGGCCTCCCCCCAGCTCACACAGGTGCCGCATCCTTGCAGGCACAGACACGGCAGCACTGCCTCAGGAGCCCCTGTTTGCACTGCCCAGAGCAGGCGTCAGCACCCCCATGGTGTTGGTGTGGGGAGATGAAGCTGAGGGAGCACAAATGCCATCAGCCCCTGGGGCCAGGAAGGGCTGGGGGACAGCAGGGAAACCCTCAGGTTTGTGGTGGCCTCTGAAGTCACACAGAAATTTGTTCCCATCAGCTGGGAGTTTCCTGTGCCACTGCAGACGTTGTTGCTCAGAGCCAGGGCTGCCTGGCAGCCACCCCAAACTGCCCTGAGCATTTCCTTTGCTTCACCTTGGCTTTTTTTCCTCTTTTGTACAAATTTCTTTCTCTTGCCCACCCCTGTTCCCTCCCCTGCAAACAGCCCATCCCTGGTTGCCCTTTCCTCTCTGGCCCCACTCCCCATTTCAGTTCCTGACTTGGCACCATGGGAACGTCCCTTGGGGAGCAGGATCATCCTCCAAGTGCTTCAGGAATTGTCTGCAGGCTCCTGCAGTGCCTCTGCTGCCCCCTTGGCCAGAGGCACCACAGGCCAGGGGGGCCCATCTGGGCTGGTGTGTCTGGCTGTGGGGCTCCCTGTTGTGGGCAAGGAGGAGGAGCTGCAGAGGCTCTGCAGGACTGACAGGATGGGCTTGGGGGCTGTGAGGAGAAGCTGAGGGACCTGGGCTGCTGGCACCTTGTGAAGAGGAGGCCCAGGGCTCATCCTGCAACTGCTGCAAGGGTGGTTTCAAAGAATCCCAGTATCAGCAAGGTTGGAAAAGACCTTGGACATCATCAAGTCCAACCTGTGCCCTGACACTGCCTTGTCTCCCTGAGCCTCCTCTTCTCCAGGATAAACAACCCCAGCTCCCTCAGCCACTCCTCACAGGACTTGTGCTCCAGACCCCTCACCAGCCTTGTTGCCCTTCTCTGGACATGCTCCAGCCCCTCCATGTCCTTCCTAAATTGGGGGGCCCAGAACTGGACACAGCACTCGAGGTGCTGCCAAACCAGTGCTGAGCACAGGGGAAGAATCACTGCCCTGCTCCTGCTGGCCACACTGTTCCTGATCCAGGCCAGGAGCCATTGGCCTTCTTGGCCACCTGGGCACACTGCTGCCTCATGTCCAGCCTGCTGTCCATCTCTCCCTGCAGGTCCCTTTCTGCCTGGCTGCTGTCCAGCCACTCTGTCCCCAGCCGGTAGCACTGCAAGGGGTTGTTGTGGCCAAAGTGCAGGACCCAGCACTTGGACTTGTTAAACCTGACATTGTTGGATTTGGGCCCTGGATCCAGCCTGTCCAGGGCCCTGTGCAGAGCTCTCCTGCCCTCCTGCACATCAACACTCCCAGCCAGCTTGGTGTCACCTGTAAATTTGCTGATGATGGACTCAATCCCCTCACCAGATCATCAATGCAGATACTGAAATCCCTGGCTGGCTCGGATCCTTCAACCATTCTGTGGGTGCCATGTGATGGCACTCAAGGTGATCTGTTCCATAACCTTGCCCGGCACTGAGGTCAGGCTGACAGGCCTGGAGTTCCCCAAATCCTCCTTCCAGCCCTTCTCAGGGATGGGGTCACATTGGCACCTCCAGGCCTCTGGGAGCTCCCCAGTGAGCCAGGACTGATGAGAAATGATGGGAGCACCTTGGGGAGCTCATCCAGCAGCTCCCTCATCCCCCTAGGATGGATCCCATCTGGTCCCAGAGACCCCTGTGAGCACCTGAGTGGCTCAGCAGGTCACCAGCTGCTTCCTCCTGGATCACAGGGGGCTCTTCTGCTCCCTGACCCATCTACCAGCTCAGGAGAACACTTGTCCTGAGGACAACCTGTCTTATTGCTGAAAACTGAGGCAAAGAAGGGGTTAAGTACCTCATCTTTGGTAACCATATCCCCCCAATAAAGAATGGAGGCTGTTGTTACCCCTCCTTTTGCCATCAATGTATTGATAAAATCATTTTTATTTTCCTTCACAGAAGCAGCCAGGTGAAGTCCAAATTGGGCTTTAACTTCTCTAATTGTTTTTGCATGACCTAACAACATGCTTAAAAATTTCCTGAGTTGCCTGACCTTCTCTCCAAAGGTGATGATGCACCCTTTTATCCCTGAGTTCCTGCAAAATTCCATGCCCAGCCAGGCCAGTCATTTTCCTTATTTGTCAGATTTTGACACAGAGGGGCAGGTTGTTCCTGCTCCTTCAAGATTTCATTCTTGAAGTGTGTTCATCCTTCCTGGACACCCTTATTCTTAAGGGCTGTTTCCCTTAAAAAAATCAGTACCTGTTTCAGTACTCCCCAAATCGGCATCCTGAATAGGCTGAAGTCTGCTCTCCGTATGTCCAGTGTAGAAGTTTTGTTGATGCCCCTCCTTCTTTCGCAGCATATTTAAAAACTCAATCATTTCATGGTCACTGTATCCCAAAGAGCCTCTGCACCACATCCCCCAGCAGCCTTCTCTGTTTGTGAACAGCAGGAGACAGAGCTTTCCTTGGCAGTGGCAAGAGAAGGAAACCTCCCCCAAGTGCAGCTTGGAAGGTTCAGCCTGGAGGTGAGGAGAAAGAAAAGTCCCTCCAGGGTAGAATTTGGTGCAGGAGGTGTCCCAGCGTGAGCCTGGGCCATGGCCTGGCTCTGTGTGCCAGGAGCCGGCAGCGCTGGGTGCAGGGAGCCCAGGGAGGGCCAGAAATGCTGGGCTGAGAAATGCTGGGGGCACAGCCAGATGGGCGTGTGCAGCCGGCCAGGGCACAGCAGCAGCACGCACAGGGGGCACAGCCTGCAGGACACATGGCCAAGGGCTGGGCACGGCTGGCAGGGCCACAGGCACCCAGGCCTTTGTCCCCTGGGCTCTGGCAGCGCCTCTGGAGGCCCCACTGAAGGAACTTTCCTTTCAGGGGCTGCACTTTGCTCCTCCCTGGCCCTCCCTGAGGAGGCTGGCAGGGGTTGCAGTTTGATGACATTTGTCCTTGCTGCCCCTCCCATCCCACTGCCCCACAAACAGCCCCGAGCCACCCGTGAGGGACAGGCCCTGCTGTGCCAGGCCTGGGCTCAGGGCTTGGCCTTTCTGCTTCCTCCAGCCAGCCCAGGCCTCCTCAGCATTGCAGTTCCTGCTGCTGTGCCCCAAGCTCGCTCAGCCAGTGTTGGAAAGGGACTTGGGGTACCTCAATCCCCTCGGGCAGCACATGGGAGAAAACAACAAACTTCTCAGGAGGGTGAGAACAAACTTTTAGTTGCAAACTTCAGAGAATAAGGTACTTGGGAAATCTTAAAGCAACATGGAATTACAGTAAATCCCTTGACAAAGCACTGGTAGAGCAAACTGTAACCTGTCCAACTTCCAGTTCCAGATTTCAAGAAGAGGAAGTCAGGAGAAAAGAGAGAGAGAGATCCACAGTCACCCTTGGATCCAGCGCCATCTCAGCTGCTGTGAGCTCCGGGGCTGGGACGTGTCAGTGTCACACCCGTGTCACAGCCTCACCTGCTCTGGTCCCTTCACAGGTGGGGTTTTTGGGGAGCCAGGGGCTTGGCAGCCACTTTGGGGCTGGACCAGAGGCTGCAGTGACTGGGGCTGGGGCAGTGACCGCCCCACCTCGCAGAACTTGCCCTGCCCCCAAACACACCCTGCAGATGTCTGGGGCCATTCATCATTTCTCTGCTCTCCAGCACTGAGGCAACGGACTCTGGCTGCAGCTCTGAGCTTGTGCCCAAGGCAACCACCCCTGGCAATGGGGCTCCATGGAGCTGCTCTCAGGAACCGCCACAAGAGTTGGGAGTGCCCAAAACCACCTCAGAGATGTGGGATACCCAAAATCTCTTCAGGAATGTGGAATATCCAAAAAAACCACTCAGTAGTGCGTTCCTCCTCCTTCATCATCCCCAAACTTTGGCTGTCTCATTCCAGACCCCACCCACCTCCCCAATCCCAACCCTGCTGGACATCAACACCCCCTTCCCAAGCAGAATTTCCCCATTTCACACCTCCCAATGCCCATCTCACCCCTCCTGATTTTCAGCACACTTCACCCAATCCCCTTCCAAACCCCATTCCACCCTAAGGGGCTGTGAAATTTAGTCATTTTGGGGTGGGATTGAGTAGTTTTCAGTGGCTTTGAGTGGTTTCAGGTGACAGATTGAACCTCTTGCCTCTTTGAGAGCCAAGAAATGGAGAAAACTACCCAAATACCCCTAAACCCCCAAATCCTCCCAAGTATCTCCTGAATCCCAGATTCCCTCCAAACACTAGTAAAAAAGTGAGGCTTTGGATGCCTTTGATGAACGTGTTGATTTTTACCCCAACTGTCTCTGTTTTAATGGGATGAAGATGAATCAAAGAATATTAGGGACCATACCCAAAAGACCATCAGCCCCGTGTCTTCCTAACACAGATCACTGGGAATGTGGTGATCAGGTCTCT
Organism: Acrocephalus arundinaceus; assembly: GCA_021534815.1. NCBI lineage: Eukaryota > Metazoa > Chordata > Aves > Passeriformes > Sylviidae > Acrocephalus > Acrocephalus arundinaceus. The sequence continues at coordinate 124,230 of JAJEOU010002289.1, forward strand.
GCCCAATGTGGGTCCTCTGAAGCAGGATGATGTTGGAGCAGTGCAGGAAGCTTGTCCCACAGTCAGGGCACCCACAGGGCGTCCCTTACTGGTGGCTCTTTTGGTGTCTGTTAAAGTGAGAGCTCCTGGACAAGCTCTTCCCACAAGCGGGACACTCGTGAGGCCATTCCCTGGTTTGGATCCTCCAGTGGCAGATCAGGTGGGAGATTCTGCTGGAGCTCATCCCTCATTCCCCACACTTGTAGGGCCTCTCCCCAGTGCGGATGCACCAGTGGATGATGAGGTGGGAATTGTCCTTGAAGCCCATTCCACAGTGGGGGCAGCGGGAAGGGGCTCTCCTCTGTGTAAATCTGCTGGTGTTCAAGGACATCTGAGCTGGTCTGAAACTTCTTCCCACCCTCGGGACACTCGTAGGGCCATTGCCTGGTGTGGATCCTCTGGTGGCGGATCAAGTGGGAGTGCCGGCTGAAGCTCTTCCCACATTGCTCACACCTGTAGGGCCGTTCCCTGGTGTGGATCCTCTGGTGGCAGATCAGGGGGGAGCGCCGGCTGAAGCTCTTCCCACACTGGGGACATCCATAGGGCCTCTCCCCAGTGTGGATGTGTTCGTGGGTCACGAGGTGGGAGCTGGTCTGAAACCTCTTCCCACATTCCCCACACTCGAAGGGCCTCTCCTTGGTGTGGATCGTCTGGTGCTGGATCAGGGTGTTGCTCTGACTAAATCTCTTCCCACCCTCCGAGCATTTGTAGGGCTTCTCTCAATTGTGATGCTGCTCATGGACCACCAGCTCAAAGCCACGGCTGAAGCTCTGTCCACCTTCCTGGCACAGGGTGGGTCTTTCCTCCTCAGAGCACCCTGGGATGGTTTGGAGCCCCTCTCATGCAGGATCTCTGGGGCTTTCCTCCCCATTGAAATTCTGCAATGTGGAAGTGCTCAAAACAGCCTCTTCCACGAAGTTCTGCCACAGAGATTTGTCCTCTCTGGTCTCTGACCTCAGCTCTTTGTCTGGGGGAGGAAGGATAAGGAGAGGATGGAATTTGTCTCTGTGCCAGAGGGAAGGGAAAGGAGATCCACCCAATGCATCCCCAGCAAGACGGCGTCGGCAGCCGGGTTGTCCTGCAGCCAGGGGCCATGCTGGGCTGGGAGATGGAGCAGGAGAGAAGGGGAAAGGGGCAGTGACTTCCTCCTCACCTGCCTGGCTTTCCCAGGGCATCTTCCTCTTCCTTGCAGCCTTGTCCTCCATCTGGTCAAGGTTTGGGATTGGGAAATCCTGGTTTGGGGAAAAACAAGAGATAAGCACATTGAGTTTAAATGTTCCTCTGCCCAAGTCCATCTCTAGAAGCCACCAGACATCTGGTGCCCATATAAACCTCCCAAACACGAAGATTCAGCTGTGAATATGCCTTCAAGGAATTCCCTATCCCTGGTCTCTCCCCTTTGGTGTTCAATGATCCCCCCTGTCCCAGCTGCTGGGGGTCACGCTTGTATTGAGGGTCCCCCATCTACTCAGTCCCAGCCCTCCCCAGGCTGCTGGGAGTCACAGGAATACAAAAAGTTCCCCCTTTTCCATCTCCCCACTTAGGGATGCTGGGGGATTTTGGGCTTCGTGGGGTCCCTTCTCCACCAATTCTCTCCTTCAGGGTGCAGGGGGTCCAAGGAGTCCCCCCTGCCCCTCTCAAGGCTGTTAAGGGTCCCACAAATCACAGCGCTCCCCCCTCTCTGGGTTCCCCACTTTGGGGTCCTGGGGGACACAGGGCTCTGCTCCTCCAGGCTGCCTCTGCCAGCAGCTGCCACTGGGAGCCCAAGGTCCCCCCAAGTGGCATTTACCACTCAGTTTTGAAGTTCTTCATCGACCAAATATCCCCCCCAAAAAAACCCAACTCAGGGACCCCCCCAAGATATCTGAACCAAGCTCCCTGTCTTGGTTTGGAAAGACAGGTGTCTGCTGAGGAAGGCAGGAGCATCCCTTGAAATGGAAAATATAAACTCCCAACCTCTGAATTATAATCTTGAAATTAATGGGCTTTCAGGCAAAGATATGGAAATAGGAAAACTAGTGTTTTTAGTAGGAAAATTAAACTAAAAATGTAGTAGTAGTAAAAAAATGTACACAGTCAGAATACAACCTGACACCTTGTTAGGCAGGGTGTTGATAGCAGCCCAATCAAATCGTGGCTGCAGTCCTCCTGGAGTCACAGATGTGGTTTTGTTGAAGCAATGATCCTGTAGAAGGGTGTAGTTTTCCTCTGAAGGTCCAGTGGTGGTGTAGATGGGTCTGGTGTTCCTCTGGGAATCCAGTGGAAACAGGCTGCCTCTGGTGTGTTAAATCTCAGATTATATCCAGGTAGGAATGCTTGGCTCCTCCCCCTGGGTGGAGCATCTCACAATGGGATGATGGAATTTGATCAGTGATGCAGTGAGACTCAACGGCCCATTAACAGAAGATATCTCCCTGGAGGGAGTGTGGGTGGTGGAAGAGATAAAGAACACTGCCCCACCTGGTTTGAACAGCTGGCCCATTAACAGAAGATATCCCCCCAGAGTTACGAGAAATGGGTCATGGAACAGTTCTTACTTGGGATCTCCTGTTGGTTTTGTTTTCAAACTGGCACACTGGGGAGAAGTGGGACCATGCTGGGAACTGCTGTGAGCAGTTGGAGTGACTGGTCTACACTGTGGGCAACTGGGCATGACTGGGACTGTGTACAGAGGCACTGGGATCATCTATGGAGTAACAGGGACTAGACCAGGGGCAACTGGGAGCAACTGGAAACGCACTGGGAGGAACAGGGAGCAACTGGAACCATGCTGGGGACAACTCAGATCCTACTGGGATCACAGTGGGAAAGGCTGGGCCCATGCTGGGGGACACTGGGACCATACTGGCAGAAACTGGAACGGCACTGAGGATGACTTAGCGTGGCTGAGAGCAACTGGGATCAGGCTGGACGCAACTCAGGGCAACTTGGAGTGACTGAGAACAACTGGGATACACTGGGAGTGACTGAAACCACAGTGGGGGGAACTGGAACCATGCTGGATTATAATGGGATCAGCTGTGCCCATGCCAAGGTCCTACTGGGATCCTACTGGAACTGACTGGATTCATACTGGGAGTGACTGGAATAGTACTGGGTGTATTTCAGAGTGAGTGGGATCATTCTGGAATCAGACTGGGAGTGACTGGAAAGGTGCTGGCTGTGACTGGAACCACACTGGGACTGAAGGAGAGTCACTGTGGGCATGACTGGAATAATACCAGGAGTATCTAGGAGTGACTGGGAAAAACTGGGATTGTAATGGGAGTGACTGGAACCATACTGGCAGTGACTACAGGTCCTGTTGGGATCATCCTGGGAGCCACTGGGACTGCAATGGAAACTGACTGGGAGTTACTGGGAGCTACTGGGCCCATGTTGGGAGGAAAATGTGGACACATTGGGAGACACAGACATCGACTGGAAGGGACTGTGTCTTGGGTTGGGTAGCCAAGAGATTTGTATTCAATTTCATCTGTTGTAAAAGCAGATATTTCTTTATCTCTTGTAACTCCAGGAAGGAGGGGGCTGGATGCCTTCTGATAATGGGCCAGCTGTTCAAACCAGGTGTGGCAGTGTTTCTTATCTCCTTCACCTCCTGTCCATCCTCCAGGGAGATATCTTCTGCTAATGGGCCATTAAGGCTCATCAAGGACATCACACATTACATCATCCCATTGTGAGATGCTCCACCTTGTGTGGAGTGGCCAACTGTTCCTACCTGGGTAAAAACTGAGACACAGGAACAGCAGGCATCTGTTTTTTTCCACCAGAGGAAGACCAGACACATCTCGCCACCATTTGACTTTTCCTACAGAACCTCACCTAGGATTTATTTCGACTGCTTCAAACACCCTGACCAACAGGGTGTCAGGTCATATCCCTGACTCTGTCAGGATTTTTTCCAGGACTTCAGTCTTGCTTGCTTGTCTTTGTACTACTAATCTTGTATTTGTTGGTGGTGTTTTTGTTGTTTTTACCTCTATTAAAGAACTGTTACTCCTATTCCCATATCTTTGCCTGAAAGCCCCTAATTGCAAAATTATAATAATTAGGAGGGGAGGGGGGTGACATTCTCCATTCCAAGGGAAGCTCCAGCTCTCCCTGGCAGACAACTTCCTTTCAAAACCAAGACAGCTGCTTTAGGAGCCCCTGCTCTTGTTGGGTCCTGCTATAACTGCCCTTAAAATGCCAAAACCACTCCTGTTGATTCCAGTACAGAGCCCTGGTGCGTTTGGGGGTCCCAGGTGGGGTTGGGGGGTCCTTGGAGGGTTTGGGGGTCTCAGAAGGGTTTGGGGGTTGCAAGAGGGGTTTGTAGGTCCCAGAAGGGTTCAGGGGTACCTGGGTGATGCTGATGATGGTGATGTGGACCCCGTGCTGGGTGTAAACATGCGTGAGGGGTTCCTGGAGAGGGTTTTGCAGATCCCGGGGGTTTTTGGGGTCATGGTGAATTTTTGGAGGTTCAAAAGGGGGTTTTTAGGGATCCTAAAGTGGGGGATTAGGTACCCCCCATTAGGTCCCCATTTCCATCACCAGCAGGTACCCAAAAACTCAAGGCTGTTTTGGGAACCTGCTGGTGATGGAAATGGGGACCCTATGCCAGGTATGAACCTTCTCAAGGGGGCCCAGGGGGTGTTGGGAAGTTCTGTGAGAAATTTTGATGTCCTGAGAGGGTTTGAGGATTCTGTATAGAGGTTTTTTCAGTCTTGGGGAGTGTTTGGAGGGTCCAGGGATGTTTTTTGATCCCAGGAAGGTTGGGGTGTCCTAGGGGGTTTGGGGGTTCCTGGGAGGTTTTGGGGATACCAGGGCCATGCTGGTGACAGAACTGGGGACCCCGTGCCGGGTCTGACCCTTCTCAGTGTGCACGGGCAGTGTCAGCGTGTTCAGGGAGATCCTGGGGGCCTGAGGGGTCACCCCAAATCCCAGGGGATACCAAATGCTCAGGGACCCCCTGAACTCCCCTCACTGCTGGATCTGCTGCAGGCAGGGGGGCACCAGCAGTCGGCCCCACCCCCCATAATAACATGGGGGGCAGAAACAGGGGAGGGGCACAGACAGGTCAGGGGGGCCCCCAAAGTGCTGGGGGAGGGGACATGGGGGAATCCCCATGAGGGAATGAGGGCGAATCCAGGAGGAATTTCAGGGGGGCAGGATGGGTCATGGGGAACCCCCAGGTGTCTTGTGGGGGATGGGGAGAGCAAAGAACAGGGTGACCCCCAGGATGGGTTTGGGGGGAATCAATCATTCAGAAAGAGCTTCCAAGGCAGTGGGACAGGGATGAGATCTGCCCATGGAATTCCATGGGATTGGGATGGCAGTGAGATCCACCTACAGAATTCCCATGGCAATGAGACAGTGGGATCCATCCATGGAGGTTCCAAGGGAATTCCCATGTTCCCAAGTTTTGCCCTCCCAAATCCCACATTCCCATGGGAATTCTACCCTCCTCACCTTTATGCTTCAGTGCTTCCCTCCCACATCTGACATATTTCCGGAGACATTCCAGGTAGGTGTGCCCCAGGGGATTTGTGAATTCCTCAGCCTTGATCTCATCCCATTCCCAACGCCTCTTGGTGACCTGGGCAGCGCTGTTGGCCACCAGGAATCTGCGTAATCCCAGCTGGAAGGAGAGGAATTTCTGCCCATCAGAGCCGAGCTGATCAGATCCATGGATGCTCCATGGGACAGGAGGTCACAGCCAGAAACCTCCTGCAGGTGTAGAGACCTGGAGAGGGATGGGACCCACGGAGACCTTCGGAATTGAGTCCCAGCTCCATGGAGCCCCATTCCAGAGCCCCAGAGTCTGATGGAGACCCACAGAGCCTCATCCCAGCCCCTTGGATCCACATGGATGCACATCCCAGCGCCCCAGATCCCGGCCCAGCCCCACGGATCCCCACTGCAGTTCCACAGGTGCCATGGCAGCCCCACAGATCCCCCAGCCCTGGCTCCCCGCCCTGAGCCCCGCTCTGGCTGTGCCGCTCCTGCAGCATCTGCAGCTCCCTGCTGGCCCCGTGCCGGTGCCGCTCCTTGTGCCGGCTCCGGCCATCCCAATATCCCGGCTCGGCTCCGGCCGCCATCCCCGGCGGCTGCGGCTCCGCCCGGCCCCGCTGGCTGTGGCGGCGCTGGAAGGGGATCCCATCCAGGGACCCCATGGACAGGAACTGGGGGAACCCCGGGCCGGGCTCCAACAGCGCCACGGGCAGGGACCGTAGGGAGAGGAGAACTGGGGGGACACGGAGATTTGGCGTCTGGGGGGTCACGGGTGAAGGAAAGGGGGAACAGGGAGAGCTTGGAGAGCAGGGAAGGGGGTTTGGGGGTTCCAGGGTTGAGAAAAGGGGAGGCTGGGGGTGGGTAGATTTGGAATGGGTGGGGTTAAGGGGGTTTCTGTACCCTGAAAAACGGTGTCGCCATTCCCATCAAATGGGTGGGAAGGTGGGAAAAGCTAGGAGTGCTGGGAATAGGAGTCTCGGGTGTCCTCAGTGTTGAGGGAAGGAGGGGCTGGGTGCTGGGAAAGGCAGGAATAGGGGTCCAGGGGGTCTCTGGGTCAACGAAAAGGGGGCTCTGGGGGCAGGGAGAGGCGGGATGGCCGTGAAGGGGTGCAGGGGTTGTTGGTGCCGGATAAGGGGCTGCAGGGTGGAACCCATGCCCGGGAATGGGGTTTAGGGGCATCGCGGTAACCAGGAATGGGGGTTCGGGGACCCCTCTTTGCTCCGGAATGGGCGATCAAAGAGCCCCGGGGCCGGGGGTCCCCCTCACCTCTCGCCGCCCCCCGGGGCCCCAGGAGCGCCCCCAGCCCCGGCGCTGGAGCCATGGCGCTGCTCCACTGCGGCCCCGCCCACAGCCCCGGCCCCGCCCCCGGAGCCGCCCCTGGCCTTGCCATTGGCGCCATACTTTGCTGCCCGCCAATGGCAGCCCGAGCCGTTAGTGACGTCACCGGTGGCCGGGCAGATCCCGGCGGCGCAGGGCGGGGGAAGCGCCGCGATCCGCGGATCCATTTTCTCCTGCGGGAGCGGTCCCGGCCCGGCGGAGCGGGACTGGCGCTGGGACTGCAATCCCTGATTCCCAATCTCCTGCCCTCGCTTTCTCCTGTGCTCTCCCTTTTCTTCGGGCCATCATCAGTGCCAGAGCGGCTGGAGAGCCCCGTGCCCAGTTGGGGACTGGGGTTTGTAAGGAATTAAGAGCTTGACTCAGCCAATATATCAGGCAACAATCAATTAATTATTCATTAATAAAAATGGTAAAATGTGAGCAAAGCAGCGTGCTGGGTACAGTGGGGGTTTCCCCTCCAACTGCACACCAATGGTTAATTTTTCATAAGCATTTGTCAGCAGGATTTTTTATGATTTCCCCCTAGTTTCTATTTGTGAAGTCCAGGTTCTATACCCCATTGTAATTAGTTCCTATTGGTGGTGTGGAATCTCTGTACCTTAGGGCTGTAAATGAGTGAGGTGATGTCCAGTTTCCTTTTTTCAGAAACAAACATCAGTGATGGTGAGGTCCAGCTTTCCTTCTCAGGACCATAAATCAGTGATGGTGATGTCCAGTTTTCCAGATGGTGGTCTATCTTCCCTTTCTGGGATTGTCCAGCTTTCCTTCTCAGGATCATCAATTTTTAGTTTGGGATAAGCTCATTTCCTTCTTCTATTCAGGTGATTACAATTCCTTCTACATATATATATATATATATATATTCTAAAGCTATAGTTCAAACCCTTTTATTACAAAGCAGCTTAAAGCTTATAATAATTTTATTTTCAAAGCAAATATAAATAATAATACTTCTGCATTCTTCTATCCTACATGTTAAAAGCCTATAAAACTCATACTAATTGAAAAATCTTAAAACTTACATTGTGAAAACTTTTAGGCTCATATTGTTCACTTATAAGCAAGCAAAATATTAGTCCAAAAGCCTCATACCATGCTTTTTTCCATTTGTTCATTAAAACTAGTTTTTTATATCTGCCCTATGGCCTTTTTCCACACATTTAACAACCTTAGCTACCAAGGCCATCTTTTTCTACCTGACAGGAAACACAACCGCAGATTTCGCACCAGTAACCGTTCCCAATCAAGCCCTAATAATGGGTAGACCTGGCGTCCTTTTCCATCCATTCATTTTAACGGCTAGACCTGATTTCAAAAAAACCCCATACATTCCAATGGCTACAGCTGATGTCCCAAACATTTTGGGGTTAAAACCACCAATTTCAGGGCTGATAATTCTCAGTTTTTGGTGGTAAAATGCCCCAATTTTTTTTTTTCCCCCACAGGTAAACCTGGAGTGCCTGGAGCTGAGGGCAACACTGGACGGCTCCGCCCTGGCCAGGCCCTGGCACCTGGGGGAGGGGCACCCACACCCCAGCCACACCTGGGTATCCTCAGCCCTGAAGGCAGGAGGGCAGGGCGGGGGTGGGCATGGCTTGGGGGAAGGGGGCATGGCCACCACACACCTGGCACACCTTGATATCAGTTGTGCCATCTCCCTGCCTTGCCCAGTGACCGTCCCGCCCACCTGGAGGTCACCTGGGAGCCTTACTCTGCCCACCACCAGGTAATGCTGCAACCAGCTGAGGCCATGGCCACTCTGACCCCGCCCACTTTTAACCACTCCCTTTCCTTACCTGGCAATGACTTTTTCTCACCTGGCCACGCTCTTTTCTCTCCCAGGTGAGGCCAAGGCTTGGTGGCAGGAGCCAATTGTGGAGTGGGAGCTTTTCTGGTGTGCCAGGTCCCTTTATACAAGCCACGCCTCCTTGCTTAAGCCATGCTGACATTGAGCCGCCCATCATCCCTATGTGGGCTGAGCCATGCCCCCTTTTAGCAACCCATGCCCCTGATTAGGCCACATCCACTCAAACCTGCCTTTATCCCTATGGGATCAAGCCCTTCCCCATTGGGTAAAGCCACGCCCCTTAGCCAAAGCCACACCCTTTCATTAAGCCACGCCCACCAACAGCTGCAATTTATCCATGATGGGTTAAGCCACACCCATTTACATCCCAACCACGCCCCCTAATTAAGGCATGTCCACCTCCAGCTGCCATTTATCCCACTGGGTTCAAGCCATGCCCACCAACGCCTTAGATTGTAAAGCCCCGCCCCTTTTTGCCCAAGCCCCGCCCCTTTCTCAGCAGTTGTTCCCGCCCCCAGGCTGGAGCTGGGCGTGGCCAAGGCTCAGTTGCTGCAGGACCAGGTGCAGATGTGCTGGGAGCTGCTGGAGTTTGAGCCCCATAGCCTCAGTGAGAGCCCCCAAAACACCCAAAATTACCCCCAAAACCCCTAAACAACCCCCCAAATAGCTCCAAAACACCCCAAAACCATTCCCCAAAACACCCCAAGCCATTCCCTCAACAATACCCCAAAATCACCCCAAAAATACCCCAAATCCATCTCCAACATACCCCCAAAATACCCCAAACCCTCTGACCAGAATACCCCCCAAAACCTCCCCAAAATTACCCCCAAACCCACCCAAAACCCTCACAAAAATACCCCAAAAACACCCCCAAAACCACTCCAAAACATCTCCCAAAACCGTCTCTAAAACACCATAAAATCTCCCCAAAACACTCCCAATAACACCCTTAAAAATACTGCACAACTTCCCCAAAATTACCCCTAAACCACTCCCAAAATCCCCCAAAAACACCCAAAATTATCCCGAAAACACCCCCCAAAATATGCCCAAACACCCCCAATATATGCCCAAATCCACCCCCAAACCAGCAAAAAATATTCCAAAAATACTCAAAAAGCAGCACCAAAACCCCCACAAAAGTGCCTCCAAAGCACCCCCCAAATAGCCGAAAAACATTCCCCAAAATTCCCCAAAACGCCCCAAAACTAACCTCAAAGCAGAACCCAAAAACCCCTGAGAACCCAAAAACCCCAAAATACCCCAAAACTACCCCAAAAACACCCCCCAAAATACCCTGAATTCTCCCCAAAAATTCCCTAAAATTACCCCCAAAACACCCCAAAATTTCCCAAAACCACCCTAAATACATCCCATAAACAACCAAAAACTCCCCCAAAACCACCCTGAAAACACCCCAAAAATACCTCCAAAATACCCTCAAACCATCCCAAAAATACCCCGCAAAACAGCCCCCCAAATCCTTCCAAAACAGCCCCTCAAATCCCCCACAACACCAAAAAATACCCCAAAGTCCCCCAAAACTTCCCCCTCAAAATACCCCTAAAACCACCCCAAAATACCCCAAAAAACCACCTCCAAAACACCTCTCAAATACCCCCCAAAATCCCCAAATCTCACTTATGAAAAAACCAGACTATCCCCCAAAACACCACAAAAAGAACCAAAATCACCACAAAAATGCCCTTGAAACACCCAAAATCCACCCAAACATTTATCCAAAAATACCCCTAGAACACCTCCCAAAATACCCCAAAACTAGTCCAAAACCACCCCAAACTGTCCCCCTAAAATACCCCAGAAACACCAAAAAATACCCCTCAAAATACCCAAAAAACACCCCCAACCCCCACAAACATTCCCAAAAACCCACCCAAACCCAGCAACAATTACCCCCAAACATCCCCCAATACCACCCCCAAAAACCTGAAAACACCCCCCAAAATACCCCCAAAATACTCTAGGCCCTCCCCCAAACACCCCCCAAACCTCCCCATAATTACTCCAAACCACTCCAAAACATCCCCCCAAAATAGACCAAACACACCCCAAAAATACCCCAGAAATACCCCAGAAGCCCGCCAAAACACCCCCAAAACTATCCTGAAACCACCCAAAAAATCTCCCCAAAATATCTCCAAACACCTCCCAAAATACTCTAAATCCTCCCACAAATCCCCCAAAATTATCCCCCAAAACACCCCCAAAACATTCCTCAAATACACCCCCCAAAACCACCCCCAAAAATACCTTATAAGCACCCACCAACCCCCCCAAACTTAAGCAAAACCACCACAAATCCACCCCAAATAACACCCCCCAAAATTCCCCAAAATAGCCCAAAACCACCCCCAGAAATACCCCCCGAACACCCCGAACCACCCCCAAAACACCCGCAAACCACCTAAAATCCCCCCCAAATATTCCCAAAACACCCCAAAAATACCCCCCAAACCCCCAAAATATCCCCCAAACCCCACAAAAATACCCCCAAAACACCCTCAAAACCACCCCCAAAAATATCCTGAACCCCCCCCTGTCCAAACCCCTCTGTCCTAGTGTGATGTTATAATGTTTGTATCCCCAATCATCTGTTGGGTGATGCCAGATATTACACCCTGTACCTTTAATAGTGGGTCCGAGAGCAAAGGGGAGGGGGAAGTGTGGTTTGTTTTTTTTCCCAGGAAAACTCTGCTCCTCGGAGTGGCCTTGAAGAGGGGGAGATCAGTTTTTGCCTTTCCTCGGAACTGTTCCAATCTCTCTGGACTGAGGACGTGGGGGAGCACCTGGGGGCTTCCACCTGGGACCCACCCCACCAAGACCCACCCGGTGCAGTAACTCCTTTTTTCTCCCAGTGCCAGAGGAATGGAGAAACACAACAGAGCAATAATCTTTGAGGGCGGACCTGCTCTCTAATTTGTCATCTCCCCAGAGTGGCACAAATTTCCTGTCATCTGGTATTGTTCAATTTATTGTGCTGGGGAGTGTTTTGCCTGTTTAACAGACAGGTTTCTTTCCACTTCTCTCTGGGGAAGTTTTTCCTGAATCAGTTGGGGGAGGGGAGGGAGAGCCCTTTAGGATGTTTTTTCCCAAATTTGCCCAAAACCAGGACACCCAAGCAATGGAAATAGGTTCTGCCCCCACATGTCCCAGTGCTATCAGGGTACACTGTGTGCCACTGTCAACCAAAGCTTCATATTTCTGTGGCTCTGATGTGCCAGGCCATCGAATCCACACAGTCCAAAATACTCGGTTTTCCCGTGCCTCTTCCTGGCTAGAGGCAGGGCCCCTCTAGCACTGGTTATTATTTCCTTCCTGGGCATACATCGTAGAGGCTCCTTCAAGGGGATCTGACATATCATCTTCACTTCTGTAATACCTGGTGGCTCGGTCATGGGAGGTTGAGGCTACTTTCATTTTAGTGGGACCCCCTCGATGAGTGTTTCTCTCTTGAGCTCATGCACCCGTGCTGCCAGGACAGAAGTGGATTTCCCATCCCACCTTCCCATGTCTTCCCCATGGTCACAAAGGAAGGACCACAGGTCAGCCCTTGGGGTGTACCCTCTCTCTTTACCTGGGGGACATTGGGCTCTGACTCTGGGGCCTGTGACTCACACTTGTGCTATGTGGGAACTGTTCCTCCTCATCTCCTCCCTCATCCCCCTCATCTCCTCTTTGAGTTCCTTAACCACAGCAGAGACCTGAGCCTGCATTGGGCCATTGATCAGACTCTCATCATTTCTGAGCTTGCTGGCGACAGAACCCAGCACTGTCTCTCGGTTGTCCTCGGCATTAATTATTGCAATGAAGGAGGTGTATTGAGCTGGCCCTAGAGTTGCCAGATTCCACAACATCTGCCCTTTGAAACTGACCTTGTCAGGGTCATTATCATTCTGTAATTATCACTCTTCTTCCAAGAGTACCTCCAATACTGCCACTTCTCTCAGCTGTTGGATTCCCTCCTCAAGGGTCTTCCAGCACTTTTTATGATGGTGCTCCTGCATTCTGTCTCTGTGGACAAACCTCTCCCTTACACTCATTAAAAGCCGCTCCCATAGGGGAATGGGGCCCTTGCTCCCTTACAAATATCTGATTCTCCCCTGAGTCCTGAGTCAAGGGTCCCAAATTCCTTGCCTCACCGCTATTCAGTTGCACACCTGTACCTATAAGGTCCCAGACTCGAAGTAACCAAGCTCTATAAGACTCATGTCCGCATTGTAAAATATCTTTTTACAGACTATGGAGACTTTCGTACATCAGGGACTCGGTGATGATCTCAGCCTCTTGCTCCCCTGAAGGTTGTGAGGGCCCTCCATTCTTATCCTTATTACCTAGGTGCTCTGATTTTATCTTAGACTTCTTTAGTTTCCATATGGGCGACTGCTGCTGGATGTGATTCAGCCACAACTTGGATGGTTGTAACGTCGGTGGGTTGTACTGCTGCACCATCAGACTCTCCCTTTTCAGGGCAGGGGGAGGGTTTCCCACCAGCTGGGGCTAAAGAGGCCACCACTGGGGAAATGTGCTCCTTTAAATTCTGGCCTACCTCCTTCACCAGAACCCCCACCCAATCCGGGTGGTTCATTTCTGAGGTGGGCTGTGAGACAGGGTCAGGCGGTGGGGCAGCATACCTCTTCTGTGGGGCAGTGTCAGGCTCCATGGCAGCATCCCTATTCTGTGGGGCAGTGCCAGGCTCAATGACAGCATCCCCTGTCTCTGAGGTAGGTGTCTGTGTGGTGATCCAAGTCGACCTCACCTTATCTCTGAAAGCTAAATAGACTAGGACTATCAGCAAGACTTGGTAAGTATCTAGAGGAAATTTAAACCCTTCACAAGCTGGGGGGGTAGGTAATACAAAGAAGTGGTTGAAGGGCTGGGAGAAAACTTCCCCCACTGTCATTTCCTCATAGAAAGTACCATTCTTAAAGTAACCCCAAAAACATACACTTAGTGTGTGATAGCCATGTATCCATGTGCCCGCCTTCCAGAGGAAGTTACAAATCCATGAATTCCTCACCTTATTAACCCATTAAACAAACTGGATAACAGCCACAGTAGCCTCAGTTATAGGACCCATGTTTAGATAAGGGCCTGCAAATGGGAGAAATACAGCCAGGACAACGTGCCACCCAAACCAGGGTAAGCTAGACTACATGGTGTTACCTAATGAGGTTTCTATATCCAGCACACACAAAAGAAAATCTTAAGTGACTCAAGAACCAATGGAATGCCAAAATCAGTCTTGGTTTGAAAGACAGGGATCTGCTAGGGAGGGGCAGGGCCTCCCTTGGAATGGAGAATTCAAAACCCCTCCCTCCAAATCATTATGATTTAGAAAATGAAAGGGCTCTCAGGCAGAGGTATGGGGATAGGAACAACAGTTCTTTACTAGTATGTATAACAAGGCAAACAAACAACAACTACAGCATTAACAACAAAACAGAACCAGGAACCTCGAGGGGCTTTGCTACACAAAGCCCAGGGCAGCCTGATCTCAGTGCCCCTGCAGGACTCTGAGTGAAGCGTAGAATAAGGACTTGACAATTAGAAATTGTAAAGCAGGTATGTTTTATTTCCAGCTGGGACACACAGGGGGATATCTCCTCACAACCGTGCGTACCTGGTCAAGACAAGGTCCAGGTTTAAATACACATTGATCCCACAACCTACACCTCCTCACCCGCCCATTCCTCGCCTTCTCTCACTTTGTATTCTAATTAGCTGTCACGCCTCTTGGTGGTCTTGAGTTGGGGTCTTGGGAGGAAGGGCAACGTCTTCTTCAGGTTTATCTTCGCTTCTGGGCAGGTGCAGTGGAGGTTTGGCTATTTTTCAGGTCACTTTGTGTTGCCGTTTCTTTCTGCAACGGCGGTGGCCTGGTCTAGGAATGGCAGCACGGCAACCACCTGCTTGTGTGTCGCTCGGGCATTGTAACAGACGCTTACGCCAGTGTGGTGGACGGTTACAAGCATTTATTATCTCAAACATGCAGTTTATATACTCTGGGGTTCTTCACTACGTCAGAGGGGTCTTGCCACACTTCCTGAGTTAGTAGGGAGAATGGAAAAGTACTCGCACGTTGTTAGTGGGGGTTACATTCCAAGGGTGATAACTTATCTTGGGGGGTTAGAGAGTCCTGTGGTCTTTCCGTTACAACCGATATCTTCCGAGCGCCTGTCCCTATGCAACTACATCTCCCTTCCTCTCTTTCACAAAAGAACAAGGTAGTTATATATATATATATATATAGGCACTAAATGAGGTAGAAGGTTAGGATTTAACAAGGGAAAAAGGAGTTTGGAAACCTGAGTAAGTTTTTGCTAGGCAAGTTTGGAAAATCTTGTGACTGGCAATGTTCCCTGATTAATTCACAGCATTTCATGTTGGCCTATGAACAGAATGTTAGTCCGTTCTAGGCGAGCTTTAACAAATGAGACTATCTTGTTCAGCAGGCATGGTCCGAAGATAGCTGTTAAAAGTAGCATTGCCAATGGGCCTACTAAAGTGGAAATCAAAGTGGTTAACCATGGGGATTGGTTAAACCAGGATTCGAACCAGCTTTGCTGAGCTTCCCTATCTTTCTGTCTCTGAGCCAGTCTGTTTCGGAGTTCTGCCATGGAGTCTCTGACGACTCTGGTGTGGTCCGCGTAGAAGCAGCATTCCTCTTTCAAGGCGGCACACAGGCCTCCTTGCTGCATGAACAGGAGGTCCAGTCCTCGCCTGTTCTGCAGGACCACTTCTGAGAGCGAGGAGACTGACTTCTCTAGGTAGGAAATAGATTTCTCAATCCTCTGCAGGTCCTCATCTATGCTCATTTGCAGCTGAGACAGACCTTGATGTTGCGTCGCTAGGGCTGAAACACCGTTCTGGCTGCTCCTAGGCCGAGCAGCATTGCGATAGTTATACTTGTCATTATCTCTCTTTTGTGGAGCCTGCTGGGTTCTTCGAAAAGGTTGTACACCTCTTTGTCTGAGTGGTACAGGACCCTTTGGTCGTCCTGGCTGTGGTCTGTCCATGACCTTTGGCGGCATGTTTATGTCGACTATGGTCAGCAGCTGAGTCCAAGGTGGTCTGGTGGAGTAGGAGATTTCTCCTCCGAATCCGATGAGAGCAAGGGCTAGGTGCTCCGAAATTGTGGTTGACTCTATGGTCGATTGCTTGCGGAAAGGAAGGTGGATTCTCGTTGGCTCAGTCCCTAGGTGTTTCAAGGCGAGATTCCTGCCTTTCATGATGAGGTTAGCGATGCATTCTACTGCTGGGGAAAATGCACGAGCAGGTCTTCCAAGGACCACCCATTGGATCGGTCGGGCCTTTTCAGAAGGTCCTTGGGCCAATGCTCCCACTCCCCCCTTTGGCGTGAAGTGCATGTATAAGTCCAGGGGCATCGCTGGGTTCCATCTGGCAAGTGTGCCAGTGGACATCTGCTGTTCGATGAAGTCGAGGGAGCTCGCTGCTTGCGGTGTCAGCTCCTTGGGTTCCCAGGGGTGCTTTCCTTTCAGGAGGTCATACAAAGAGTCCATGACCTCAGGAGGAATCAGGACGATGTTGCGAAGCCACTGCAGCGATCCTACCAGGTGTTGCACGTCATGGAGCGTCTTGACGTCTCAGTGGACTTTCACCTTGGGAGGTGTCATGTAGGAGCTTTTGATCCCCACTCCCAAGAAGGTGACGCAGGGTCCTCTCTTAATCTTCGCGCTCGCAATCTCGAAGCCGTTGGCCTGGAGGATCTCTGTGATCATGGATACCAGATGATTCACTTGGCTCGCTGATGGTGCTGAGACCAGGATGTCGTCCATGTACTGGATGATGGTTGCAGTGGGATAGGAGTGTCGGACTGGCGTCAGCGCTCTGTCCATGGTGATCTGGCAGATAGTTGGGCTGTCGACCATACCTTGCGGTAGAACTTTCCACTGGAAACGCAGGCTGAGCCGTTTGCCATTTGGGAAAACCACGGAAAAGGCAAATCGTTCCCTGTCCTCAGGATGCAAGGGTATTGAAAAGAAACAGTCTTTAATGTCCAATACTGCACATGGCTGTCCTTCAGGGATGGCTGAGTTCATAGGTAACAGTGTCTGAACTGGACCTATGGATCGGATTGTTTTGTTCACTTCTCTCAGGTCGTGGACTAGGCGATAGCCCTCTCCAGACCTTTTGGGAATTACAAACACAGGGGTATTCCATGGGCTTGTGGAGGGTTCTATGTGACCCTTTTTCAGTTCCCGTTCAACCAGTTCCAATAATGCTGCCACTCGAGGCTCTGAGAGGGGCCACTGCTCGACCCAAACAGGGTCTGATGATTTCCAAGTCAATTTGATCGGCAGCAAAGGGTGTGCAGCAGTGGCCCTCATTATAAATTTGTGATCTTAACTCCGAGCAATGCTAGGACATCCCTTCCTATTAAGGGTGGAGAGTCTTGCAAAATGTAGGGGTAAATTGCAACTGTTTGTTCTGGTCCCTTTTTTGTGTGAAGTGTTATGGCCACCAGTTGGGTGCTTTTCCATGCTCTGGATTGTCCCCCCACCCCATTCACAGGAGGGACTTCTTTAATTTGCCAATGTCTGGGCCAATATGTTTGGGGGATAATCGTGCAGTCTGACCCTGTGTCTGCCAAAAACTGAAGCCCTAAAACGTGAGGGTCCCGACTCCCATAAAGCTGATATGTCCCCCACACCCTCAAAGGCTCCTTCCCCACTTTCATGACCAGGGCCACCCAGGGGTTCCGCTCTGGGATGTCCCCTGCTGACCCTGTGACACTGGCACAGTTTGTGGTGGTGGAGGGTGCGTGATTGCTGCTGGTGGTGCTGCACAGTTCTGCCACTGAATGGCTGGTGGGGATGTAATACTGACTGGTTCCTGTATATAAATGGGGTATGAAGGTCCCCCACCCCACTCGGTGTTGGGAAAGATGGGCCATCTCGCAGTGGGAGGAGGCTGAATGTGGCCCACGCGCCCCCTCCCCCTTCCGTTTCCCCGGGGCTTGGATCTGCATTCCCTAGCAACGTGACCCTTTTTCCCACAGTTCCAGCAGGTCAGTCTCTGGCGCTGTTGGGTCGAGGGTGCTGCCACGGGCTGCTGTGCTGGCTGGGGACAGCTTGCTGTCCCATGATCTGCTTGGCCACACTTCAAGCATGCCATGGCATTGGTTATGGTATGAATTGTTGCCTGCATAGGTATTAGCTGTTCTTCCCTTACCACATGTTTGATCATGTCAGCCAAGCTAGCCCCTGCTGGCAGAGAGCGCAGGATGTCCTTGGTGACAGTGTTACACTGTTGTTTCAGGCAGTCTGTCACCACAGGTCCCCTCGCAGCCACAGGTAGGGTAGATGAATCAATTGCAGCTTGCAAACAGTCTACAAAGTGTGTGAAGCCTTCACTTTCCCCCTGCTTAATAGTGGACCATGGTGTTGACTTGTCCACCACCCGAGAAGCCGCTCGTATGGCCTCTCTAGCTGCCCTAGTTGTTGCTTTAACTTCCTCTGCTGTGAGGTGTACTGCCTGATTCTGTGGTGTAGCCACCTCGTCGTGTTTGCCTAGCAACCTGGACAGGGTGGAGCCATGGAGAGGCTGTCCCTGCCCTGAGGCTTGGGCTAAAGCAGCTGTGCAATGATCTGACCATTCCTGCTGAAATACAATCAGCCCTGCCACGTCAAAAAGCATACGGGTTACCTGTGAGATATCAAAAGGCAGCATATCATCATTACTAAAAAGACCATCCACTAATGTGGACACCACGGCTGAGCCAATCCCCTTTTCCTGAATCGCCTTCACCACCGCTTGTACCTCCTTTGTATTTAGCGGGGTGTAGGTTCGCCTTTGATTCTGCCGCGAGCCGGTAACTTGCACGGGGAAGGCGTGTATCGTGGCTGCTGGTTTCCATTCGGCACACGCCACCTTTATTTTGCCCCAGTCAGTGAGTTTGTACTGTGTTTGTTCCCCTACATTATTGAAAGCTTTGCTCGGTTTCGGTAGAAACCTCATAAATTCTGTTGTCTCCGTTTCTGAATCCGTATCGGAGTCCCAGCTATCTATAGAGCTAGCCGCGGAGTTACTACTCTGTTCAGAGTCGGAAGCAGACTGCTGGTACACTTCCGGTTTGCTATGCCTTTTTCTTGGGCTCCGCCCCCGCCCCGCCTTTCGGGGGTGGCTTTGGTCTTCCCCTCGGGTTCGGCCCCACTCCGCCTTCCGCATTCGGCCCCACCCCTCCTTCCGGGGGTGGCGCCGCCACGCCTCTTGGGGGCAGTCCCATTCCCACCCCCTGGGCTCGCCCTGCCCCCCCCCGCTCTCCCGCGCATGCGCTGTGCGGACCGGGGGGTCTGGGTTTCTCTCTCGCGCGTGCGCGTCCGCGGGGATTCGCACTTCCGGGTTCTCCGGTCCACGCGGCCAATCGCCCCGCCCTCGCTCCGGACTGCCAGCGCCATTTTGGGGGTGATATGGCGGTGGGGCAGCTGTCCGCGCTCCAGCGCTGGCCTCCCTCTCAACCTCTCTCGCTTCCCGCGCAAGTTCTTCCCAGACAGATCGCGCTTGTTCCCCTTCCCGCCGCACCAGTTCGGCGGTTGAAGAAGTCGCGATCTCGTCCGCGGGCTCTGGAGGGGGGCTAGTGCTCCGCGCGCCCCGTGGAAGTGCCGCTAAACTCGGCGAGCTGCCGCCATCAGGCGCGCCCGGGTCCCGCAGGCTAAAGCGGCGGGGAGGTACGGACGGTGAAAGCGCGATTTTTTCGGGGGGTTCCGCACGGGGTTTTGGGTCCTGGGGGTCCCGCGGGGAGGTCTGAGGGTCCCCTATGGGCTCCGGGGGGTTCGGGCTTGGGCTCTGAGAAGGGTGTAGCGCGCCCGCCACCCACACGTCCCCGCCATCACACCGACTTTCTCCGGGGGGGTCCCCCAGCGGCGTGGCCCCCCCGTTCAGCTGCGTAACGGCAAATAAACACGTTTTTGCAGCATTCCAAGTCTCTTGTTCTTCTATTGCTTTCCGCAACGCTTCCTCTACTTTTCCCCATGCTTTTAAATTTTTTCCACTGCCGGTGGCTTTTGTATCCTCAGCCAGAGCAGCAATATAACTTTCCCAACCCTCTGAATTTAAAATATCTGCGGGGCGCCGTATTGCGCCCAAATCCAAAAGCCTTGCAATAGCAAGATATAAATTCCTTTGATCGCACCTTATTCCCCAGTGCTCCTGCATTAGACTTACGACCTTCGTTAGGGCTTGCATGCCGTTCACAGGTCCTTGGGGCGTCCCCCTTTTTCCTCCGCAGTGGTTCGGAACCAGCCGCCACCGCCGCCGTTTCCCCTCCAGGCGTATTCCCGTCCCCCAGGTTCTTTCCCGGGTTGTCAGCACCACTTTGTTGTTGCTTTCGCTACCACAACTGCGGTGGCCTGGTTTTAGGTCATACGGCACGACTGCCACATTTTCTGTGTGGAGTTCGGGCTAGTAACACACAGACACCAGTTTGGTGGATGGTTAAAAGCATTTATTATCTAAAGCATGCAGTTTAAATAGTCTGGGATCTTACACTATGTCAGAGGGGTCTTGCAACACTTCCTAAGTTAGTGGGGAGAATGGAAAAGTACTGGTATGTTTGTTAGAGGGGGTTTTACATTCTTGGAGTGATAACTTATCTGGGGGGTTGGGGAGTTCTGCTCTTTCCCGTCACAAACCGATATCTTCCGATCGCCTGTCCCTATCCAATCCACACACCCACTTTTTGTGCTCCTCCCCAAACTCCTCCCCTCACGCGCTTCACCCCCGAACCGGTTCCACCCCCATGACAACTCCATCCCCGATTGCATCATCGTTGCAAGAAGCCACACCTCTTCCGGAGCCATCTTGGTCTTCCGGTTCCTACGGCCCTACATCCGGTTCCCAAGGTTGGGACACTGGAAGGGGGGGAGCCGGAACCCCAAGGCCCACACCAGGATGGCCTTCCCTCTCTCCCTCTGGTGACGTTTAGCCAGTCAAGATGTGGGAATGTTACCCACCCAGATTGGCAGCCTTTCTCCCAGGCTGTGATTAAGGATCTATATAAAGCCCACCGGGAGTACGGACATGAAAGTCTGACTTCCGAGGTTTGTTGAGGGCCAACCTAGCCAGCATTGTCGTGGTCCCTTACGACCTGAAGCAGCTCTACTCATGCCTTATGACTCCATCCGAATATAGAATCTGGGAGGCAACGTGGCTAGATCTTCTTCAGACGGCACTGCCGAGCCTTTTAGAAGATCCTACCATGGACACAGATGAAGCAGGGGATCCTATAACCTTGGATCATCTGATGGGAGAAGGCAAGTAGGTGAGTGCCCGAGAAAAGGTGCAAGCAATTCCAGTAGAGGTACTGGAAAAAATTAAAGATGCCACTGAAAAGGCCTTCCTGGGTCTGCAGCCAGATGGCCCCTTACCTCCTTATTCGGCTATCAAGCAGGGTCCTGCAGAACCCTTCAGGAAATTTGTTGACAGGCTGACCAGGGCGGTAGAGCTTCAGGTCTGGGAAGAAGCAGCAAGCGAAAGCGTCCTGAAGACCACCGCTTTCCAGAACGCGAATGAGTTGTGTTGCGCTGCCATCCTGAGCCTACCCCCTAAGCCTCGGCCGAAGCTGAAGGATCTGCTTCTGGTGTGTGAAGTTAAGGTCCCAATGATGACCCCAAAGACTGAACATCTGCCGAGACAGCAGCCCCGTACTCCGAGAGCCGCTGCTGCAGAGACAGGGGAGCTGCGACCAAGTGCACCACCCAGGAAGACCTCGTTTCGTTCCCGAAATAACAACAACTGCTGCAGCTTGTGTGGCCAATATGGCCACTGGCAGTCCTCCTGCCCAGCAAAGGCTGAATTTCAACAATTTTTACAAAACCGGGGAGGTGGAGGGGAGAGCCAGGAAGGGGGCGCTCAGCCCCAGAGGAAACAAAAACCTAAATCGTGAGCGTGAAGACCACAAAAGGGTGGCCAGGGCGAAGAGGGGGAAGGGAGGAAAGAGAAAGTTTGTGCCTGATGTGACTTTACCAGATGTGACTTCACCTGATCTGACTTTACCTATTCCTACTGAACAGGACACTGCAGGAGTTCCCTCTGGGAACTCGCAGCCACCAGACATTTTCAAGGACCAAGCGGACCCAATTCTGACAACAACCTCCAGGTATGAGCCCTTCAGGCTCCAGCTGACTGAGCCACTCCACCTTAGGGACACTGATTGGCACTTTATCAGGGTCAACTCAGGTGAGCAGGGTACCTGGAAAGAGATCGGGATAAAGTTCGTCGTCATGGGAGACTGTAAGTACACTCCCAAGGAGATTGAAGTCGCTCCGGAAACATTCAACTCCGATCCCGAGCACTTCATTGTATGGCTGCACTGCACTCACCCTCCGGTGTTTTTACCAAAAGGTCAGGTAATAGCCCAAGTCATACCCGTTCCCAGTCTGGAGAAGCTTGACATACCGTCAGCAGGAAGGGTAAAGGCTATTACAGCAACGTCAAAGCCGCAGCTAGACTGTGTGCTGAGGGTGGGCGATGAGACCCACAACATCAAGGGTCTCCTGAACACGGGTGTAGATGTGACGATCATCCCCACACGGGATTGGCCGTCACATTGGGCTTTGCAAAATGTGGACAGACAGATGCAAGGCGTAGGGGGTCTCCAATTGGCCAGACAGTCTAAGAGTGTTGTAGAAATTAAGGGGCCAAATGGGCAATCGACAACTCTACACCCATTTGTAGTGGATTATAAGAAGCCCTTGCTAGGGAGAGACCTAATGGCCCAGTGGGGGGTCACGATTGACATACCCGACCCC
Organism: Acrocephalus arundinaceus; assembly: GCA_021534815.1. Classification (NCBI taxonomy): domain Eukaryota; kingdom Metazoa; phylum Chordata; class Aves; order Passeriformes; family Sylviidae; genus Acrocephalus; species Acrocephalus arundinaceus. The sequence continues at coordinate 146,697 of JAJEOU010002289.1, forward strand.
TTACAAAATTTTCGGGCGGCGGTCACTGAAGAGTGTCCTACCCAAAAACTTAATTGGAAAACAGATATTCCAGTTTGGGTAGAGCAGTGGCCGCTATCGAAACAAAAATTAAAAGTGCTCAACGAGCTCGTGGAGGAGCAACTATGAAAGGGCAGCATTGAGGAGACCACTTCACCGTGGAACTCCTCAGTGTTTGTCATCCAAAAATCTGACAAGACCAGGTGGCGGCTCCTTCATGACCTTTGCCAAATTAACAATGTCATAGAAGACATGGGGTCTCTCCAGCCTAGGATGCCTTCCCCGGCAATGCTCCCCCGAAACTGGCGATTGGCTGTGATTGATATAAAAGACTGCTTCTTTCAAATTCCCCTACACCCTGATGATGCCCCACGTTTCGCTTTCTCGGCGTCTTCCATCAACCGAGAAGCCCCAAGGGAAAGATACCACTGGAAGGTCTTGCCACAAGGCATGAAGAACAGTCCACCTATTTGTCAGTGGATGTCTCTTCCTTGCTGTCTCCCGTGCGTGCAGCTGCAGGCTAAGCGATCATCTATCATTACATGGATGATGTTCTCGTCTGCGCTCCCAATGACGATCTTCTGTCACACGTGCTTGACCAGAGAATTTCTGTGTTAATTGCTACAGGGTTCGAGTTACAGGAGACCAAGATTCAACGGATGCCGCCTTGGAAGTACCTTGGCCTCGAAATCAGCAAGCAGACCATTGTACCGCAGAAATTGGCTATCAAAACCAAAATTAGGATGCTTGCAAATGCTCATCAACTGTGTGCAGCGTTGACATGGGTGAGACCCTGGCTAGGTCTGACAACTGAAGACCTAGACCCGCTTTTCCATTTGTTGAAAGGTGGGGAGGAGCTGAGTTCTCCAAGGGAACTCACCCCAGAGGCACAGAAAGTGCTCAAAAAGGTCCAGGTAAGACTGTCCACCAGGCAGGCCAACAGGTGCCCACCTGACCTGCCCTTCGAATTTATCATCTTAGGAAACCTGCCACATCTTCATGGTGTCATTTTTCAATGAGACAAGGGGGTCACCAAAATACATTGGAAGGACTGAGGCGGGAAGGATCCTCTTCTTATTATAGAGTGGATCTTCCTCAGCCACCAGCGGTCCAAAAGGATGACCACGCCACAAGAACTGGTGGCTGATTTGATCCGGAAGGCCAGAACCCGCCTTAGGGAATTGGCCGGCTGTGACTTTGACTGCATACACATCCCAATTCGGACCAAAACGGGCCCAATTACAAAGGCAATGTTGGAACAACTATTGCGGGAAAATGAGGCTCTGCAAATAGTCGTGGATTCATACACTGGGCAAATTTCAATTCATCAGCCTGCCCACAAAGTTTTTAATGAGGATGCTCAATTCACATTGGCTCTTGAGAGTGTTCAGAGCAAAAGGCCTTTAGAAGCCCTGACAGTTTTTATGGACATGTCCGGAAGGTCCCACAAGTCAGTCTTGACTTGGAAGGACCCTCAGACTCAGCAGTGGGAGAAAGATGTTACCAGAGTCGAGGGTTCCCTTCAAGTTGCTGAGTTGGCCGCAGTCGTCCAGGCTTTTGAAAGGTTCTCTGAACCATTCAATTTAATTACTGATTCGGCCAATGTAGCAGGTGTAGTATCCAGAGCAGTGCATGCAGTCCTGCAAGAAGTGTCCAACCCTGCCCTCTTTGAATTGCTCTCGAAGCTTGTTAAGCTGATCTCCCACTGAGAGAAACCCTTTTATGTGATGCACACAAGGTCACACACAGATTTGCCAGGGTTCGTCGCTGAGGGGAACAAGAGGGCTGATGCTCTCGCTGCCCCTGTGGAGATGACCCCGCTGCCAAATCTTTTTGAGCAGGCCAAAATCAGCCACCAGTTGTTCCATCAGAATGCCCCAGGCCTTGTTCGCTGGTTCCGTCTCACCCAGGAACAGGCAAAAGCGATCGTGGCAACCTGTCCCACGTGCCAGCAGCATGCTCTCCCAACCATCAGCGCTGGGGCTAACCCCAGGGGGTTGAGCAGCTGCGAGGTGTGGCAGACAGACTTGACGCACGTGCCTCAGTTTGGTAGGCTGAAGTACATCCATGTCTCGGTGGACACCTTTTCACACGCAGTCTTCGCCTCTGCCCACACAGGGGAGAAACCCAGGGATGCTATCAAGCATCTCCTACTGGCTTTCTCCTTCTTAGGCATCCCAAAGGTCCTCAAAACTGACAATGGGCCAGCGTACCTTTCCAAGGAATTCCATGACTTTCTTCAGTAATGTGGTGTGGAACATAAAACTGGCATCCCCCACTCCCCAACTTGTCAAGCCGTTGTGGAGAGGACCCATCGAGACATCAAACGGGTCTTGGACCAGCAACAACCAGTCCTGAAGGTTGAACCTCCATCGATCCGTCTTTCCAGGGCCTTGTACACCATCAATTTTTTAAACTGCTCCTTTGAGGTTTTGAGCCCGCCAATCGTTCGTCACTTTGGTGGGTGTGAGCAGCTGGCCCCGAAGGTGCGTCCGCAAGTCCTCATGCAAGACCCAGAGACTGGTGGAGTCGAGGGCCCACATGACTTGGTCACTTGGGGTCGTGGATATGCTTGCGTGTCCACCCCCAGGGGACTGAGTTGGATTCCCTCGAAATGGGTAAAACCATACCGTCCTGTAGTCTCTGGGGAAAAAAGACCCAAATACTCGCAGGTCTCGGTTGCTGCATGGAGAAAAAAAAGGCACCGGTGGAACTCCTGGGACGAGTTTGTCCTCCCTTTACCCCCTTGCCCTGTTTCTAATTATGTTTTGGTTTCATATTCTATTTAGTTTCGATCCAGACCCTCTCAGAGCGATGGCCCCATCGACAGCAGCCATCCTTCTATCCTTGCTGCTGCTCGCCAGTCTTCAGTCTCCGATGGTGGCATGGGCAGTGCCAACACCCATGCCACAATCCACAAACTTGTCGGAGGCTTCAAGAACAAGCTGTCCTCAGACATCCGACTGGCTGGATGGACTTTTTGAGAATTGGGGGCTACCTGGGTGGGCCTGGTCCATTATTCGTCCTGTCCTGATCGTTTTATTTATGGTTTTGTGTATTCTCGGCGCGTTTAGTTGTATTCGTTATTTTGTTAAAAAATTGAGTTCAAGCTGTCTCCCCCCTGCATGCAAGCCGTCTTCATCACATCTCCACCAGAAGTGAAATATCCTGAGCTGTGGCCACTGACCAACTATTTACAGTTCAAGATACCATCTTTTATAAAAACAAAGGGGGAGATGTAGCGGCGCGTTTTATACCTTTTTATTTATTGTTAATAAGTTCTGTAACGGTTTCTCCCAAGTTCTCCCCTGTATTTCTCCCCATTTGGTTTCCCTCTGCCTTTGTTCTCCACAGCCTGTCACTCTCTGGGAAGCCTCTCCTCTCCTTCTAGAGTGTTCGGAGAGACTCGGTCCCAGATTGGAGCAGGCTGGGGAACACCCACTCCTCGTTTCCCATTCGCTGTCTGTGTGACATCCATATTTCCCTTATTGGCTTTCCCTCTTGTGTCCACCCCCTTCTCCCAACCCCGTATAAGCTGTGGCCACGCCTCGGGTGGGGACACTCTCGAGAGAAGCTCAGAGAAGCGTGGCTACCCTGCGAAAGGCAGGGGACAATAAAGACCATCTAGCCACAATGTAGCCTCCTCGCTTCCTACCTTCGTCAAGCCTCACCGACATCTCTCGTGCAGCTCTGACCACCCGGGGGGTGGCAACAGGTCCGTCTGCTGCTGCCAACTGAGTTTGGAAGTATCCCGAGCCAGGGCTAGCCGGGAACAGCTGGAAGCAACTTTCCAGCTGGGCTCGAGGGATGTTTTCACTGCCCTCATGCAAATCCAGGGAAAACCACACTATTGTCTCCGGATATATCTCCCTTCACATCCCCTTATGGGCACCAGTCCTGTCCCAGATACAAGTAAATGCTATTGCAAGACTGTGACACTTGAAAAAATCCCTCAGGGGAGTAAAGTGCAGGTTTACATCCTTTTGGCTCTTCCTCATTAAACCTCTTCCCAAACCCTGCAGGTTTTTAAAATCACTTTATTACACTCTACCTAATTTATATAAGCAGAAGCTCTCCACTTTCTTTTCTGTCCCTTGTTCCTGATATGGAAAGCCCCTTTGTAAAGCTTAATTTAATTTTAAAGTTGATATACACATGCATGGTAACCATACGTCTTTTCAGCACCTTGACTTCCAACTTGTGAACCCTTGAGATCACTCTGTAAACGACAGCAGAGTTTGAGTGTACAAATTACACAGTTTTCTAAGACAGATACTTGGAATGTGGGACAATTGTGACACCTTGCGGTTGTTCCTGTAACGACTTTGAACATTTTAAGGGTAAACAGGTGGAAAAAAGGCTGCCACAGTGGGCTCAGTGCAGTGTCCATGGCCACAGCCCCTTGCCATGGCCCAGGGCAGCTTGGGATGATGATCCAGCCTCACTCCTGGCCCAGGCCAGGCCTGCAGTGCCCTTCCCCACAGCCTGGCTGCACAGAAGCACTTCCAGGGCTCTCTGCAGTTCCCTTGCCCTCACTCTTGCCTCACTCACACACCTCCCAGCAACCCAGCTGGAGCTTTGAGCTGCAAGGAGTTCAAAGCTTGTCTCTCCTTGAGCAGTTGGTCCAATTCTGCCTTCAGCCAACTCTGGATTTGTGTTTATGGTAAAACTTCCTGTGTGTCTAAAACATTCCTGTCATGGTTCTGCCTTGGTGAAGGGGAAACTCCTTGGTGGCACCTTGGTCTTGGCACACACTTGAGGAGTGTGTCTGTTTTCAATGGGGAAACTCAGGAGTTTGAGATTGCTTCAAAAAAAGAAGAAGAAAACCCTTCTCTAGTTTTGTGCAGCCAGTTCTCCAAGCAAAGCAGGTCCCAGGTGAGTGAGGAGAGACAGGATGGGATTGGGGAATGTGGAGGAAGGTTGTCCACACCCTGACAGACCTCAAGTCACAGCTTCTCTGAGCAGGCCAGACCTCCTTAGAGGAGAGACCCTGGATCAATATCAATCCCTGAATAGTGCAATCACCTCTTGTGTAATAAGAAAATTTTTAAAATTATGCCCTTAAAAATGCAATATATATTTCCATAACGTTTTTCAACTATTTCTCCATAAGTGCAGCAGGATATTTTCCTAATGAACTGCACCAGACCAGATGGAAATCAAGGCACAGCCATGGTTTCCCAGGACTTGCTTGATCTTAATAAGCCCCGTGGTGCATTTGGTGCTGAGCCCTGGAACCTCAGGGCCTGAGAGGAGATTGCACAAACCTTGCCAGGAGTCAAAGTCAGAAGAAAACCCAAAAGTGTCTCAAAGCAATAATGGGTCCCACTTATGTCCATCCCAAAAACAGGCTCCTCATGGAGTCCTTGGAGGAGAGAACTGGAGTCCAAAATTGCACAAAAACCTCTCAGGGACTCAGTGACAAAAAAGAAGTACTTAAATTACCCCTGAGTACTCAGAAGTATGAATGATCCCTACTGAGTATTTTTACTGACCAAGAATCCCATGGGACCTGATAAAGTACATAGTTGGAACAATGATTGCACAATTTTTTCCTAGAGTCAGTTTGAAAAGGAAACAGCAAGCATCCTAAAATAACTGAAGTGCCTTGAAGCATTAATGAGCCCCACTGAGTGTTGTTACTGACAAAGCCTCTCAAGGGACTCATTAAAGCAGAGAATTGGAGGCCAGGATTGCACAAACCTCTCAGAGACTCCAAGGCAAAAGCCAAACCCAAAGTCCTTGGAAAAACCTGCAGTCCCTGGAAGCATGAAGGAGCCCCCCAGGGCCATTGCTGACCAAGGCTCCTTCCCCAGGGACTCCTTCCAGCACATCCTGGAGGCCACTGGCATGGGAGGGGGATGCTGAGGGCAGCACAAGGGGCTGACAGTGCCCAGCCTGGCTGGGGCTGTGCCAGGAGGCCCCAGGGCCTCAGGACAAGGGGTCTCCTCAGTGCCCTTGGTGGCACAGAGGCTGCTGTGGCCCAGGGCACCAAGACTTGGCTTCTCTTTGTCCCCACCTGTCATCCCTGCCTGCAGTTCTCTGCTCTGCCTGGGGCCTGGGGACACTTTCTGTGTCGTGTCCCTCAGTGGGACCCATTAAAACTTCCAGAAACTTGGGAGCTGGGTTCTGCCTTGGAGTTCTGGAGAGGTTTCTTCCGCTCCCTCTCAGGGACTGATGTTCAGGGCCTCAGCACAAAGCCCCGAGAGGGTCATTAAAGTCCTTGTGCTGTGTCTGTGCTACTGAGCTGGGCTGAGCTCATCATCCAGAGGGAGATCCTGGTAACCAAGAAGAGCTTAAAAACACATTTCTCTGGATGAGCAGCTTTTCTGCCAGCCCAGCAGGGCTGGGGCACTGCCTGCAGCCACCCCGGGCACAGCACACAGGCACACAGGGTTTCAGCTCAGCCTGGGCTGGCAGCACAGAGCAGAGCTCACTCAGGGCTCACTGCAGGAGAAATCCTCCCAGGCTTGCAAACAGTCACTCTCTGGCTGGGGGAAGAGAAGCTGCAGCTCCTGCAGGGATCTCCTGAAGCTGCCACATCCCCCAGCTTGGAGCACCTTCCAGGAGCACTGTGGGAGCTGCTGCAGGGCAGGGATGTGGCCCTAGGGCAGGGCTGGGTTTCCCTGCTGCCCCAGCCCAGGCCCAGCACAAGGCAGCTCCCTGGGGCCAGGCTCTGCTGCAGGGCTGAGCAGCCAGGGCTGCAGCCAGGGGTGCCCAGGGCTGTGGTGCAGAGCAGGGTCCTGCAGCCCAGGGCGCTGTGCTGGCCCAGGGACTCTGCTGCCTGCCAGGGACAGCTCTCAGCCGGCCCTGGGAGCTGCTGCCAGTGCTGGGGAGAAGCTGTGGGGGGAAGGAGCCACCCTGAGCAGGGCAGCTGCTGCTGCTGCTGCTGCTGCTGCTGCTGCTGAGAGGGGCTGTGTGGGGCAGGGCTGCTCCCAGCTGCACACCAGCCTGGACACAGCTGCGGAGGACACTTGCCAAAAGAAGGTAAGCCTGGCATGGCTGTAAAGATCAGGAGCTTTCCTGAGACTGTTTTCAATTTTCTGCTTGAATGTGGATGGGAGAGTAGGGGTGATGACAAAAAGATTTTTGCTATTTATACATTATTCATATATTTGTAGCTCTGTTAACTACTATTACATAGTTACAAAACTGTAATTCTTAATTAACTCTGTTCAATTACTATTACATACTTAGATAACTATAATCCTTAAGTAACTCTAATATGTTTCATAGTCTTTCACTTCAATTTTAGAACAATATGTTTCTATATACATTCCTCAAATACTGTATAGTCTTAATAACAAAAAGAGGACTTACAAGAAGACCATTTTGGTTTTTAACCAGAGTGTTAGCAGCAATAAAAAAATGTGTGGAAAAGAAACCATTGGACCTACTTGGATGGATTGGCCCAGGGGTGTGTAACTGGGGCAAATGAATTATCTTTTGGATGTTCCTGTTAAATATCCTAATTATTCAACTTGAAAAAATTTCTGAACTTAGGGGCTGGATGATCCCCATCCCCACCGGGGTGGCCTAGAAGCTTCCAATAATGACCTGGTTGTTACTTTACTGTTCTAACACTTCTACAATTTTTTTTTTTCTTTTGATTATAGGCAATGAAACGATGAGAGAAGCAGAACAGGAGTTATAATCACAGAATCACAGAACATTCTGAGTTTAAAGGGACACCCAGGATCATCCCAGTAATAATTTCAACATTTACAGAGACTCCTGGACTGTATCTTTGGGTGGTCAGTCTCTCTGTTGGGAGCCTCCTAAAGGGCCTTCAGCCACTGCTCAGCCCTGCACAGCCCCAGCATCACCTTGGCAGGGCCCAGCAGGGCTCTCCTGAGCTGCTCTTGCCCACCTGCAGACAGAGCCTGCCCCAGCCAGGGCCCTGCAGACAGGCAGGTTTTTGTAGGGCCAGGCCCAGGGCACAGAGGGTGGGATGGGCTCTGTGAGCGCTGGCAGGGACAAGGCTCCTGTCAGGAGGGAAATGTGCAGGCCCAGGGAGATGCTGAGGGAAGGAGAGGGGGCTGAAGAGAGCAGTGCTGGGGGCAGGAGGGCACTGTAGGTGTGTGGGAGGTGCCAGGCCCAGCTGGCTAGGGGAACACTGTCCTGAGTGCCCGGGTGTCTCTGCCCTGCCCTCCCAGGCACAGCACCACCACATCTGCTCTTGTTTCTGCATTGCCCTGATCCTGTCCCTGTCATCTGGTGCTCACAGGGAGGCTCTGGCCTTTGCAGCAGCTGAGTCAGGCACTGCCCTTGGCATTCCTGCCAGGCAGCTGTGGCCATGGCAATGGGGTGTCCAAGCTTCCCTGGGCCCTGTGGGGCTGTGGGCAAAGCAGTCCATGGGAAAGGGGAATGAGCTGAGCCCCCTCCCTGAGATCCCATCATGGGCACACCCAGGGATCTCCTTGCTGTGTCCTTCCCAGCTCTGAGCTGCCCTCCTGGCTGCAAATCTGTGCCAGAGGCCCTGGGAGTTCCCTGAATGTGCCCCGGGGAAGTGCAGAGATGCCAGAGCTGAGGAAATGCTGCTGGGTTTGCCAAGGGAGCCGGGAGTGTCCTTGGCAGAAGGGGGTGCTGAGACCTTGCCCAGAGCCCTTTGGAGAGGGGGAGACATTGAGGGATCCCTGTGCTCTGGGCAGGGTCTGGTTTATCCCAGGGTGACCTGGGTGTGTGATTGTGCTCTGATTGCAGCCAAAGCTGCAAACCCAGGGCAGTTGAGAACAAGCCCATCCAGCCCCTCACCTTCCCTGAGCCACAGGGAATCCTTTGCCTCTCATCTCTAAATGGCAAACTGTGAGTGCAGCAGGAATGCTGAGGATTTCTGACCTCAGAGAAACAGGAATGATGTGGAGGCTGAAAAAACTTCCTAAACCCCACTCCTGCAATCTACTTCCTTTAGACTTAGGTTTGCAGATGCTACCAAGCCTGTCTGCATTAGGAGGTATCCCACTGACAAATCCTGAATATCCAGCCTTCTCCCTCTGCCACATGGCAACAAACCCAGGGCAGCAGGGCAGGGGTGGGTCCTTGAGAGACCCCACGCCCAGGCCTGGCTGCTCCTGGCACACTCAGACAGCACAACTGGAGCTCAGGCAGGGACCTGGGGGAAGGTTTTCCCAGAGCAGGAACAAGGGTGGGTGGGTCACAGCAGGACAGTCTACAGGGAATGGCCCAGGTTTGGCTCAGAGCAGCCTCTGCTGATTCTTCAATTTCCTGTATCCATTAACAGGTGCCCATGGCCAGAGTAAAAAATGTCGAACAGCAGCTCCATCAGCCACTTCCTCCTGCTGCCATTGGCAGACACGCGGCAGCTGCAGCTCCTGCACTTCTGCCTCTTCCTGGGCATCTCCCTGGCTGCCCTCCTGGGCAACGGCCTCATCATCAGCGCCGTAGCCTGCGGCCACCTCCTGCACAGCCCCATGTTCTTCTTCCTGCTCAACCTGGCCCTCACCGACCTGGGCTGCATCTGCACCACTGTCCCCAAAGCCATGCACAATTCCCTCTGGGACACCAGGACCATCTCCTACAAAGGGTGTGCTGCTCAGCTCTTTTTTGTTGTTTTCTGTGCTACTACAGAGCTTTCCCTCCTGACCATCATGTGCTACGACCGCTACATGTCCATCTGCAAACCCCTGCACTACGGGACCCTCCTGGACAGCAGAGCTTGTGCCCACATGGCAGCAGCTGCCTGGGCCAGTGGATTTCTCAACTCTCTCCTACATACAATAGGTACATTTTCTCTGCCCCTGTGCCATGGCAATGCCCTGGGCCAGTTCTTCTGTGAAATCCCACAGATCCTCAAGCTCTCCTGCTCCAATACCTACCTAACAGAACTTGGGCTTGTTACAGTTAGTGCATCTTTAGGACTTGGCTGTTTTGTGTTCATTGTTTTCTCCTATGTGCAGATCTTCAGGGCTGTGCTGAGGATCCCCTCTGAGCAGGGACGGCACAAAGCCTTTTCCACCTGCCTCCCTCACCTGGCTGTGGTCTCTCTGTTTGTGAGCACTGTCCTGTTTGCCTACCTGAAGCCCCCCTCCATCACATCCCCATCCCTGGATCTGGCCCTGTCAGTTCTGTACTCGGTGGTGACTCCAGCCCTGAACCCCGTCATCTACAGCCTGAGAAACCAGGAGCTCAAAGCTGCACTGTGGAGACTGATGACTGGATGTGTTCAGAAACATTAAACTGCTAGTCAATTTCTGTAATAAAATACTTGTAATAAAAGTATTTTTGATACTTCCTGTTGGTTTGTTGTGGGATTTTTCCCTCTGTTATATAATTTTATCTTTTTCCCAAAGAAATGTCATTGTTTGTGGCATTTCTCATTTTTTATCTCTCCACCTTCCCTGCAGCCACAGACGTTGTCTATGAGGGGCTGCACTCTTGATGGCTCTAAAGCAACTAAACAATCTCCCAGCCAAGTTTTCTGCAGAGATGCCCCTTTTGTTTCCTTCTCTGCAGCTGCAGCAGCAATGTCTGTGTGCAGAGCTGGGGGCAGATCAGTGCTGGCACAGCAGCTGTGCCCAACAGCAGCAGCAGCAGCAGCCCTTGGTGTTGCCAGTGCTGCTGCCGTGGCCCTGCCCCGCTGCCCTGCTGGCCCTGGTGTTGCTGTAGGGCCTGAGTGCTCTCGGGGCCGGGCACAGTGCTGGGGGTGGCAGTGCCGGGGCTGCAGCAGGGACAGGCCATGGGCACTGCTGGGGCAGCGCTGACGCCTCAGGCCAGGCCCTGGGGGCTGCAGGCTCCTTGCCCAGGCTCTCTCCAGAACACTTTGCCCAGGCCAATGCTGAGCACAGAAAAGCCCCGGGAGCAGCCCCAGGCTGGCCGTGGGCAGGCTGGGGGCAAACAGCATGGCTGGGGCTCTGCAAGGTGCCTGGGGGAGACAAGGGGAAGGAGCAGCAGAGCAGGGGCTGATCCATCCCCACTTCACTGAACACCCCACGGCAGCGTCCCACAGTGTCCTCATGCACCTGCCAACAACATCCCCCCTCTGCAGCCCTGGCCTCTCCCCCAGCTCACACAGGTGCCGCATCCTTGCAGGCACAGACACGGCAGCACTGCCTCAGGAGCCCCTGTTTGCACTGCCCAGAGCAGGCGTAGCACCCCCATGGTGTTGGTGGGGAGATGAAGCTGACGGAGCACAAATGCCATCAGCCCCTGGGCCAGTAAGGGCTGGGGGACAGCAGGGAAACGACTCAGCTTAGTGGTGGCCTCTGAAGTCACACAGAAAGTTTGTTCCCATCAGCTGGGAGTTTCCTGTGCCACTGCAAACGTTGTTGCTCAGAGCCAGGCTTCCTGGCAGCCATCCCCAAACTGCCTGCAGCATTTCCTTTGCTTCACCTGGCTCTCTTTCCTCTTCCTGGTACAAATTTCTTCCTCTTACCCACCCCTGTTCCCTCCCCTGAAAACAGCCCATCCCTGGTTGCCCTTTCCTCTCTGGCCCCACTCCCCATTTCAGTTCCTGACTTGGCACGATGGAAACGTTCCTTGGGGAGCAGGATCATCCTCCAAGTGCTGCAGGAATTGTCTGCAGGCTCCTGCAGTGCCTCGTGCTGTTCCCTTGCCAGAGGCACCACAGGCCAGGGGGGCCCATCTGGCCTGGTGTGTCTGGCTGTGGGGCTCCCTGTGCTGGGCAATGAGGAGGAGCTGCAGAGGCTCTGCAGGACTGACAGGATGGGCTTGGGGGCTGTGAGGAGAAGCTGAGGGACCTGGTCTGCAGGACCATGTGAAGAGGATTCCCAGGGCTCATCCTGCAACTGCTGCAAGGGTGGTTTCAAAGAATCCCAGTATCAGCAAGGTTTGAAAAGACCTTGGACATCATCAAGTCGAACCTGTGTCTTCACACTGCCTTGTCTCTTCTGAGCCTCCTCTTTTCCAAAATAAACAACCCCAGCTCCCTCAGCCACTCCTCACAGGACTTGTGTTCCAGACCTCTCACCAGCCTTGTTGCCCTTCTCTGGACATGCTCCAGCCCCTCCATGTCCTTTCTTAATTGAGGGTCCCAGAACTGGACACAGCACTCGAGGTGCTGCCTAACCAGTGCCCAGCACAGGGGAAGAATCACTGGCCTGCTCCTGCTGGCCACACTGTTCCTGATCCAGGCCAGGAGCCATTGGCCTTCTTGGCCACTTGGGCACACTGCTGCCTCATGTCCAGCCTGCTGTCCCTCAGTCCCTGCAGGTCCCTTTCTGCCTGGCTGCTGTCCAGCCACTCTGTCCCCAGCCTATAGTGCTGCAGGGGTTGTTGTGGCCAGCCCACCTGACCTCCCCTTCGAATTTATCATCTTAGGAAACCTGCCACATCTTCATGGTGTCATTTTTCAATGAGACAAGGGGGTCACCAAAATACATTGGAAGGCTGAGGCGGGAAGGATCCTCTTCTTATTATAGAGGGGATCTTCCTCAGCCACCAGCGGTCCAAAAGGATGACCACGCCACAAGAACTGGTGGCTGATTTGATTCGGAAGGCCAGAAAACCCGCCTAGGGAATTGGCCGGCTGTGACTTTGACTGCATACACATCCCAATTCGGACCAAAACGGGCCCAATTACAAAGGCAATGTTGGAACAACTATTGCGGGAAAATGAGGCTCTGCAAATAGTCTGGATTCATACACTGGGCAAATTTCAATTCATCAGCCTGCCCACAAAGTTTTTAGAAGGATGCTCAATTCACATTGGCTCTTGAGAGTGTTCAGAGCAAAAGGCCTTTAGAAGCCCTGACGTTTTTATGGACATGTCCGGAAGGTCCCACAAGTCAGTCTTGACTTGGAAGGACCCTCAGACTCAGCAGTGGAGAAAGATGTTACCAGAGTCGAGGTTCCCTTCAAGTTGCTGAGTTGGCCGCAGTCGTCCAGGCTTTTGAAAGGTTCTCTGAACCATTCAATTTAATTACTGATTCGGCCAATGTAGCAGGTGTAGTATCCAGAGCAGTGCATGCAGTCCTGCAAGAAGTGTCCAACCCTGCCCTCTTTGAATTGCTCTCGAAGCTTGTAAGCTGATCTCCCACTGAGAGAAACCCTTTTATGTGATGCACACAAGGTCACACACAGATTTGCCAGGGTTCGTCGCTGAGGGGAACAAGAGGGCTGATGCTCTCGCTGCCCCTGTGGAGATGACCCCGCTGCCAAATCTTTTTGAGCAGGCCAAAATCAGCCACCAGTTGTTCCATCAGAATGCCCCAGGCCTTGTTCGCTGTTCCGTCTCACCCAGGAACAGGCAAAAGCGATCGTGGCAACCTGTCCACGTGCCAGCAGCATGCCTCCCAACCATCAGCGCTGGGGCTAACCCCAGGGGGTTGAGCAGCTGCGAGGTGTGGCAGACAGACTTGACGCACGTGCCTCAGTTTGGTAGGCTGAAGTACATCCATGTCTCGGTGGACACCTTTTCACACGCAGTCTTCGCCTCTGCCCACACAGGGAGAAACCCAGGGATGCTATCAAGCATCTCCTACTGGCTTTCTCCTTCTTAGGCATCCCAAAGGTCCTCAAAACTGACAATGGGCCAGCGTACCTTTCCAAGGAATTCCATGACTTTCTTCGAAGAATGGTGTGGAACATAAAACTGGCATCCCCCACTCCCCAACTTGTCAAGCCGTTGTGGAGAGGACCCATCGAGACATCAAACGGGTCTTGGACCAGCAACAAACCAGTCCTGAAGGTTGAACCTCCATCGATCCGTCTTTCCAGGGCCTTGTACACCATCAATTTTTTAAACTGCTCCTTTGAGGTTTTGAGCCCGCCAATCGTTCGTCACTTTGGTGGGTGTGAGCAGCTGGCCCCGAAGGTGCGTCCCGAAGTCCTCATGCAAGACCCAGAGACTGTGGAGTCGAGGGCCCACATGACTTGGTCACTTGGGGTCGTGGATATGCTTGCGTGCCCACCCCAGGGGACTGAGTTGGATTCCCTCGAAATGGGTAAAACCATACCGTCCTGTAGTCTCTGGGGAAAAAAGACCCAAATACTCGCAGGTCTCGGTTGCTGCATGGAAAAAAAAAGGCACCGGTGGAACTCCTGGGACGAGTTTGTCCTCCCTTTACCCCCTTGCCCTGTTTCTAATTAATGTTTGGTTTCATATTCTATTTAGTTTCGATCCAGACCCTCTCAGAGCGATGGCCCCATCGACAGCAGCCATCCTTCTATCCTTGCTGCTGCTCGCCAGTCTTCAGTCTCCGATGGTGGCATGGGCAGTGCCAACACCCATGCCACAATCCACAAACTTGTCGGAGGCTTCAAGAACAAGCTGTCCTCAGACATCCGACTGGCTGATGGACTTTTGAGAATTGGGGGCTACCTGGGTGGCCTGGTCCATTATTCGTCCTGTCCTGATCGTTTATTTATGGTTTTGTGTATTCTCGGCGCGTTTAGTTGTATCGTTATTTTGTTAAAAAATTGAGTTCAAGCTGTCTCCCCCCTGCATGCAAGCCGTCTTCATCACATCTCCACCAGAAGTGAAATATCCTGAGCTGTGGCCACTGACCAACTATTTACAGTTCAAGATACCATCTTTTATAAAAACAAAGGGGGAGATGTAGCGGCGCGTTTTATACCTTTTTTTATTATTGTTAATAAGTTCTGTAACGTTTCTCCCAAGTTCTCCCCTGTATTTCTCCCCATTTGGTTTCCCTCTGCCTTTGTTCTCCACAGCCTGTCACTCTCTGGGAAGCCTCTCCTCTCCTTCTAGAGTGTTCGGAGAGACTCGGTCCCAGATTGGAGCAGGCTGGGGAACACCCACTCCTCGTTTCCCATTCGCTGTCTGTGTGACATCCATATTTCCCTTATTGGCTTTCCCTCTTGTGTCCACCCTTCTCCCAACCCCGTATAAGCTGTGGCCACGCCTCGGGTGGGGACACTCTCGAGAGAAGCTCAGGAGAGCGTGGCTACCCTGCGAAAGGCAGGGGACAATAAAGACCATCTAGCCACAATGTAGCCTCCTCGCTTCCTACCTTCGTCAAGCCTCACCGACATCTCTCGTGCAGCTCTGACCACCCGGGGGTGGCAACAGGTCCGTCTGCTGCTGCCAACTGAGTTTGGAAGTATCCCGAGCCAGGGCTAGCCGGGAACAGCTGGAAGCAACTTTCCAGCTGGGCTCGAGGGATGTTTTCACTGCCCTCATGCAAATCCAGGGAAAACCACACTATTGTCTCCGATATATCTCCCTTCACATCCCCTTATGGGCACCAGTCCTGTCCCAGATACAAGTAAATGCTATTGCAAGACTGTGACACTTGAAAAAATCCCTCAGGGGAGTAAAGTGCAGGTTTACATCCTTTTGGCTCTTCCTCATTAAACCTCTTCCCAAACCCTGCAGGTTTTTAAAATCACTTTATTACACTCACCTAATTTATATAAGCAGAAGCTCTCCACTTTCTTTTCTGTCCCTTGTTCCTGATATGGAAAGCCCCTTTGTAAAGCTTAATTTAATTTTAAAGTTGATATACACATGCATGGTAACCATACGTCTTTTCAGCACCTTGACTTCCAACTTTGTGAACCCTTGAGATCACTCTGTAAACGACAGCAGAGTTTGAGTGTACAAATTACACAGTTTCTAAGACAGATACTTGGAATGTGGGACAATTGTGACACCTTGCGGTTGTTCCTGTAACGACTTTGAACATTTTTAAGGGTTAAACAGGTGGAAAAAAGGCTGCCACAGTGGGCTCAGTGCAGTGTCCATGGCCACAGCCCCTTGCCATGGCCCAGGGCAGCTTGGGATGATGATCCAGCCTCACTCCTGGCCCAGGCCAGGCCTGCAGTGCCCTTCCCCACAGCCTGCTGCACAGAAGCACTTCCAGGGCTCTCTGCAGTTCCCTTGCCCTCACTCTTGCCTCACTCACACACCTCCCAGCAACCCAGCTGGAGCTTTGAGCTGCAAGGAGTTCAAAAGCTTGTCTCTCCTTGAGCAGTTGTCCAATTCTGCCTTCAGCCAACTCTGGATTTGTGTTTATGAAAACTTCCTGTGTGTCTAAAACATTCCTGTCATGGTTCTGCCTTGGTGAAGGGGAAACTCCTTGGTGGCACCTTGGTCTTGGCACACACTTGAGGATGTGTCTGTTTTCAATGGGGAAACTCAGGAGTTTGAGATTGCTTCAAAAAAAGAAGAAGAAAACCCTTCTCTAGTTTTGTGCAGCCAGTTCTCCAAGCAAAGCAGGTCCCAGGTGAGTGAGGAGAGACAGGATGGGATTGGGAATGTGGAGGAAGGTTGTCCACACCCTGACAGACCTCAAGTCACAGCTTCTCTGAGCAGGCCAGACCTCCTTAGAGGAGAGACCCTGGATCAATATCAATCCCTGAATAGTGCAATCACCTCTTGTGTAATAAGAAAATTTTAAAAATTATGCCCTTAAAAATGCAATATATATTTCCATAACGTTTTTCAACTATTTCTCCATAAGTGCAGCAGGATATTTTCCTAATGAACTGCACCAGACCAGATGGAAATCAAGGCACAGCCATGGTTTCCAGGACTTGCTTGATCTTAATAAGCCCCGGTGGTGCATTTGGTGCTGAGCCCTGGAACCTCAGGCCTGAGAGGAGATTGCACAAACCTTGCCAGGAGTCAAAGTCAGAAAAAACCCAAAAGTGTCTCAAAGCAATAATGGGTCCCACTTATGTCCATCCCAAAAACAGGCTCCTCATGGAGTCCTTGGAGGAGGAGAACTGGAGTCCAAAATTGCACAAAAACCTCTCAGGGACTCAGTGACAAAAAAGAAGTACTTAAATTACCCCTGAGTACTCAGAGTAATGAATGATCCCTACTGAGTATTTTACTGACCAAGAATCCCATGGGACCTGATAAAGTACATAGTTGGAACATGATTGCACAATTTTTTCCTAGAGTCAGTTTGAAAAGGAAACAGCAAGCATCCTAAAATAACTGAAGTGCCTTGAAGCATTAATGAGCCCCACTGAGTGTTGTTACTGACAAAGCCTCTTAAGGGACTCATTAAAGCAGAGAATTGGAGGCCAGGATTGCACAAAACCTCTCAGAGACTCCAAGGCAAAAGCCAAACCCAAAGTCCTTGGAAAAACCTGCAGTCCCTGGAAGCATGAAGGAGCCCCCCAGGGCCATTGCTGACCAAGGCTCCTTCCCCAGGGACTCCTTCCAGCACATCCTGGAGGCCACTGGCATGGGAGGGGATGCTGAGGGCAGCACAAGGGGCTGACAGTGCCCAGCCTGGCTGGGGCTGTGCCAGGAGGCCCCAGGGCCTCAGGACAAGGGGTCTCCTCAGTGCCCTTGGTGGCACAGAGGCTGCTGTGGCCCAGGGCACCAAGACTTGGCTTCTCTTTGTCCCCACCTGTCATCCCTGCCTGCAGTTCTCTGCTCTGCCTGGGCCTGGGGACACTTTCTGTGTCGTGTCCCTCAGTGGGACCCATTAAAACTTCCAGAAACTTGGGAGCTGGGTTCTGCCTTGGAGTTCTGGAGAGGTTTCTTCCGCTCCCTCTCAGGGACTGATGTCAGGGCCTCAGCACAAAGCCCCGAGAGGGTCATTAAAGTCCTTGTGCTGTGTCTGTGCTACTGAGCTGGGCTGAGCTCATCATCCAGAGGGAGATCCTGGTAACCAAGAAGAGCTTAAAAACACATTTCTCTGGATGAGCAGCTTTCTGCCAGCCCAGCAGGGCTGGGGCACTGCCTGCAGCCACCCCGGCACAGCACACAGGCACACAGGGTTTCAGCTCAGCCTGGGCTGGCAGCACAGAGCAGAGCTCACTCAGGCTCACTGCAGGAGAAATCCTCCAGGCTTGCAAACAGTCACTCTCTGGCTGGGGAAGAGAAGCTGCAGCTCCTGCAGGGATCTCCTGAAGCTGCCACATCCCCCAGCTTGGACACCTTCCAGGAGCACTGTGGGAGCTGCTGCAGGGCAGGGATGTGGCCCTAGGCAGGGCTGGGTTTCCCTGCTGCCCCAGCCCAGGCCCAGCACAAGGCAGCTCCCTGGGGCCAGGCTCTGCTGCAGGGCTGAGCAGCCAGGGCTGCAGCCAGGGGTGCCCAGGGCTTTGGTGCAGAGCAGGGTCCTGCAGCCCAGGGCGCTGTGCTGGCCCAGGGACTCTGCTGCCTGCCAGGGACAGCCTCTCAGCCGGCCCTGGGAGCTGCTGCCAGTGCTGGGGAGAAAGCTGTGGGGGGAAGGAGCCACCCTGAGCAGGGCAGCTGCTGCTGCTGCTGCTGCTGCTGCTGCTGCTGAGAGGGGCTGTGTGGGGCAGGGCTGCTCCCAGCTGCACACCAGCCTGGACACAGCTGCGGAGGACACTTGCCAAAAGAAGGTAAGCCTGGCATGGCTGTAAAGATCAGGAGCTTTCCTGAGACTGTTTTTCAATTTTCTGCTTGAATGTGGATGGAGAGTAGGGGTGATGACAAAAAGATTTTTGCTATTTATACATTATTCATATATTTGTAGCTCTGTTAACTACTATTACATAGTTACAAAACTTTAATTCTTAATTAACTCTGTTCAATTACTATTACATACTTAGATAACTATAATCCTTAAGTAACTCTAATATGTTTCATAGTCTTTTCACTTCAATTTTAGAACAATATGTTTCTATATACATTCCTCAAAAACTGTATAGTCTTAATAACAAAAAGAGGACTTACAAGAAGACCATTTTGGTTTTTAACCAGAGTGTTAGCAGCAATAAAAAAAAATGTGTGGAAAAAGAAACCATTGGACCTACTTGGATGGATTGGCCCAGGGGTGTGTAACTGGGCAAATGAATTATCTTTTGGATGTTCCTGTTAAATATCCTAATTATTCAACTTGAAAAAATTTCTGAACTTAGGGGCTGGATGATTCCCATCCCACCGGGGTGGCCTAGAAGCTTCCAATAATGACCTGGTTGTTACTTTACTGTTCTAACACTTCTACAATTTTTTTTTTCTTTTGATTATAGGCAATGAAACGATGAGAGAAGCAGAACAGGAGTTATAATCACAGAATCACAGAACATTCTGAGTTTAAAGGGACACCCAGGATCATCCAGTAATAATTTCAACATTTACAGAGACTCCTGGACTGTATCTTTTGGGTGGTCAGTCTCTCTGTGGGAGCCTCCTAAAGGGCCTTCAGCCACTGCTCAGCCCTGCACCAGCCCCAGCATCACCTTGGCAGGGCCCAGCAGGGCTCTCCTGAGCGCTCTTGCCCACCTGCAGACAGAGCCTGCCCCAGCCAGGGCCCTGGCAGACAGGCAGGTTTTTGTAGGGCCAGGCCCAGGCACAGAGGGTGGATGGGCTCTGTGAGCGCTGGCAGGGACAAGGCTCCTGTCAGGAGGGAAATGTGCAGGCCCAGGGAGATGCTGAGGGAAGGAGAGGGGGCTGAAGAGAGCAGTGCTGGGGGCAGGAGGCACTGTAGGTGTGTGGGAGGTGCCAGGCCCAGCTGGCTAGGGGAACACTGTCCTGAGTGCCCGGGTGTCTCTGCCCTGCCCTCCCAGGCACAGCACCACCACATTCGCTCTTGTTTCTGCATTGCCCTGATCCTGTCCCTGTCATCTGGTGCTCACAGGGAGGCTCTGGCCTTTGCAGCAGCTGAGTCAGGCACTGCCCTTGGCATTCCTGCCAGGCAGCTGTGGCCATGGCAATGGGGTGTCCAAGCTTCCCTGGGCCGCTGGGGCTGTGGGCAAAGCAGTCCATGGAAAGGGGAATGAGCTGAGCCCCCTCCCTGAGATCCCATCATGGGCACACCCAGGGATCTCCTTGCTGTGTCCTTCCCAGCTCTGAGCTGCCCTCCTGGCTGCAAATCTGTGCCAGAGGCCCTGGGAGTTCCCTGAATGTGCCCCGGGGAAGTGCAAGATGCCAGAGCTGAGGAAATGCTGCTGGGTTTGCCAAGGGAGCCGGGAGTGTCCTTGGCAGAAGGGGTGCTGAGACCTTGCCCAGAGCCTTTGGAGAGGGGGAGACATTGAGGGATCCCTGTGCTCTGGGCAGGGTCTGGTTTATCCCAGGGTACCTGGGTGTGTGATTGTGCTCTGATTGCAGCCAAAGCTGCAAACCCAGGGCAGTTGAGAACAAGCCCATCCAGCCCCTCACCTTCCCTGAGCCACAGGGAATCCTTTGCCTCTCATCTCTAAATGGCAAACTGTGAGTGCAGCAGGAATGCTGAGGATTTCTGACCTCAGAGAAACAGGAATGATGTGGAGGCTGAAAAAACTTCCTAAACCCACTCCTGCAATCTACTTCCTTTAGACTTAGGTTTGCAGATGCTACCAAAGCCTGTCGCATTAGGAGGTATCCCACTGACAAATCCTGAATATCCAGCCTTCTCCCTCTGCCACATGGCAACACAAACCCAGGGCAGCAGGGCAGGGGTGGGTCCTTGAGAAGACCCCACGCCCAGCCTGGCTGCTCCTGGCACACTCAGACAGCACAACTGGAGCTCGAGCAGGGACCTGGGGGAAGTTTTCCCAGAGCAGAACAAGGGTGGGTGGGTCACAGCAGGACAGTCTACAGGGAATGGCCCAGGTTTGGCTCAGAGCAGCCTCTGCTGATTCTTCAATTTCCTGTATCCATTAACAGGTGCCCATGGCCAGAGTAAAAAAATGTTCGAACAGCAGCTCATCAGCCACTTCCTCCTGCTGCCATTGGCAGACACGCGGCAGCTGCAGCTCCTGCACTTCTGCCTCTTCCTGGGCATCTCCCTGGCTGCCCTCCGGCAACGGCCTCATCATCAGCGCCGTAGCTGCGGCCACCTCCTGCACAGCCCCATGTTCTTCTTCCTGCTCAACCTGGCCCTCACCGACCTGGGCTGCATCTGCACCACTGTCCCCAAAGCCATGCACAATTCCCTCCTGGACACCAGGACCATCTCCTACAAAGGGTGTGCTGCCTCAGCTCTTTTTGTTGTTTTCTGTGCTACTACAGAGCTTTCCCTCCTGACCATCATTGTGCTACGACCGCTACATGTCCATCTGCAAACCCCTGCACTACGGGCCCTCCTGGACAGCAGAGCTTGTGCCCACATGGCAGCAGCTGCCTGGGCCAGTGGATTTCTCAACTCTTCCTACATACAATAGGTACATTTCTCTGCCCCTGTGCCTATGGAAGCAGGGGATCCTATAACCTTGGATCATCTGATGGGAGAAGGCAAGTAGGTGAGTGCCCGAGAAAAGGTGCAAGCAATTCCAGTAGAGGTACTGGAAAAAATTAAAGATGCCACTGAAAAGGCCTTCCTGGGTCTGCAGCCAGATGGCCCCTTACCTCCTTATTCGGCTATCAAGCAGGGTCCTGCAGAACCCTTCAGGAAATTTGTTGACAGGCTGACCAGGGCGGTAGAGCTTCAGGTCTGGGAAGAAGCAGCAAGCGAAAGCGTCCTGAAGACCACCGCTTTCCAGAACGCGAATGAGTTGTGTTGCGCTGCCATCCTGAGCCTACCCCCTAAGCCTCGGCCGAAGCTGAAGGATCTGCTTCTGGTGTGTGAAGTTAAGGTCCCAATGATGACCCCAAAGACTGAACATCTGCCGAGACAGCAGCCCCGTACTCCGAGAGCCGCTGCTGCAGAGACAGGGGAGCTGCGACCAAGTGCACCACCCAGGAAGACCTCGTTTCGTTCCCGAAATAACAACAACTGCTGCAGCTTGTGTGGCCAATATGGCCACTGGCAGTCCTCCTGCCCAGCAAGGGCTGAATTTCAACAATTTTTACAAAACCGGGGAGGTGGAGGGAGAGCCAGGAAGGGGCGCTCAGCCCCAGAGGAAACAAAAACCTAAATCGTGAGCGTGAAGACCACAAAAGGGTGGCCAGGGCGAAGAGGGGGAAGGGAGGAAAGAGAAAGTTTGTGCCTGATGTGACTTTACCAGATGTGACTTCACCTGATCTGACTTTACCTATTCCTACTGAACAGGACACTGCAGGAGTTCCCTCTGGGAACTCGCAGCCACCAGACATTTTCAAGGACCAAGCGGACCCAATTCTGACAACAACCTCCAGGTATGAGCCCTTCAGGCTCCAGCTGACTGAGCCACTCCACCTTAGGGACACTGATTGGCACTTTATCAGGGTCAACTCAGGTGAGCAGGGTACCTGGAAAGAGATCGGGATAAAGTTCGTCGTCATGGGAGACTGTAAGTACACTCCCAAGGAGATTGAAGTCGCTCCGGAAACATTCAACTCCGATCCCGAGCACTTCATTGTATGGCTGCACTGCACTCACCCTCCGGTGTTTTTACCAAAAGGTCAGGTAATAGCCCAAGTCATACCCGTTCCCAGTCTGGAGAAGCTTGACATACCGTCAGCAGGAAGGGTAAAGGCTATTACAGCAACGTCAAAGCCGCAGCTAGACTGTGTGCTGAGGGTGGGCGATGAGACCCACAACATCAAGGGTCTCCTGAACACGGGTGTAGATGTGACGATCATCCCCACACGGGATTGGCCGTCACATTGGGCTTTGCAAAATGTGGACAGACAGATGCAAGGCGTAGGGGGTCTCCAATTGGCCAGACAGTCTAAGAGTGTTGTAGAAATTAAGGGGCCAAATGGGCAATCGACAACTCTACACCCATTTGTAGTGGATTATAAGAAGCCCTTGCTAGGGAGAGACCTAATGGCCCAGTGGGGGGTCACGATTGACATACCCGACCCCTTACAAAATTTTCGGGCGGCGGTCACTGAAGAGTGTCCTACCCAAAAACTTAATTGGAAAACAGATATTCCAGTTTGGGTAGAGCAGTGGCCGCTATCGAAACAAAAATTAAAAGTGCTCAACGAGCTCGTGGAGGAGCAACTATGAAAGGGCAGCATTGAGGAGACCACTTCACCGTGGAACTCCTCAGTGTTTGTCATCCAAAAATCTGACAAGACCAGGTGGCGGCTCCTTCATGACCTTTGCCAAATTAACAATGTCATAGAAGACATGGGGTCTCTCCAGCCTAGGATGCCTTCCCCGGCAATGCTCCCCCGAAACTGGCGATTGGCTGTGATTGATATAAAAGACTGCTTCTTTCAAATTCCCCTACACCCTGATGATGCCCCACGTTTCGCTTTCTCGGCGTCTTCCATCAACCGAGAAGCCCCAAGGGAAAGATACCACTGGAAGGTCTTGCCACAAGGCATGAAGAACAGTCCACCTATTTGTCAGTGGATGTCTCTTCCTTGCTGTCTCCCGTGCGTGCAGCTGCAGGCTAAGCGATCATCTATCATTACATGGATGATGTTCTCGTCTGCGCTCCCAATGACGATCTTCTGTCACACGTGCTTGACCAGAGAATTTCTGTGTTAATTGCTACAGGGTTCGAGTTACAGGAGACCAAGATTCAACGGATGCCGCCTTGGAAGTACCTTGGCCTCGAAATCAGCAAGCAGACCATTGTACCGCAGAAATTGGCTATCAAAACCAAAATTAGGATGCTTGCAAATGCTCATCAACTGTGTGCAGCGTTGACATGGGTGAGACCCTGGCTAGGTCTGACAACTGAAGACCTAGACCCGCTTTTCCATTTGTTGAAAGGTGGGGAGGAGCTGAGTTCTCCAAGGGAACTCACCCCAGAGGCACAGAAAGTGCTCAAAAAGGTCCAGGTAAGACTGTCCACCAGGCAGGCCAACAGGTGCCCACCTGACCTGCCCTTCGAATTTATCATCTTAGGAAACCTGCCACATCTTCATGGTGTCATTTTTCAATGAGACAAGGGGGTCACCAAAATACATTGGAAGGACTGAGGCGGGAAGGATCCTCTTCTTATTATAGAGTGGATCTTCCTCAGCCACCAGCGGTCCAAAAGGATGACCACGCCACAAGAACTGGTGGCTGATTTGATCCGGAAGGCCAGAACCCGCCTTAGGGAATTGGCCGGCTGTGACTTTGACTGCATACACATCCCAATTCGGACCAAAACGGGCCCAATTACAAAGGCAATGTTGGAACAACTATTGCGGGAAAATGAGGCTCTGCAAATAGTCGTGGATTCATACACTGGGCAAATTTCAATTCATCAGCCTGCCCACAAAGTTTTTAATGAGGATGCTCAATTCACATTGGCTCTTGAGAGTGTTCAGAGCAAAAGGCCTTTAGAAGCCCTGACAGTTTTTATGGACATGTCCGGAAGGTCCCACAAGTCAGTCTTGACTTGGAAGGACCCTCAGACTCAGCAGTGGGAGAAAGATGTTACCAGAGTCGAGGGTTCCCTTCAAGTTGCTGAGTTGGCCGCAGTCGTCCAGGCTTTTGAAAGGTTCTCTGAACCATTCAATTTAATTACTGATTCGGCCAATGTAGCAGGTGTAGTATCCAGAGCAGTGCATGCAGTCCTGCAAGAAGTGTCCAACCCTGCCCTCTTTGAATTGCTCTCGAAGCTTGTTAAGCTGATCTCCCACTGAGAGAAACCCTTTTATGTGATGCACACAAGGTCACATACAGATTTGCCAGGGTTCGTCGCTGAGGGGAACAAGAGGGCTGATGCTCTCGCTGCCCCTGTGGAGATGACCCCGCTGCCAAATCTTTTTGAGCAGGCCAAAATCAGCCACCAGTTGTTCCATCAGAATGCCCCAGGCCTTGTTCGCTGGTTCCGTCTCACCCAGGAACAGGCAAAAGCGATCGTGGCAACCTGTCCCACGTGCCAGCAGCATGCTCTCCCAACCATCAGCGCTGGGGCTAACCCCAGGGGGTTGAGCAGCTGCGAGGTGTGGCAGACAGACTTGACGCACGTGCCTCAGTTTGGTAGGCTGAAGTACATCCATGTCTCGGTGGACACCTTTTCACGCGCAGTCTTCGCCTCTGCCCACACAGGGGAGAAACCCAGGGATGCTATCAAGCATCTCCTACTGGCTTTCTCCTTCTTAGGCATCCCAAAGGTCCTCAAAACTGACAATGGGCCAGCGTACCTTTCCAAGGAATTCCATGACTTTCTTCAGTAATGTGGTGTGGAACATAAAACTGGCATCCCCCACTCCCCAACTCGTCAAGCCGTTGTGGAGAGGACCCATCGAGACATCAAACGGGTCTTGGACCAGCAACAACCAGTCCTGAAGGTTGAACCTCCATCGATCCGTCTTTCCAGGGCCTTGTACACCATCAATTTTTTAAACTGCTCCTTTGAGGTTTTGAGCCCGCCAATCGTTCGTCACTTTGGTGGGTGTGAGCAGCTGGCCCCGAAGGTGCGTCCGCAAGTCCTCATGCAAGACCCAGAGACTGGTGGAGTCGAGGGCCCACATGACTTGGTCACTTGGGGTCGTGGATATGCTTGCGTGTCCACCCCCAGGGGACTGAGTTGGATTCCCTCGAAATGGGTAAAACCATACCGTCCTGTAGTCTCTGGGGAAAAAAGACCCAAATACTCGCAGGTCTCGGTTGCTGCATGGAGAAAAAAAAGGCACCGGTGGAACTCCTGGGACGAGTTTGTCCTCCCTTTACCCCCTTGCCCTGTTTCTAATTATGTTTTGGTTTCATATTCTATTTAGTTTCGATCCAGACCCTCTCAGAGCGATGGCCCCATCGACAGCAGCCATCCTTCTATCCTTGCTGCTGCTCGCCAGTCTTCAGTCTCCGATGGTGGCATGGGCAGTGCCAACACCCATGCCACAATCCACAAACTTGTCGGAGGCTTCAAGAACAAGCTGTCCTCAGACATCCGACTGGCTGGATGGACTTTTTGAGAATTGGGGGCTACCTGGGTGGGCCTGGTCCATTATTCGTCCTGTCCTGATCGTTTTATTTATGGTTTTGTGTATTCTCGGCGCGTTTAGTTGTATTCGTTATTTTGTTAAAAAATTGAGTTCAAGCTGTCTCCCCCCTGCATGCAAGCCGTCTTCATCACATCTCCACCAGAAGTGAAATATCCTGAGCTGTGGCCACTGACCAACTATTTACAGTTCAAGATACCATCTTTTATAAAAACAAAGGGGGAGATGTAGCGGCGCGTTTTATACCTTTTTATTTATTGTTAATAAGTTCTGTAACGGTTTCTCCCAAGTTCTCCCCTGTATTTCTCCCCATTTGGTTTCCCTCTGCCTTTGTTCTCCACAGCCTGTCACTCTCTGGGAAGCCTCTCCTCTCCTTCTAGAGTGTTCGGAGAGACTCGGTCCCAGATTGGAGCAGGCTGGGGAACACCCACTCCTCGTTTCCCATTCGCTGTCTGTGTGACATCCATATTTCCCTTATTGGCTTTCCCTCTTGTGTCCACCCCCTTCTCCCAACCCCGTATAAGCTGTGGCCACGCCTCGGGTGGGGACACTCTCGAGAGAAGCTCAGAGAAGCGTGGCTACCCTGCGAAAGGCAGGGGACAATAAAGACCATCTAGCCACAATGTAGCCTCCTCGCTTCCTACCTTCGTCAAGCCTCACCGACATCTCTCGTGCAGCTCTGACCACCCGGGGGGGTGGCAACAGGTCCGTCTGCTGCTGCCAACTGAGTTTGGAAGTATCCCGAGCCAGGGCTAGCCGGGAACAGCTGGAAGCAACTTTCCAGCTGGGCTCGAGGGATGTTTTCACTGCCCTCATGCAAATCCAGGGAAAACCACACTATTGTCTCCGGATATATCTCCCTTCACATCCCCTTATGGGCACCAGTCCTGTCCCAGATACAAGTAAATGCTATTGCAAGACTGTGACACTTGAAAAAATCCCTCAGGGGAGTAAAGTGCAGGTTTACATCCTTTTGGCTCTTCCTCATTAAACCTCTTCCCAAACCCTGCAGGTTTTTAAAATCACTTTATTACACTCTACCTAATTTATATAAGCAGAAGCTCTCCACTTTCTTTTCTGTCCCTTGTTCCTGATATGGAAAGCCCCTTTGTAAAGCTTAATTTAATTTTAAAGTTGATATACACATGCATGGTAACCATACGTCTTTTCAGCACCTTGACTTCCAACTTGTGAACCCTTGAGATCACTCTGTAAACGACAGCAGAGTTTGAGTGTACAAATTACACAGTTTTCTAAGACAGATACTTGGAATGTGGGACAATTGTGACACCTTGCGGTTGTTCCTGTAACGACTTTGAACATTTTAAGGGTAAACAGGTGGAAAAAAGGCTGCCACAGTGGGCTCAGTGCAGTGTCCATGGCCACAGCCCCTTGCCATGGCCCAGGGCAGCTTGGGATGATGATCCAGCCTCACTCCTGGCCCAGGCCAGGCCTGCAGTGCCCTTCCCCACAGCCTGGCTGCACAGAAGCACTTCCAGGGCTCTCTGCAGTTCCCTTGCCCTCACTCTTGCCTCACTCACACACCTCCCAGCAACCCAGCTGGAGCTTTGAGCTGCAAGGAGTTCAAAGCTTGTCTCTCCTTGAGCAGTTGGTCCAATTCTGCCTTCAGCCAACTCTGGATTTGTGTTTATGGTAAAACTTCCTGTGTGTCTAAAACATTCCTGTCATGGTTCTGCAAGGGGAAACTCCTTGGTGGCACCTTGGTCTTGGCACACACTTGAGGAGTGTGTCTGTTTTCAATGGGGAAACTCAGGAGTTTGAGATTGCTTCAAAAAAAGAGGAAGAAAACCCTTCTCTAGTTTTGTGCAGCCAGTTCTCCAAGCAAAGCAGGTCCCAGGTGAGTGAGGAGAGACAGGATGGGATTGGGGAATGTGGAGGAAGGTTGTCCACACCCTGACAGACCTCAAGTCACAGCTTCTCTGAGCAGGCCAGACCTCCTTAGAGGAGAGACCCTGGATCAATATCAATCCCTGAATAGTGCAATCACCTCTTGTGTAATAAGAAAATTTTTAAAATTATGCCCTTAAAAATGCAATATATATTTCCATAACGTTTTTCAACTATTTCTCCATAAGTGCAGCAGGATATTTTCCTAATGAACTGCACCAGACCAGATGGAAATCAAGGCACAGCCATGGTTTCCCAGGACTTGCTTGATCTTAATAAGCCCCGTGGTGCATTTGGTGCTGAGCCCTGGAACCTCAGGGCCTGAGAGGAGATTGCACAAACCTTGCCAGGAGTCAAAGTCAGAAGAAAACCCAAAAGTGTCTCAAAGCAATAATGGGTCCCACTTATGTCCATCCCAAAAACAGGCTCCTCATGGAGTCCTTGGAGGAGAGAACTGGAGTCCAAAATTGCACAAAAACCTCTCAGGGACTCAGTGACAAAAAAGAAGTACTTAAATTACCCCTGAGTACTCAGAAGTATGAATGATCCCTACTGAGTATTTTTACTGACCAAGAATCCCATGGGACCTGATAAAGTACATAGTTGGAACAATGATTGCACAATTTTTTCCTAGAGTCAGTTTGAAAAGGAAACAGCAAGCATCCTAAAATAACTGAAGTGCCTTGAAGCATTAATGAGCCCCACTGAGTGTTGTTACTGACAAAGCCTCTCAAGGGACTCATTAAAGCAGAGAATTGGAGGCCAGGATTGCACAAACCTCTCAGAGACTCCAAGGCAAAAGCCAAACCCAAAGTCCTTGGAAAAACCTGCAGTCCCTGGAAGCATGAAGGAGCCCCCCAGGGCCATTGCTGACCAAGGCTCCTTCCCCAGGGACTCCTTCCAGCACATCCTGGAGGCCACTGGCATGGGAGGGGGATGCTGAGGGCAGCACAAGGGGCTGACAGTGCCCAGCCTGGCTGGGGCTGTGCCAGGAGGCCCCAGGGCCTCAGGACAAGGGGTCTCCTCAGTGCCCTTGGTGGCACAGAGGCTGCTGTGGCCCAGGGCACCAAGACTTGGCTTCTCTTTGTCCCCACCTGTCATCACTGCCTGCAGTTCTCTGCTCTGCCTGGGGCCTGGGGACACTTTCTGTGTCGTGTCCCTCAGTGGGACCCATTAAAACTTCCAGAAACTTGGGAGCTGGGTTCTGCCTTGGAGTTCTGGAGAGGTTTCTTCCGCTCCCTCTCAGGGACTGATGTTCAGGGCCTCAGCACAAAGCCCCGAGAGGGTCATTAAAGTCCTTGTGCTGTGTCTGTGCTACTGAGCTGGGCTGAGCTCATCATCCAGAGGGAGATCCTGGTAACCAAGAAGAGCTTAAAAACACATTTCTCTGGATGAGCAGCTTTTCTGCCAGCCCAGCAGGGCTGGGGCACTGCCTGCAGCCACCCCGGGCACAGCACACAGGCACACAGGGTTTCAGCTCAGCCTGGGCTGGCAGCACAGAGCAGAGCTCACTCAGGGCTCACTGCAGGAGAAATCCTCCCAGGCTTGCAAACAGTCACTCTCTGGCTGGGGGAAGAGAAGCTGCAGCTCCTGCAGGGATCTCCTGAAGCTGCCACATCCCCCAGCTTGGAGCACCTTCCAGGAGCACTGTGGGAGCTGCTGCAGGGCAGGGATGTGGCCCTAGGGCAGGGCTGGGTTTCCCTGCTGCCCCAGCCCAGGCCCAGCACAAGGCAGCTCCCTGGGGCCAGGCTCTGCTGCAGGGCTGAGCAGCCAGGGCTGCAGCCAGGGGTGCCCAGGGCTGTGGTGCAGAGCAGGGTCCTGCAGCCCAGGGCGCTGTGCTGGCCCAGGGACTCTGCTGCCTGCCAGGGACAGCTCTCAGCCGGCCCTGGGAGCTGCTGCCAGTGCTGGGGACAAGCTGTGGGGGGAAGGAGCCACCCTGAGCAGGGCAGCTGCTGCTGCTGCTGCTGCTGCTGCTGCTGCTGAGAGGGGCTGTGTGGGGCAGGGCTGCTCCCAGCTGCACACCAGCCTGGACACAGCTGCGGAGGACACTTGCCAAAAGAAGGTAAGCCTGGCACTGCTGCAAAGATCAGGAGCTTTCCTGAGAGTGTTTTCAATTTTCTGCTTGAATGTGGATGGGAGAGTAGGGGTGATGACAAAAAGATTTTTGCTATTTATACATTATTCATATATTTGTAGCTCTGTTAACTACTATTACATAGTTACAAAACTGTAATTCTTAATTAACTCTGTTCAATTACTATTACATACTTAGATAACTATAATCCTTAAGTAACTCTAATATGTTTCATAGTCTTTCACTTCAATTTTAGAACAATATGTTTCTATATACATTCCTCAAATACTGTATAGTCTTAATAACAAAAAGAGGACTTACAAGAAGACCATTTTGGTTTTTAACCAGAGTGTTAGCAGCAATAAAAAAATGTGTGGAAAAGAAACCATTGGACCTACTTGGATGGATTGGCCCAGGGGTGTGCAACTGGGGCAAATGAATTATCTTTTGGATGTTCCTGTTAAATATCCTAATTATTCAACTTGAAAAAATTTCTGAACTTAGGGGCTGGATGATCCCCATCCCTACCGGGGTGGCCTAGAAGCTTCCAATAATGACCTGGTTGTTACTTTACTGTTCTAACACTTCTACAATTTTTTTTTTTCTTTTGATTATAGGCAATGAAACGATGAGAGAAGCAGAACAGGAGTTATAATCACAGAATCACAGAACATTCTGAGTTTAAAGGGACACCCAGGATCATCCCAGTAATAATTTCAACATTTACAGAGACTCCTGGACTGTATCTTTGGGTGGTCAGTCTCTCTGTTGGGAGCCTCCTAAAGGGCCTTCAGCCACTGCTCAGCCCTGCACAGCCCCAGCATCACCTTGGCAGGGCCCAGCAGGGCTCTCCTGAGCTGCTCTTGCCCACCTGCAGACAGAGCCTGCCCCAGCCAGGGCCCTGCAGACAGGCAGGTTTTTGTAGGGCCAGGCCCAGGGCACAGAGGGTGGGATGGGCTCTGTGAGCGCTGGCAGGGACAAGGCTCCTGTCAGGAGGGAAATGTGCAGGCCCAGGGAGATGCTGAGGGAAGGAGAGGGGGCTGAAGAGAGCAGTGCTGGGGGCAGGAGGGCACTGTAGGTGTGTGGGAGGTGCCAGGCCCAGCTGGCTAGGGGAACACTGTCCTGAGTGCCCGGGTGTCTCTGCCCTGCCCTCCCAGGCACAGCACCACCACATCTGCTCTTGTTTCTGCATTGCCCTGATCCTGTCCCTGTCATCTGGTGCTCACAGGGAGGCTCTGGCCTTTGCAGCAGCTGAGTCAGGCACTGCCCTTGGCATTCCTGCCAGGCAGCTGTGGCCATGGCAATGGGGTGTCCAAGCTTCCCTGGGCCCTGTGGGGCTGTGGGCAAAGCAGTCCATGGGAAAGGGGAATGAGCTGAGCCCCCTCCCTGAGATCCCATCATGGGCACACCCGGGATCTCCTTGCTGTGTCCTTCCCAGCTCTGAGCTGCCCTCCTGGCTGCAAATCTGTGCCAGAGGCCCTGGGAGTTCCCTGAATGTGCCCCGGGGAAGTGCAGAGATGCCAGAGCTGAGGAAATGCTGCTGGGTTTGCCAAGGGAGCCGGGAGTGTCCTTGGCAGAAGGGGGTGCTGAGACCTTGCCCAGAGCCCTTTGGAGAGGGGGAGACATTGAGGGATCCCTGTGCTCTGGGCAGGGTCTGGTTTATCCCAGGGTGACCTGGGTGTGTGATTGTGCTCTGATTGCAGCCAAAGCTGCAAACCCAGGGCAGTTGAGAACAAGCCCATCCAGCCCCTCACCTTCCCTGAGCCACAGGGAATCCTTTGCCTCTCATCTCTAAATGGCAAACTGTGAGTGCAGCAGGAATGCTGAGGATTTCTGACCTCAGAGAAACAGGAATGATGTGGAGGCTGAAAAAACTTCCTAAAACCCACTCCTGCAATCTACTTCCTTTAGACTTAGGTTTGCAGATGCTACCAAGCCTGTCTGCATTAGGAGGTATCCCACTGACAAATCCTGAATATCCAGCCTTCTCCCTCTGCCACATGGCAACAAACCCAGGGCAGCAGGGCAGGGGTGGGTCCTTGAGAGACCCCACGCCCAAGCCTGGCTGCTCCTGGCACACTCAGACAGCACAACTGGAGCT
This sequence comes from Acrocephalus arundinaceus, assembly GCA_021534815.1. Taxonomy (NCBI): domain Eukaryota; kingdom Metazoa; phylum Chordata; class Aves; order Passeriformes; family Sylviidae; genus Acrocephalus; species Acrocephalus arundinaceus. The sequence goes on from JAJEOU010002289.1 coordinate 178,401, forward strand.
CAGGCAGGGACCTGGGGGAAGGTTTTCCCAGAGCAGGAACAAGGGTGGGTGGGTCACAGCAGGACAGTCTACAGGGAATGGCCCAGGTTTGGCTCAGAGCAGCCTCTGCTGATTCTTCAATTTCCTGTATCCATTAACAGGTGCCCATGGCCAGAGTAAAAAATGTCGAACAGCAGCTCCATCAGCCACTTCCTCCTGCTGCCATTGGCAGACACGCGGCAGCTGCAGCTCCTGCACTTCTGCCTCTTCCTGGGCATCTCCCTGGCTGCCCTCCTGGGCAACGGCCTCATCATCAGCGCCGTAGCCTGCGGCCACCTCCTGCACAGCCCCATGTTCTTCTTCCTGCTCAACCTGGCCCTCACCGACCTGGGCTGCATCTGCACCACTGTCCCCAAAGCCATGCACAATTCCCTCTGGGACACCAGGACCATCTCCTACAAAGGGTGTGCTGCTCAGCTCTTTTTTGTTGTTTTCTGTGCTACTACAGAGCTTTCCCTCCTGACCATCATGTGCTACGACCGCTACATGTCCATCTGCAAACCCCTGCACTACGGGACCCTCCTGGACAGCAGAGCTTGTGCCCACATGGCAGCAGCTGCCTGGGCCAGTGGATTTCTCAACTCTCTCCTACATACAATAGGTACATTTTCTCTGCCCCTGTGCCATGGCAATGCCCTGGGCCAGTTCTTCTGTGAAATCCCACAGATCCTCAAGCTCTCCTGCTCCAATACCTACCTAACAGAACTTGGGCTTGTTACAGTTAGTGCATCTTTAGGACTTGGCTGTTTTGTGTTCATTGTTTTCTCCTATGTGCAGATCTTCAGGGCTGTGCTGAGGATCCCCTCTGAGCAGGGACGGCACAAAGCCTTTTCCACCTGCCTCCCTCACCTGGCTGTGGTCTCTCTGTTTGTGAGCACTGTCCTGTTTGCCTACCTGAAGCCCCCCTCCATCACATCCCCATCCCTGGATCTGGCCCTGTCAGTTCTGTACTCGGTGGTGACTCCAGCCCTGAACCCCGTCATCTACAGCCTGAGAAACCAGGAGCTCAAAGCTGCACTGTGGAGACTGATGACTGGATGTGTTCAGAAACATTAAACTGCTAGTCAATTTCTGTAATAAAAATACTTGTAATAAAAGTATTTTTTGATACTTCCTGTTGGTTTTGTTGTGGGATTTTTCCCTCTGTTATATAATTTTATCTTTTTCCCAAAGAAATGTCATTGTTTGTGGCATTTCTCATTTTTTATCTCTCCACCTTCCCTGCAGCCACAGACGTTGTCTATGAGGGGCTGCACTCTTGATGGCTCTAAAGCAACTAAACAATCTCCCAGCCAAGTTTTCTGCAGAGATGCCCCTTTTGTTTCCTTCTCTGCAGCTGCAGCAGCAATGTCTGTGTGCAGAGCTGGGGGCAGATCAGTGCTGGCACAGCAGCTGTGCCCAACAGCAGCAGCAGCAGCAGCCCTTGGTGTTGCCAGTGCTGCTGCCGTGGCCCTGCCCCGCTGCCCTGCTGGCCCTGGTGTTGCTGTAGGGCCTGAGTGCTCTCGGGGCCGGGCACAGTGCTGGGGGTGGCAGTGCCGGGGCTGCAGCAGGGACAGGCCATGGGCACTGCTGGGGCAGCGCTGACGCCTCAGGCCAGGCCCTGGGGGCTGCAGGCTCCTTGCCCAGGCTCTCTCCAGAACACTTTGCCCAGGCCAATGCTGAGCACAGAAAAGCCCCGGGAGCAGCCCCAGGCTGGCCGTGGGCAGGCTGGGGGCAAACAGCATGGCTGGGGCTCTGCAAGGTGCCTGGGGGAGACAAGGGGAAGGAGCAGCAGAGCAGGGGCTGATCCATCCCCACTTCACTGAACACCCCACGGCAGCGTCCCACAGTGTCCTCATGCACCTGCCAACAACATCCCCCCTCTGCAGCCCTGGCCTCTCCCCCAGCTCACACAGGTGCCGCATCCTTGCAGGCACAGACACGGCAGCACTGCCTCAGGAGCCCCTGTTTGCACTGCCCAGAGCAGGCGTAGCACCCCCATGGTGTTGGTGTGGGGAGATGAAGCTGACGGAGCACAAATGCCATCAGCCCCTGGGGCCAGTAAGGGCTGGGGGACAGCAGGGAAACGACTCAGCTTAGTGGTGGCCTCTGAAGTCACACAGAAAGTTTGTTCCCATCAGCTGGGAGTTTCCTGTGCCACTGCAAACGTTGTTGCTCAGAGCCAGGGCTTCCTGGCAGCCATCCCCAAACTGCCTGCAGCATTTCCTTTGCTTCACCTTGGCTCTCTTTCCTCTTCCTGGTACAAATTTCTTCCTCTTACCCACCCCTGTTCCCTCCCCTGAAAACAGCCCATCCCTGGTTGCCCTTTCCTCTCTGGCCCCACTCCCCATTTCAGTTCCTGACTTGGCACGATGGAAACGTTCCTTGGGGAGCAGGATCATCCTCCAAGTGCTGCAGGAATTGTCTGCAGGCTCCTGCAGTGCCTCGTGCTGTTCCCTTGCCAGAGGCACCACAGGCCAGGGGGGCCCATCTGGCCTGGTGTGTCTGGCTGTGGGGCTCCCTGTGCTGGGCAATGAGGAGGAGCTGCAGAGGCTCTGCAGGACTGACAGGATGGGCTTGGGGGCTGTGAGGAGAAGCTGAGGGACCTGGTCTGCAGGACCATGTGAAGAGGATTCCCAGGGGCTCATCCTGCAACTGCTGCAAGGGTGGTTTCAAAGAATCCCAGTATCAGCAAGGTTTGAAAAGACCTTGGACATCATCAAGTCGAACCTGTGTCTTCACACTGCCTTGTCTCTTCTGAGCCTCCTCTTTTCCAAAATAAACAACCCCAGCTCCCTCAGCCACTCCTCACAGGACTTGTGTTCCAGAACTCTCACCAGCCTTGTTGCCCTTCTCTGGACATGCTCCAGCCCCTCCATGTCCTTTCTTAATTGAGGGTCCCAGAACTGGACACAGCACTCGAGGTGCTGCCTAACCAGTGCCCAGCACAGGGGAAGAATCACTGGCCTGCTCCTGCTGGCCACACTGTTCCTGATCCAGGCCAGGAGCCATTGGCCTTCTTGGCCACTTGGGCACACTGCTGCCTCATGTCCAGCCTGCTGTCCCTCAGTCCCTGCAGGTCCCTTTCTGCCTGGCTGCTGTCCAGCCACTCTGTCCCCAGCCTATAGTGCTGCAGGGGTTGTTGTGGCCAAAGTGCAGTACCCAGCACTTGGACTTGTTAAACCTGACATTGTTGGATTTGGGCCCTGGATCCAGCCTGTCCAGGACCCTGTGCAGAGCTCTCCTGCCCTCCTGCACATCAACACTCCCAGCCAGCTTGGTGTCACCTGTAAATTTGCTGATGATGGACTCAATCCCCTCACCCAGATCATCGATGCAGATACTGAAATCCATTCTGGCTGGCTCTGATCCCTCAGCCATCCTGAGGTGATCTGTTCAATAACCTTGCCCGGCACTGAGGTCAGGCTGACAGGCCTGGAGTTCCCCAAATCCTTCTTCCAGCCCTTCTCAGGGATGGGGTCCCATTGGCACCTCCAGGCCTCCGGGAGCTCCCCAGTGAGCCAGGACTGATGAGAAATGATGGGAGCACCTTGGGGAGCTCATCCAGCTGCTCCCTCATCCCCCTAGGATTGATCCCATCTGGTCCCAGAGACTCCTGTTAGCACCTGAGTGGCTCAGCAGGTCACCAGCTGCTTCCTCCTGGATCACAGGGGGCTCTTCTGCTCCCTGACCCATCTACCCGCTCAGGAGAACACTTGTCCTGAGGACAACCTGTCTTATTCCTGAAAACTGAGGCAAAGAAGGGGTTAAGTACCTCATCTTTGGTAACCATATCCCCCCCAATAAAGAATGGAGGCTGTTGTTACCCCTCTTTTTGCCATCAATATATTGATAAAATCATTTTTATTTTCCTTCACAGAAGCAGCCAGGTGAAGTCCAAATTGGGCTTTAACTTCTCTAATTGTTTTTACATGACCTAACAACATGCTTAAAAATTTCCTGAGTTGCCTGACCATCTCTCCAAAGGTAAAGATGCACCCTCTTTTATGCCCTGGGTTCCTGCAAAATTCCATGTCCAGCCAGGCCAGTCATTTTCCTTATTTGGTCAGATTTTGTCACAGAGGGGCAGGTTGTTCCTGCTCCTTCAAGATTTCATTCTTGAAGTGTGTTCATCCTTCCTGGACACCCTTATTCTTAAGGGCTGTTTCCCTTAAAAAAATCAGTACCTGTTTCAGTACTCCCCAAATCGGCATCCTGAATAGGCTGAAGTCTGCTCTCCGTATGTCCAGTGTAGAAGTTTTGTTGATGCCCTTCCTTCTTTTGCAGCATATTTAAAAACTCAGTCATTTCATGGTCACTGTATCCCAAAGAGCCTCTGACCACCACATCCCCCAGCAGCCCTTCTCTGATTGTGAACAGCAGGAGACAGAGCTTTCCTTGGCAGTGGCAAGAGAAGGAAACCTCCCCCAAGTGCAGCTTGGAAGGTTCAGCCTGGAGGTGAGGAGGAAGCAAAGTCCCTGCCAGGGTAGAATTTGGGTGCAGGAGGTGTCCCAGCGTGAGCCTGGGCCATGGCCTGGCCCTGTGTGCCAGGAGCCGGCAGCGCTGGGTGCAGGGAGCCCAGGGAGGGCACAGAAATGCTGGGCTGAGAAATGCTGGGGGCACAGCCAGATGGGCGTGTGCAGCCGGCCAGGGCACAGCAGCAGCACGCACAGGGGGCACAGCCTGCAGGACACATGGCCAAGGGCTGGGCACGGCTGGCAGGGCCACAGGCACCCAGGCCTTTCTCCCCTGGGCTCTGGCAGCGCTTCTGGAGGCCCCACAGGAGGAACTTTCCTTGCAGGGGCTGCACTTTGCTCCTCCCTGGCCCCTCCCTGAGGAGGCTGGCAGGGGTTGCAGTTTGATGACATTTGTCCTTGCTGCCCCTCCCATCCCAGTGCCCCTCAAACAGCCCCGAGCCACGGTGAGGGACAGGCCCTGCTGTGCCAGGCCTGGGCTCAGGGCTTGGCCTTTCTGCTTCCTCCAGCCAGCCCAGGCCTTGCTCAGCATTGCAGTTCCTGCTACTGTGCCCCAAGACCTCTCAGCCAGTGTTGGAAAGGGACTTGAGGTACCTCGATCCCCTCAGGTGGCACATAAGAGAAAACAACAAACTTCTCAGGAGGGTGGAGAACAAACTTTTACTTGCAAACTTCAGAGAATAAGGTACTTGGGAAATCTTAAAGCAACATGGAATTACAGTAAATCACTTGACAAAGCACTAACTGAGCCAACTCAAACCTGCGCAATTTCAGGTTCTCAAGATTTTGAGAAGAGGAAGTCAGGAGAAGACACAGAGAGAGATCCACAGTCACCCTTGGATCCAGCACCATCTCAGCTGCTGTGAGCTCCGGGGCCATGGGACATGTCAGTGTCACACCCATGTCACAGCCTCACCTGCTCTGATCCCTCTCACAGGTGGGGTTTTTGGGGTGCCAGGGGCTTGGCAGCCACTTTGGGGCTGGACCAGAGGCTGCAGTGACTGGGGCTGGGGCAGTGACCACCCCACCGCTTCAAAACTTGCCCTGGCCCCCAAACACACCCTGCAGATGTCTGGGGCCATTCATCATTTCTCTGCTCTCCAGCACTGAGGCAACAGACTCTGGCTGCAGCTCTGAGCTTGTGTCCAAGGCAGCCACCCCTGGCAATGGGGCTCCATGGAGCTGCTCTCAGGAAACTTCCCAAGAGTTGGGGAGTGCCCCAAAAAAGCCTCAGAGATGTGGGATACCCCAAAATCTCTTCAGAAATGTGGAATATCCAAAAATTCACTCAGTAACGGGCTCCCCCTGCCTTCATCATCCTCAGACTTTGGCTGTCTCATTCCAGACCCCACCCCACCTCCCCAGTCCCAACCCATGCTGGACATCAACACCCCCTTCCCAAGCTGCATTTCACCCATTTCACACCTCCCAAACCCCATCCCACCCATCCTGCCCCAACTAATGCCCACCTCACTCCTCCTGATTTACATCCCACTTCACCCAATCCCCTTCTAACCCTATTCTCCCCTGAGGGGATGTGGAATCAAGTCATTTTGGGGTGGGATTGAGTGGTTTTCAGGTGACAGATGAAACCCTCTTGTCTCTTTGCGAGCCAAGAAATGCAGACAACTGCACCAAATATCTCCCAAACCCCCAAATCCTTCCAAGTATCTCTCTGAATCCCAGATTCCATTGAAACACTAGATAAAAGTGAGACTTTGGATGCCTTTGATGAATTTGTTGATTTTTACCCCAATTATTTCTGTTTTAAAATAATGAAGATGAATCAAAAGAATATTATGGACCACCAAGCTAAAGGACCACCAGCCCAGTGTCTTTCCCAACACAGATCACTGGGAATGTTGATCACCAGGATTCTGCCCATTCTGGATCCTCTGATTCTGGATGAAGTTGGAACAGTGGAGGGAGCTCTTCCTGCAGTCGGGGCGCTCGAAGGGCTTCCCTTACCTGTGCCTCCGTTGGTGTTGGGTCAAGTCAGAGCTCTGGGTGAAGCTCTTCCCACACTGGGGACACTCGTAGGGCCTCTCCCCAGTGTGGATGCGCCGGTGGGTGATGAGGTGGGAGTTGCGCTTGAAGCCCTTCCCACAGTCAGGGCAGTGGAAGGGCCTCTCCTCTGTGTGAATGCGCTCGTGCACAAGGAGATGGTAGCTGCTCCGAAACCTCTTCCCACAGTGGGAACACTCATAGGGCCTCTCCCCAGTGTGGATCATTTGGTGGATGATCAGTTGGGACCTCTGGCTGAAGCCCTTCCCACATTCCCCACACTTGTATGGCCTTTCCTCAGCGTGGATGTTATGGTGTCGGATCAAGTTGGATCTCTGGCTGAAGCTCTTCCCACACTGGGGACACTCATAGGGCCGTTCCTTGGTGTGGATCCTCTGATGGCAGATCAGGCTGGATCTCTGGCTGAAGCTCATCCCACATTCCCCACACTCGTAGGGCTTCTCCCTGGTGTGGATGCGCTGGTGGGTGACAAGGGTGGACTTCTGTTTGAAGCTCTTCCTGCAGTGGGGGCAGCAGAAACGCCTCTCCTTTGTGTGAACCCACTGATGTGCAAGGAGATCTGAGCTGGTCTGAAACTCCTTCCGACACTTGGGACACTTGTAGGGCCTCTCCCCAGTGTGGATCATCTGGTGCTGGGTAAGATTGAAGCTCCGGCTGAAGCTCTTCCCACACTCCAAGCACTTGTAGGGCTTCTCCCCATCATGAAGCTGCTCATGGGCCACCAGCTCCAAGCCCCAGATGAAGCTCTGTCCTCCTTCTTTGAACAGGGTGGGTATTTCCTCCTCAGAGCAACCTGGGATGGGTTTGGAGCCCCTCCTCATGCCGGATCTCCGGGTCTTTTCCTTACCGTGGGAGTTCTGTCCTATGGATCTGCTCAAAACAGCCTCTTCCACAAGGTTCTTCCAAGGGGATTTGTCCTCCCTGGTCTCCGTCCTCAGGTCCCTGTCTGGGGTAGGAAGGACAAGGAGAGGATGGGATTTGCCTCCCTTCCAGAGGGAAGGCACAGGAGATCCCCCCAATGCATTCCCGACAGGACGGCATTGGCAGCGGGGTTGTCCTGAAGCCGGAGGCCATGATGGGCTGGGAGATGGGGCAGGAGAGAGGGGGAAAGGGGAAGTGATTTCCTCCTCACCTACCTGGCTCTCCTGAGACATTTTCCTCTTCCTCACAGCCTAAACTAAAAAATTAAAAATTAAACTAAAAATGCAAAAGTAAACAAAAAAAAAAACCAAAAAAAACCACTGACAGAGTCAGAATACAACCTGACACCTGGTTAGGCAGGGTGTTGGTAGCAGTGCAATCAAATCGTGGCTGCAGTCCTCCTGGAGTCACAGATGTGGTTTTGTTGAAGCAATGATCCTGTAGAAGGGTGTAGTTTTCCTCTGAAGGTCCATTGGTGGTGTAGATGGGTCTGGTGTTCCTCTGGGAATCCAGTGGAAACAGGCTGCTCCTGGTGTGTGAAATCTCAGGTTATATCCAGGTAGGAATGCTTGGCTCCTCCCCCTGGGTGGAGCATCTCACAATGGGATGATGGAATTTGATCAGTGATGCAGTGAGACTCAATGGCCCATTAACAGAAGATATCTCCCTGGAGGGAGTGTGGGTGGTGGAAGAGATAAAGAACACTGCCCCACCTGGTTTTAACAGCTGGCCCATTAACAGAAGATACCCCTCCCTGACTTATGAAAGATCGGTCATGGAAGAGATAAAGAGCATTGTCCCACCTGGTTTTAACAGATGGTAACAGAATTCAAAGTTTTGGTTACATCTTGCATTGCAACCCAAGACAATTCGTCAAATGCATATTCATGAAGATTTTACATATTTAAGCATTCGTTTGAGTTCACATTTTCAAGAAATTCTTTATCTTAGTTCAACCCCTGACCTCATCTTCTTAGCGTACATGCCACAATGCAGATGTCATTTGGAGACTTTTGTATTTTATTTCTTCAAAAGGCCTCCTGGTCTGTGGTTTGACAGTTATTGATTGCCAAAGGGTCGGTGGTGGATTCCTCCTGGCTCTTTCAGTGTTATTTGCCCAGTTCTTTTCAATGTTATCACCCAGATGTTTTAGCCATTTTTACTTTCAGTCAACATTAGCTATTTCACTCTTGTCAGGCAGTTACAGATATAAAGGCATTCGTTCTTATTTCACAACCACACTCACTTTCGCAGAAGTTTATGTTATAATACACAGCACCTTTTAATATTTTAATATTAGTATAGTCTATTTTATAATAAAATTTTATAATATACTTGATTTTAATATTTTGCAAAAGCCTAAACTATAATTTTATATAACACAATATACATAAATAATAAAAGTATTTATTAATAAATACATAATTTAAATAGAATATTTTTCACACTAAAATATGCAATCTCCCCAGGGATCAAGGTATTAACCATAAAAGGCCAACAAATTATACTATATCAAAAGAAGTTCAAAGGAGATTACAAACTGTACATTATCCAAATGATTTGCAAAAGCCAATATTTAACAGCCAAAGTCAAGAACTACACAATTATTTCTAACAGGTCCCCTGGCTAACAGAACACCAGGACTGTGCTAAATTATCAGATTTAAGAAATTACAAGTATGTATGGTAGGACTACTGAGAATACATGAAAAGTATATAAAAGAAAAGGCAAAACTCATCTTGACAGGTTAAGATTGTCTTGGGTTAAAAAGTCCCATAAAGGTGTAAAACAGAAAAATCCTCAATCTGTGCTCTGCAATATTCCACCAACCCTAAAAACTACCCTAAATACTTTTTTTGGTCGGGGGTAGTGGTACTTGTCAAATTCCTTGCATTCCTTCTGGATCGATGCTCCATAACCCTCCAGTCATAATGTATTCCAGACATTTCCCCAAATATTCCCAAATATTTCACCTTTTTCTCTACCACCTGCGCCTTCTTTTCAGACACCTCAAGTGCCCTTTTAAGCAAGGAAATTAAGCAGCTTCACAAAAAAAAATTCTTCATCAGCCACCTTTTCCTGCTCCCCCAGTAAAAGCAAATCTAATTCAAATTCTACTTCAAAATCTAATTCTAATTCTAAATGCAACATTTGAATTCTCAAGGGTTCGGTAAATTCCCTTCATATTTCCTGTGTCATTTCTCACTGCTATTAAGTCGCATTCCCACTTCAACCATTAAATCCCTTCCCAGTAAATTACACTCAAAATTAGGAACAAAGTGGAATTTGTGCATTTCAAACCTATCCCCTAAAGAGATAGCAGATATTTCTTTATATCTTATAACTCCAGGGGGGAGGGGGCAGATGCCTTCTGATAATGGCCCAGCTGTTAAAGCCAGGTGTGGCAGTGTTTCTTATCTCCTTCACCTCCTGTCCATCCTCCAGGGAGATATCTTCTGCTAATGGGCCATTAAGGCTCATCAAGGACATGACACATTACATCATCCCATTGTGAGATGCTCCACCCAGTGTGGGGGGCCCAACTGGTCCTACCTGGATAAAAACTGAGACTCAGGAACAGAAGGCATCTGTTTTTTTCCACCAGAGGAAGAAAGATCAGACCCATCTCACCACCACTTGACTTTTCCTACTCCAATATCTGTACCCCACAGAACCTCACCTAGGATTTATTTGGACTGCTTCCAACACCCTGACCAACAGGGTGTCAGGTCGTATCCCTGACTCTGTCAGGATTTTTTCCAGGACTTCTGTTTTGCTTGCTTGCTTTTGTACTACTGCATTTGTATTTTTTCTCTTTTTTATTATTATTCCTATTAAAGAACTGTTACTCCTATTCCCATATCTTTGCCTGAAAGCTCCCAAATGCAAAATTATAATAATTTAGAAGAGAGGGGGGCCACATTCTCCATTCCAAAGGAAGCTCTAGCTCTCTCTGGCAGACAACTGTCTTTCAAAATCAAGAAACTGGTTTATACTGGTGCCCTCCCAGTATAAACCTGGTAAAAGTGGGAGCCCCAAGACCATACCAGGAGCCCTTAGACCCGCCTTTCATGGGTAGACCTGATGTCCCCAAATCCCCATTGACTTAAAAAAGGTAGACCTGGTGCCCCTAAATCCCATACTGGGATCGGGTTTGGGTGCATTAACCCTTACTGGTTTATACTGGGAGCTGCCACCTCAGGCTGCAGGGGCTCAGGGTACTGGTGCCCTCCCAGTCCACACCTGGGACCACAGGCAGGCCTTTGCCAGGGTCCTGCTGAGCTGTGACTTCTCCAAAATCTCGGCCTGGCACCACTGGCTGCGGATCCCGGCGCCCACCAGGAACTGCAGGAAGGGAGAGGCCAGGACACTGTGCCCCGAAAGGCTGAAGGAAGTTAAAAGATTCCCTCGGAAAAATTCCCAGAACTTTGTCGGGATCCTATCCCAAAAATTCTCCAGTCCCTTGCTTGAAGTTGAGCTCTGTTGTGTTGGATGGGTAGATCTAGTGTCCCAAAAATCCCCATTGACCCTAATGAGTAGACCTGGTGTCCCTAAATCCCCATTGACTTCAATGGTAGACCTGATGTCCTTACTGTCATTAATGGTAGACCTGGTGTCCCCAGATCACCATTTCCATTGATGGGTACACCTGTTTTCCTGAAATCCCCATTCATTTCCATGGGCAGACCTGGTGTCCTAAATCCCCCCAATTGACTTTAATGGAGGTAGACCTGATGGCCCAAATTTCCCATTCACATCAATGGCTGCACCTGATTTCCTAAACTCCCCACATTAAGGGGTAGACCCGGTGTCCCACTGAGCCCATTGTTTCAGTAGGTAGACCTGATGACCCCAAATCCTCTTTGTCCCTAATGGGTACACCTGATGTTCCTAAAATCCCTATTGTTTTTAATGGATAGACCTGGTGTCCCTAAATCCCCATTGTCCCTAATGGGTAGACCTGATTTCTCTAAATTCCCGTTAATGGCTGGACCCAATTTTCTAAATTCCCCACATTAGTGGGTTGACCTGGTGTTCCAAAATTCTATTTGACATAAATAAGGTAAATTTGATGTCCCTAAATCTCCATTGCCTTGAATGGGTAGACCTGGTTTTCCCAAATCCCCATTGCCCTTGATAGACATGGTTTCCAAAAAATCCCTCTTGATTTTGTTGGGTAGGCCCCATGTCCCTAAATCCCTAAACCGATTGTCCTTAAACATCATTGGTTTCAATGGGTAGATTTGTTATCCCTAAATCTTCATTGGATCAAGAGGTAGACCTGTTGACTCTAAAAATGCCCATTGATTTCAATGAGTAGATCTGGTGTCCCTAAAAATCCCATTGGTTTAGATGGGCACACCTGGATGCTCCCATTCAGATCTCGGGGTATCCCCTCGCTGCCCCCTGGAGATTTTGGGGTGCCCCCTTTGCCCCTCCCCAGAGCTGGAGCTGGTGCAGAACATCATCTTCACCGACCCCATGGACCAAAGCGCCTGGGTGTACCTGCACTGCATCCTCTCCTGAGGTAACTTGGGGCTCCCTTCCATCCCTGGGGCCTATCCTGGAGTTTTGGGGTGCCCCCTGAATGTTGGGGTGTTCCCCCACAGGCCCCCTGCCGCTGAGGGTCATCTGTGTCCAGATTGACTGGGAGGATGTGACAGTGGCTGTCATCTTCTCCCAGCCCATCAGGGTAAGTGGAGACCACTAGGAATGTCAGAAAAATCACCTGGATCCCCCCCAAATCACCCTGGTTCTCTCCAAAACCACCTGGATAACCCTGGGAACCCCCCCAAAAATCATCTGGGTACTCCCAAAAAAATCGCCTGGATACACCTGGATACTCCCCCAAATCACCTGAGTACCCCCAAAAATTACCTGGGAACCCCTCAAAAGGGGGAGGAATTGGGGTTACTGGGAGCTCCAGGGCATTTCTGGGAGCACTGGGAAGGGTTACTATACGGAAATGGGGGTAAACCGGACACCAGGTCTACCCAAAAAGTCAATAGAGATTTAGGAACACAAGGTCTACCCAAAAAGTCAATGGGATAAATGGGACACAGCATCTACCCAGGCAAAGCAGTGGTGATTCAGGAACACCAGTTTGGGCAGGGGATCAAGAATTATTGGGGGTACCCAAAATTCTGTATGCAGGTGATTTTGGGGAGGAATCCAGGTGATTTTGGGGGGCACTCAGGAAATTTGGCAGGGTACTCAGATGTATCCAGGTGGTTTTTGGGGGTACCAGGTGATTTTTGGGGAGATCGACAGAATTTTTGGGGGTACCTAGATGATTTTGGGGGGGTACCTAGATGATTTTGGGGGGGGGTACCTAGATGTATCTAGGTGATTTGGGGGATACCCAGGTGATTTTGGGGGTTCCCAGGTGTCTCCACTCACCCTGATAGGCCAGGAGAAGATGACGATCATTTCCTCCAGGTTGACATGGACACAGATTACCCTCGGTGGCGGGAGGGGCTTTGCGGGGATGCCCCAACATTCAGGGGGCACCCCAACATTCAGGGGGCACTGAATCAAGATTTTAAAGAGTTAAGATTTTACTGGAGGGTTAGAAGAAATTTATATGGATCAGGGTGTAAGTTATATAAGCAACCAATAGGTTAATGATTATTAGATGCCTTAACAAGAGCTAATTGTTGTATTGTTTGCCATTATGAGGTTGTTTATAGAAGGAAATGGAGTAAGCGAAACATTAGAAGAACAGATTGAAACCAGTAAGAACAATGACCAGCACCTGGACTTTATATCAATCAATCACAAAGCAGGGGACCTTGGCTCATGCCAGACGGTCACAGAGACCTGAGGAAGACTCTCCTGACTTCATCCTTTGAGATCACTGACCCAAATCAAGGGAAGAATTTCACACACATGAAGGACTAATAGCCTCATGAAATACAGAGCGGGTATGGGAGGTGCTGGGGTTATGCACATGTATTGCATGTAAGATCTTGGGAAATAAATAGAGGGCAAAGAACCTTGCACGGGGCGGTCACACCTTTTGGAGGTGACTCCCGTGGCACCCACTGGGGTTAGAAAAAATTCCACTTTCTAACTTTAATTCATTAGAGAGTCTCTGTCCATGATCATATCTGTTTTTAAAGATTCCCACTTGAGACTTTGGAGTTTTAGATTGCTAAAAAAGGAAGAAAACCCTTCTTTGCCAGAGTGCAGCCAGTTCTCTGAGCAAAGCAGGTCCCAGGTGAGTGAGGAGAGACAGGATGGGTTTGGGGAATGTGGAGCAAGGTTGTCCACACTGGGTCAGACCTCAAGGCACAGCTTCTCTGAGCAGGCCAGACCTCCATGGGAGATACCCTGAATCAATATCAATCACAGAATGCTGCAGTCACCTCTTTTCTAGAGAGAAAAATACATCCTTGAAAATAGGAATATGGGGTTTTTTGAAATATTTCCCCATAACTCTAGGAGAAAAGACCTCCTAATTAACTGCACCAGAGCAGAGAGAAATCAAGGCACAGCCATGGTTTGTCAGGATTTGCTTGATCCTAATGAGCCCCGAGGTGCATTTGGTGCTGAGCCCTGGAACATCAGGGCCTGACAGGAGATTGCACCAAACCTTTCCAGAAGTCAAAGTCAGAAGAGAAACCCAAAGTGTCTCGAGGCATTTTTGGGTCCCACAAAGGTCCATCCCCAAATCAGGCTCGTCATAGACTCTTTGGAAGAGAGAATTGGAGGCCAGGATTGCCAAAAAACCTCTTAGAGATTCAGTGGCAAAAAGAAGTACTTAAATTACCCCTGAGTACCTTGAAGCATGAGTAAGCCCTGCTGAGTGTTGTTACTGGCTAAAATTCTCAAGGGACTCTTTAAAGCAAAATTTTACAGGCCATGATTGCACAACTCTGTCATTCAGTGTCAAAACCCCTTTTTTTTCCAAACTTTAGAAACACTGAAGTATTAATGAGCCCCACTGAGTGTTGTTACTGACAAAGCCTCTCAAGGGACTCATTAAAGCAGAGAATTGGAGGCCAGGATTGCACAAACCTCTCAGAGACTCCAAGGCAAAAGCCAAACCCAAAGTCCTTGGAAAAACCTGCAGTCTCTGGCAGCATGAAGGAGCCCCCCAGGGCCATTGCTGACCAAGGCTCCTTCCCCAGGGACTCCTTCCAGCACATCCTGGAGGCCACTGGCATGGGAGGGGGATGCTGAGGGCAGACAAGGGCTGACAGTGCCCAGCCTTGCTGGGGCTGTGCCAGGAGGCCCCAGGGCCTCAGGACAAGGGGTCTCCTCAGTGTCCTTGGTGGCACAGAGGCTGCTGTGGCCCAGGGCACCAAGACTTGGCTTCTCTTTGTCCCCACCTGTCATCCCTGCCTGCAGTTCTCTGCTCTGCCTGGGGCCTGGGGACACTTTCTGTGTCGTGTCCCTCAGTGGGACCCATTAAAACTTCCAGAAACTTTGGAGTTGGCTTCTGCCTTGGAGTTCTGGAGAGGTTTCTTCAGCTCCCTCTCAGGGACTGATGTTCAGGACCTCAGCACAAAGCCCTGAGAGGGTCATTAAAGTCCTTGTGCTGTGTCTGTGCTGCTGAGCTGGGCTGAGCTCATCATCCAGATGGAGATCCTGGTAACCAAGAAGAGCTTAAAAACACATTTCTCTGGATGAGCAGCTTTTCTGCCAGCCCAGCAGGGCTGGGGCACTGCCTGCAGCCACCCCGGGCACAGCACACAGGCACACAGGGCTTCAGCTCAGCCTGGGCTGGCAGCACAGAGCAGAGCTCACTCAGGGCTCACTGCAGGAGAAATCCTCCCAGGCTTGCAAACAGTCACTCTCTGGCTGGGGGAAGAGAAGCTGCAGCTCCTGCAGGGATCTCCTGAAGCTGCCACATCCCCCAGCTTGGAGCACCTTCCAGGAGCACTGTGGGAGCTGCTGCAGGGCAGGGATGTGGCCCTAGGGCAGGGCTGGGTTTCCCTGCTGCCCCAGCCCAGGCCCAGCACAAGGCAGCTCCCTGGGGCCAGGCTCTGCTGCAGGGCTGAGCAGCCGGGGCTGCAGCCAGGGGTGCCCAGGGCTGTGGTGCAGAGCAGGGTCCTGCAGCCCAGGGCGCTGTGCTGGCCCAGGGACTCTGCTGCCTGCCAGGGACAGCTCTCAGCCGGCCCGGGGAGCTGCTGCCAGCGCTGGGGAGAAGCTGTGGGGGGAAGGAGCCACCCTGAGCAGGGCACCTGCTGCTGCTGCTGCTGCTGTTGCTGCTGCTGAGAGGGGCTGTGTGGGGCAGGGCTGCTCCCAGCTCCACACCATCCTGGGCACAGCTGCGGAGGACACTTGGCAAAAGCAGGTAAGCCTGGCATTGCTGTAAAGATCAGGAGCTTTCCTGAGAGTGTTTTCAATTTATAGTTTGGAGAAGGATGGGAAAGTTGGGGTGATGACATAAATAATTTTGCTTTTTTAAACAATTTTCATATATTTGTAGCTCTGTTAAACTGCTATTATATAATTAGAAACCTATATCCCTTTATTAACTCCATTCAACTACTTAACATACTTATACAACTATAATCCTTAATTAATTTGAGTAGGTTTGCTACCGTTTCTCTTCGATTTTAGAATAATAAGCTTCTAAGTACATTCCTGAAATACTGTATAATCTTATTATGAGAAAGAGGACATACAAGAAGAACATTTTGGTTTTTAACCAGAGTGTGATCAGTCACAAAAAAAGTGAGACAAAGAAGCACTTGGAACAACTCCAATGGGTTTACCCAGGGCTGTACAACTGGGGAAACTGAACCTCTTTCTGGATGTTTCTGTTAAATATTCTAACTAATAAACCTTAAAAAATTGTTGAAATCAGGGGCTGGGTACGCCACATCTTTACTGGGACACCTGGAGGTTTCCAATAAAATTCTGGTTTTTACTTTACTTTTGTAAAGGTGTTACAAGGGTTTTTTCTCTTTTGATAATAGGCAACAGCAGGATAAAAGAAGAAGAACAGGAATTGTAATCACAGAATCACAGAACATTCTGAGTTAAAAGGAACACCCAGGATCATCAAAGTAATGTTTCAACATTTACAGAGACTCTCTGCCATCTGTCTCTGCCCTGCCCTCCCAGGCACAGCACCACCACATCTGCTCTTGTTGCTGCACTGCCCTGATCCTGTCCCTGTCATCTGGTGCTCTCAGGGAGGCTCTGGCCTTTGCAGCAGCTGAGTCAGGCACTGCCCTTGGCATTCCTGCCAGGCAGCTGTGGCCATGGCAATGGGGTGTCCAAGCTTCCCTGGGCCCTGTGGGGCTGTGGGCAAAGCAGTCCATGGGAAAGGGGAATGAGCTGAGCCCCCTCCCTGAGATCCCATCATGGGCACACCCGGGGATCTCCTTGCTGTTTCCTTGCCAGCTTTGAGCTGCGCTCCTGGCTGCAAATCTGTGCCAGAGCCCCTGGGAGTTCCCTGAATGTGCCACGGGGAAGTGCAGAGATGCCAGAGCTGAGGAAATGCTGCTGGGTTTGCCAAGGGAGCCGGGAGTGTCCTTGGCAGAAGGGGGTGCTGAGACCTTGCCCAGAGCCCTTTGGAGAGGGTGAGACATTGAGGGATCCCTGTGCTCTGGGCAGGGTCTGGTTTATGCCAGGGTGACAGGGGAGTGTGATTGTGCTCTGATTGCAGCCAAAGCTGCAAACCCAGGGCAGTTGGGAACAAGCCCATCCAGCCCCTCACCTTCCCTGAGCCACAGGGAATCCTTTGCCTCTCACATCCCTCAGTGGCAAACTCTGAGTGCAGCAGAAATGCTGGGGATTTTTTGACCTCAGAGAAACAGGAATGATGTGTGGGCAGGGAAATAATGGCTAAAATTCTTTCCTGCTCTCCATGTCCTTTACACTTGAGAGTGCAGATGGCAAAAAGCCTGTCTGCATTAGGAGTGATTCCCCTGACAAATCGTGAATATCCAGCCTTGTCCCTCTGCCCCATGGCCACAAACCCAGGGCAGCAGGGCAGGGATGGCTCCTGGAGAGCCCCCACGCACAGGCCTGGCTGCTCCTGGCACACTCAGACAGCACAACTGGAGCTCAGGCAGGGACCTGGGGGAAGGTTTTCCCAGAGCAGGAACAAGGGTGGGTGAGTCACAGCAGGACAGTCTGCAGGGAATGGCCCAGGTTTGGCTCAGAGCAGCCTCTGCTGCACTGTCCCTGTCCTTTCTCCATGAACAGGTGCCCATGGCCAGAGTAAAAAATGTCCAACAGCAGCTCCATCAGCCACTTCCTCCTGCTGGCATTGGCAGACACGCGGCAGCTGCAGCTCCTGCACTTCTGCCTCTTCCTGGGCATCTCCCTGGCTGCCCTCCTGGGCAACGGCCTCATCATCAGCGCCGTAGCCTGCGGCCACCTCCTGCACAGCCCCATGTTCTTCTTCCTGCTCAACCTGGCCCTCACCGACCTGGGCTCCATCTGCACCACTGTCCCCAAAGCCATGCACAATTCCCTCTGGGACACCAGGAACATCTCCTATGCAGGATGTGCTGCACAGGCTTTTATCTTTCTGTTGTTCATCTCAGCAGAATATTTCCTCCTGACCATCATGTGCTACGACCGCTACGTGTCCATCTGCAAACCCCTGCACTACGGGACCCTCCTAGGCAGCAGAGCTTGTGCCCACATGGCAGCAGCTGCCTGGGCCAGTGCCTTTCTCAATGCTCTCATGCACACGGCCAATACATTTTCCCTGCCCCTGTGCCAGGGCAATGCCCTGGGCAACTTTTTCTGTGAAATCCCACACATCCTCAAGCTCTCCTGCTCACCCTTTAAACTCAGTGAATTGGGGCTTCTTGCTGTTAGTGTCTGTTCAGTATTTGGCTGTTTTGTGTTCATTGTTTTCTCCTATGTGCAGATCTTCAGGGCTGTGCTGAGGATCCCCTCTGAGCAGGGACGGCACAAAGCCTTTTCCACCTGCCTTCCTCACTTGGCTGTGGTTTCCCTGTTCATCAGCACTGGTACATTTTCCTACCTGAAGCCCCCCTCCATCTCGTCCCCATCCCTGGATCTGGCCCTGTCAGTTCTGTACTCAGTGGTGCCTCCAGCCCTGAACCCCCTCATCTACAGCCTGAGGAACCAGGAGCTCAAGGCTGCAGTGTGGAGACTGATGAAAAGATTGTTTCAAAAACATTAAACTGCTTACCGATTTCTGCAAATCACTTGTAATAAAAGTCTTCTTTGATACTTCTT
Source organism: Acrocephalus arundinaceus (assembly GCA_021534815.1). Taxonomy (NCBI): domain Eukaryota; kingdom Metazoa; phylum Chordata; class Aves; order Passeriformes; family Sylviidae; genus Acrocephalus; species Acrocephalus arundinaceus. The sequence continues at coordinate 197,018 of JAJEOU010002289.1, forward strand.
GTTGCTTTCCTATTGGAGGTACTTTTTCTTTGGTTTTTAATTTTAATGTTGTCTACAAAGTAGTACTGTTGTTTGTCTTAGTTCCTCATTTTCATTTTCTCCATTTTCCCTGTGGCCACAGACTGTGTCACAGAGGGGCTTCGCTCTGGCTGCTTTAAAGGAACTCAAGGATCTCCCTGCCAAGTTTTCTGCAGAGATGCCCCTTTGGTTCCCTTCTCTGCAGCTGCAGCAGCAATGTCTGTGTGCAGAGCTGGGGGCAGATCAGTGCTGGCACAGCAGCTGTGCCCAGCAGCAGCAGCAGCAGCCCTTGGTGTTGCCAGTGCTGCTGCCGTGGCCCTGCCCCGCTGCCCTGCTGGCCCTGGTGTTGCTGTAGGGCCTGAGTGCTCTCGGGGCCGGGCACAGTGCTGGGGGTGGCAGTGCCGGGGCTGCAGCAGGGACAGGCCATGGGCACTGCTGGGGCAGCGCTGACGCCTCAGGCCAGGCCCTGGGGGCTGCAGGCTCCTTGCCCAGGCTCTCTCCAGAACACTTTGCCCAGGCCAATGCTGAGCACAGAAAAGCCCCGGGAGCAGCCCCAGGCTGGCCGTGGGCAGGCTGGGGGCAAACAGCATGGCTGGGGCTCTGCAAGGTGCCTGGGGGAAACTGGGATCCTACTGCGATCACAGTGGGAGAGCCTGGGCCCATGTTGTGGAAGACTGGGATCTTACTGGATGATACTGGCAGCAACTGGGACTGCACTGAGGGTGACTGGGAGTGGCTGTGAGCAACTGGAATCAGGCTGGAAGCAACTGAGGACAACTTGGAATGACTGGGAACATGCTGGGAGCCACTGGGATACACTGGGAGAGCCTGAAACCACAGTGGGGATAAATGGGAGCAATTGGAACCATGCTGTATGATAATGGGAGCAGCTGTGCCCATGCTGGGGTCATACTGGGATCCTACTGGAACCACACTGGGAATGACTGGAAAGCTGCTGGCTGTGACTGGAACCATGCTGGACGTGACTGGGAGCAACTGGGCTCAAACTGGGAGTGACAGGCAGTGACTCAGGGCATGACTGGAATAATACTGGGAGTATCTGGAAGTGACTGGGTCATACTGGGGGTGACTGGAACCAAACTGGGGGTGACTGGGTCCTCCTTGGTTCATCCTGGGAGCCACTGGGATCACAATGGGTGTTAACAGATCCTGACTGGAGGTTACTGGGAGCTACTGTTGGGAGGAAAATGTGGACACATTGGGAGTAACTGGGATCAACTGGAAGGGGCTGGAACCATTCTGAGGGGACTGAGACCACGACTGGGGAATTACAATCATACTGGTTGCAACTGGGGCCACACTTGGGGGAACTGCCAGAAACTGGGATCATGCTGGAGGTGACTGGAGTAACTGGGAAAGACTGGGATCATTCTGAGGTAACCAGAAGCTTACGGGGGTATACTGGGATATACTGGCAGTGTCTGTAACCATACTGGGGAGACTGGAACCACATTGGGAACAGCTAGGGCCATGCTGGGGAAAACTGGGAGTGCATTTGAACATGTTGAGAGGGACTGGGACTATTCTAGGGACAAGTGGGATCATACTGGGAGGAACTGGGAACAACTGGGGCTATTCTGGCAGCAACTGGGATCATAGTGGGATCACAGTGGGAGCAGCTGAGTTCATGCTATTGAGACTGGGGTCACACTGGGGGTGAGTGAACTCCTACTGGGATTGACTGGGCGTGGCTGTGAGCAACTGGAATCACACTGAAAGCAACTGGGAGGAACTGGGAGTGACTGGGAGCATGCTAGGGGTGACTGTGATATACTGGGAGAGAGTGGGAGCTATGAGGATCATTCTGGAGGGTACTGGGGTCATACTGGTATTGACAGGGAGCAACTGGGATCACATTGGGGGCCATTGGCATCTTGCAGGACTACAGTGGTTGTGAATGCACACTGACTGGGGGTTCCTGGGAGCTACCAGACCCATGCTGAGAGCCTACTGTGGATATACTGGGAGCAACTGGGAATGACAGAATGCATGCTGGTGAGAACTGGGATGTACTGGCAGTGACTGGGATAAAACTGGGGACAACTGAACCATGCTGGGGTAACTGAGAGTGCCTTGCAAGGACTACAAGCGTGTTCAGGGCAACTGGGATATACTGGGAGTGCCTGAGACCATGCAGGTGGTGACTGCAACCACACAGGGGATCTTGGGACAAGTGTGAGTTACTGAGGCCCTACTGGGAGAGACTGCCATCATACTGGGAGTGGCTGGGATAAAAATAGAGTCAACCGGAAGAACTGTATGAAAGTGGGAGCAACTGGGAGCAACGAGTACTGAGCTGAGGGCAAATGACATCACAATGGGGAATGACTGGCAGTGACTGGGCTCATACTGGGAGTGCCGAGGAAACTGGAAGCACATTAGGGGAGCAACTGGGCTCACACTTGGAGCGGCCACTTCTGGCACTGGTCCCCCAAACCCCTTTTCCGGCCATCCCGCTCCTCCAGGCCCAGCACCCCCACCGGGGTCCCAGCAATCCCAGGGGTCTCCTCCTCTTGGGGTGCCCACTTTGGGGTTCTGGGGGTCTCCTCTTTCAGGGGTCCTGCTCAGGGAAGCCACAGTTCTCCTGGGGCTCTCCAAACCCAGTGCTCCCCATCCCTGCTGGTCCCATACGGTCCCCACGTGGCCCCAGCAGAGCTCAGAGGGCCCAGCCCAGGAAGCCTAACCCCCACTGTGGGGGAAACCGCATCCCCCTAACCCCACCGGGGCTCTTCTGCTACTGAGACCCCCAAAAAAACACCTCCCAGGAACCCCCTGATGTCCCCTCGAGGGGCATCTGTGGCTCGGCTTTGGAGCCCTGCAAGTTCCTGTTATAAATACTTTTTTATATTATTGACTTTTTGCAAATAATAAAATGAATGCTATATCTATGTTTGAATAATTTTGCTGTATGAATATAGGTTTTTTGCTATATTAAAAAAACTTAGAAATAGCAGTGTGATAAATATATATATTTCTCAGGCTATTGCATAATATTAAAATGGAAACTACGTGATGTTAAAATGCTTTTTTTCATGTAGCTAACATAGAGAATGGTAAAGATAATCAGGAAATTCCTCACATTTCTGGATTATCCTATCTGGATGAAGACAACAGTGACAGACACCAGAACCCCAAAGGAAGAATTTATTAACCCTCTGTTACCAGGGAGTGTAAGGACAGCAGGAAGGAACCATAGGGAGAAATAAATATATTGATTTAATCTACAGGATGGAATGAAAGCAACTCAAAGGATAAAACCGTAGAAAAGAACATCTAAACTCGAAGAAATGTTTGAATAATGCATAGAGGTCTATGAATATGCAACAGACTGATCCATTTAAAGAGTGTTTCCAAGTTAGTAGGTGTGCTCTTGGCTGAATGCCAAGCACCCAGCCATAATTTTTATTTTAACCCTTTGGTTTTGTCTCTTTTTGCCTTTTTAAATAAACTTTTTAAATTTTACCACAAACATGAACCTTGTTTTTCACACTTCAAACATTCCCCCCAAAAAACCTTCAAACCCAGGGAGCCCCGGGATATTTGGGGTGAGCTCCCCCACCCTGGGCACCCATGGGATGGTGGCGATGGTCCTGGAGGGCTGTGAGTTCAGAGAGCAGTGGAGCCATCGGGTTTTTTCTCACCTCATCTTCCTCCTGCTTCCTGCTGCCACTCCACCTCTTCCTCCCTCCCTCCTCCTCCTCACTCCTATTCCCCTGGACATCTCAAAGCTTGCAGGAGGAGAGGGCATGGAGCCAGGACAGTTTGGAATGTTGTCGGGAGGGTTGTGTGCCCTAGAAATGGCATCACTGGGAGTGACTGGTTTGTCCTGGGATCATATAGTGACTCGGATGTGTACTGACATCATAGTGTGATGATACTGGGATCATACTGGGAGCAGCTGAACCCATGGCAGGGGAAACTGGGATCCCACTGAGGGAGACTGGGATCATACTGGATTCATACTGGGAGTCAGGAGCCTGCAGGGGGAAATTGAGGCAATGTTGGGGGAAATTGGGATATACTCGGAGTGACTAGGATCATGCTGAGGCTGACCAGGAGCAGCTGGGAGAAACTGGGATCCTGCTAGGGA